>JAUTXW010001289.1:0-30447 GCA_030620095.1 Kuschelorhynchus macadamiae
ATATTTTTATGTTTACTTAAAATCAGCATTTGTTGGAAATATTTTTTCGTTTATCAAAAACTATCCAGAATGATTTGATATCCTGTATTTCTGATTACCTTGCAGATGCCAATTCATAGGGAGATAAAAGAGTCGTTGTTTTTTGCAGTACGATACTACGGATATTTCTGAGAAGTCCCAATGTGCGATTTCAATTCGGTACGTTAATAAATACGGTGAAATCAAAGAAAGTTTCTTGGGTTTTCATGACGTTAGCGAAGACAGAACAGCGGACGCAATGTATGCATAATTGTTACAGTCATAGGCAATTTCGATTATAAAACAAAATTAGTTGGGCGATGCGGTGCTAGTGTGATGGCCGGTTAGGAATTGAATGGTTTACAAAAAAAAGTTAAAGATGATGCTCCTTGTGCTTTGTTTACGCATTGTAGTGCGCACAGATTGAATTTGGTTTTACAAACTGGTTCAAAAAATATAAAAAATTGCCGAATTTTTTTCGCAAGTGCGTCCTCGATTCCCAATTTTTTCATCAGTCTGCAAAACGGACATTTACTTTAGATTCGACGATAGGAAGAGAATTTGTTCCAGTTTCCAGAACACCAGGTGGGCTTCCCGTTCTAAAATCATTCAAATCTTGCACTCTGAATGGGAAGGCTTAAAATTAGTTTTTTCTCTAAAATTATTGACGACCAATCATCATCGGCTAAGTCAATAAACGGGGCCAAGGGATATCTTAAATTTATGAACGATTTAGAATTTTCGTTTCTTACCGCTGTGTATAAACATATTTTTGACATAACTGACCCCCTTTTCAACATTCTACAGAAAAAAATTCATTGGACATCACCTATTGTAAAAAGCAAATATTTATGGCAAGAGATCGTATCAAGTTATTGAGAAATGAGACAATGTTTAATACAATATTTGAACAAGCCCAAACAAGGATTTTTAATAATAGGGACTCAGGGCAATTGTCAAAAAGAATTAAGTTATCGGACACCATTAAAGGCGATGAGCAAAGTTCTTTACGCATTTTATTTTATGAGATAATTGACAATATTGTGACTCAAATAGAAGTTAGGTTTGCAGATATGTCTCAGTTATTATATTTTTCTTTAGCGGATTCCTCAAAATTCGAAGAATATAGCAAAAATTTTCCGCTTGAATTTGTGACGAATGTGACCAACTTTTATAAAAATTTCTTTGACAAACAAAAATTAATTAATGAGCTTAGTGTAATATATCTCGATGAACAATTTGCATTGCTGAGCGTCGAGGCAATTTTAAAACATTTCGTAAAAAATGAACTTCAAGAAATATTTCCTGAAAGTTACAAACTTTTTGCGTTAATTGCTACCATACCTATTACAAGTACCTCAGTGGAAAGACATTTCTCTTGTTTAAAGCGAATAAAAACGTATTCTCGCAATACAATAAAAAATGAACGTTTATCGTCACTTGCGCTAATTTCAATAGAAAAAGAGTTGTTCTGCTCCTTACAGAAGGCTGATAACTTTACGGATGTCATAATAAGTAAATTCGCCCTTTTAAAAGATAGGCGGATAAATTTAATTTATAAAACTTAGTTGTCAGCTAAGTGTGTACGCGGCTTAACGTTTTCTTATAACGTCATTATTCTTGAAATTATTGTGGTTGTCGCCTACCCTAGCCTAAACACCACGAGCCGCCACTGCCATGAGGTCTTATCGATGGGTGGCCCTGGAGCTCTGAACTGGAGCCACGGTGTGCGCTTCCGTGCTAAGGGCTGCATGATACCCGAACCCAAATCGGGTGTCGTGAACGGAGCCTCTGGGATACCAGGCGACCTCCCAGAGTACACAGCCTTACCTCAGTAAGCCGGCTCTGCTGGGGTGGACCACCTTTCCCAGCTACTCGTGGGAACTGTATGAAAAAAAAATAGCAGCAAACCCTTTAAGGGCCCTTCGGAAGAAGGGTCTATGAAACCGGGCTCCCAAGAGGGGACTAGTAGAGCTGGCTCCTTGCAAAAGGAGACAACTCAACAAGGCTCCATTAAGGGGACTGGTAACACACCGGGCGGTTCTAAGAAAAAGAACAGGTCTGGTGCTCAGAAGGCCAGGGCTAGACGGCTCAGGCTCGAAGGTATCACCTCGGGCCAGGGCGCAGTCAAGCCAGGGCCTAGCACTCAAGCTCAGGGGGGGACTAAACGTCCCAGGTCAGAAGGGAGCACCCCAGGGACTGAGAAAAGCAAGCAGCCTGAGAAGAGCTCAGGGTGACCATTATACCGGAGGCATATCCGGATGTGGTCATCTCAGAGACTCAATATGGAGCTGCCAGAAAGGGTCCTTTCCTTTCTAAAAAGGAGTGGGCTCTTGGCCTGACACGTCTACTTGGGGGATAGTACAATGAGCCCCAGTGAGCCTAAGTGCTGCCCTTGTCGGGCTCCCCATCTATGTCTATGTCTATGTCTAGCCTCGATATAGTTTTCTTCATTTTCGAAATATTCGTTTATTTTGTTTCAAGGTCAGCCCCAAAGTATTTGCGATTCGCTTAAATTTAGTGTCATTCGTTAATGCTTCTTAGTGCTTAGGACTTCTTTTGTTTAGGTAGATAAGGAAAACATAGGGGGCTAACCTTGAAAATAATAAATATATATTGCCGAATCTAACGACGCACCATCGAAACACTTAAACACCCGAAATTTTGAATCGGGGGTAAAACTGACCTTCAAATAAAATAAAAATTTAAAATTAAAAAAGCCATAACAAAACCTTGAAAATAATAAAAATATATTGAAACTAACGACGCACCATCGAAACACTGAACGACCTTCAAATAAAATAAACGGATCTTTCTAAAATTAAAAAAGCCATAACAAAACTACTTGAAGCAATTAAAAGCACTAACGAAGCATTAACGAATGACGCCTAGTTTGGGTCGACCAGAATAACTTTAGGGACTGACCTTGAAACAAAATAAATAAATATTTTCAAAACTAAGCAAGCACTAACAAAACTACTTGAAGCACTAAAATGCACAAACGAACGAAACCTACTAGGGATCCATCTGAAAAACCTTGAAAAAAAGCTGACCTTGAAATAAAAAAAAATATATTTGCACAACTAAGGAAGCGCAAACGAAACCAAATAAAGCACTAAGAAGCACTAACGAATGACACCAAATTAAGCAAATCTGAAATACTTTAGAGGCTAATTGGTGTAAGTTTAAATAACTACCCCCCTCCTTATTTTACTCGGATTGCTAAAGTCGTTTTGAGGAAATTTGAAATAAACCAAAAAAAAATCTCGGAAACGAAGCGAGATAGGATCCATGTTGATATGAAATTTGAATAGAATTTGACACAATTTTTACCTATCTACGTCTAATGAAAAACTTGTGAATACTGTCAAATACGTTTTTATAGTAATCCTTGTCGAAAAAATCAGTTTCCTGTTTTATTCCCGAAATGTCTTAAAATGACTGACGGAGATATTCAACTACCCTTAAAATGTTTGAGAAGATCTCTAGAAGGGACAAGCTTTGCCTTTGTATCATCCAAAGTTTCATAATTCACTTAGCAACTAAATTAAATCAAGATGCCGACAAAGCGCTGACTTCTCTACATTTGGATTGCCCGTCCAAGATTTGATGATTTTAGCAAGTAACAATATAGCAGTGTGCTAAACTGTTTTCGGTATAATTACCGTCGTATTCCACTTTCCTCTGGCTTGCGGAACCAGGCGTGTTTTGAGGAACGCGGGAAATGATCATTAGGGCAAACAAACCGGGTATCTCGACGTAAGCGGGCCACTTATGTAGTTTTCTCTAGTTATGAGAATGTATGTAAATTTCCTTTACTCCGAATTTGCCTCGTCATGAATTCTTCTTCAAATATTTTTATTTTCGTACCAATAAAGTTGTGACTGTTAGTTCGCATACCGGTTGTTCCATTTAAAATATCAAAGTTGTCCTATACCTGAATGTTACATTTTTGTTACACCCTGTACAGCATCATAATTTCAACATCACTGTATAAAACTTTCAACAAAAAAATCGCATTTTTCTGCATCAATCCATTTTCAAGTAATAAAGTGTTAAAATGCGTCAAAATACCTTGGGACACCCGGTATAGTTTATTTAACTTTATTTTAACCGTTGGTTGGTATATTGTAGATTTTGTGATATAATTGTAGCTCACAAAATATCGCAAAACATTATGGTAAAGCTATCATATAATTCAGAGTGTAGCTACACTCCCGCTAGCCCCCTGGGGGACGCCCACTAATGCCAGGGGCCCGGTCATAATAGTGGCCAATAAAAGCTTTGGTTTTTTAAAGAGGGAGAATAAAAGCTAGTTAAGTACAAGACGAAAAACTTTTTTGGTTGTCATCAGTTATTTTGCGGGAGGAATATCACGCGCTATTTAGGGATCCGGCGACATTTAATTATAATTTGATTATGTACGTACGTATATGAGGCCTTTTGTCGAAAAATACAGGGGAGACCAAAATTTATGGTTACGCCATTGATATAATTATTGATAAATAACATGACCACAAGTTAATTAACGGTTATCATAAATTAAACTAGAAATAAGACACAAAGTCTCGGTCTCAGTCAAAAAGAGTATAATGCGGTTACACGTGTTTCGCTTTCCAGGCATCATCAGACCTACAATTAATATAACAATCAAAAACTATCACTATAAATATACAAAATTCAAACAAACCTTCGACATTAAATAAAATCACAAGAAAAAATCAAACAACTATAACGTCACATGTTAAAATACACACTGAGATGAGGTTAAGAAACTAAGGTATTGACACGCGCAGATAAAAGTTGAAGCAAATAAAAGACAAAAAAATATATAAATAAAAAGTATAAGAAAAAAAAAGGATATTGATATACCCAGGAATCGAACCTGAGCCTCCGGCGTGACACACCGAGATATTGACCAACACTCTACCAGCAGGTCCAATGAAAAGTCTATACATTATCTTCCTGGCGATTAATTATTAGTACCAAGAATATTAATATAAAAACACTGATATCACCGAGACAAAGTCGGCTTTTGCTAACCACTTGCTAACAACTGGACACCATTTTTCTATACCAAGTAATGTTAAGATACTACACTAGTGTCCAAAGAGTAAAAAACTGGATTTATTAGAGAAGATGGAAATTACAAGGGCCAAGAGAAGCCCAGTTTTACATTGTGTTAATGATGTCTTCAATTTCGAACCTCATCTAATTTTTAATAATCTTGGTACTAATAATTAATCGGCAGGAAGATAATGTATAGACTTTTCAGACGATTCCTGGGTATATCAATATCCTATTTTTTTTTTACACTTTAGTTATATATTTTTTTGTCTTTTATTTGCTTCAACTTTTATCTGCGGGTGTCAATACCTTAGTTTCTTAACCTCATCTCAGTGTGTAGTTTAACATGTGACGTTATAGTTGTTTGATTTGTTCTTGTGATTTTATTTAATGTCGACGGTTTGTTTGAATTTTGTATATTTATAGTGATAGTTTTTGATTGTTATATTATTTGTAGGTCTGATGATGCCTGGAAAGGCGAAACACGTGTAACCGCATTATACTCTTTTTGACTGAGACCGAGGCTTTGTGTCTTATTTCTAGTTTAGTCATTTGACGCTTTCTTGCGGTTATCATAGAGATTATATTATACAGATGAACACTTGTGCTTCTTAAACCATGCGGAATATGTACCTGGAAAATTAAAAAAAAAGTGTATGCTTTGGGTAGAATCCTTAGTGTACGGAATAAAACATTAATTTATAAAATAATAATTCAGATACAAATGCATTATTGCCTAGTGGTCTTGTTTAGGTTTGTTTTAGTTTAGCTCTTTAAATGACAATGGTTGCTAACATAAAACACAAAATCAAGAAAAATTTCGTATTAAGAATAGCAATTGACAGATACAACTTTATTGATGTGGTTTTTAAGGAATATAACGTTATAAATTGGAAAATATGTGTAATTTAATATTTTAATTTGTATTCGATTGTTTTCTTATAAAAATTACTGAATGAATCAGAAAAGAAGGTGAGAAACTGTGTGTATAAGATTGTGAGCTGTGATGATGTGATTTGATGATGAAATTTGTGATCAGCGTGCCAAGTTCCACCAGCGTGCCAAATTTATATATTTGTGCTGTAATAGGCGAACACATATTAAAACAATGTCTGTATGGATATAAAGTGTAAAATAAACAATACACTTACAGGCTCTGACATTAATTTATAAAATTGTACAAGGTTTCTTACCAGAGAAGCTTAAATGTACTGAGTACAAGTTCACAATGTGGGGCCATCTTTTTTTAGCTGAAATGTGATTGAAATTGAAATTTTTTTGGCTTCTATAAAGCTTCCCGAATGCGGTAATTAAACAATTTCTTTGCGAAAATTCCCAATTTTTTATTTATTTATTTAGTTATTTATGTTTTACTTTTTTGTGATACATTCACAGCATATTTTCTTTTACTTTTATAAAAGCTCCTGAATGTGGAACTTAAAAAAATTCCTGGAGAAATTCTATATTTTATTTATTTATGTTATATCTAAAGTGGCGCTTGCGGTACTGATTGTTTTGAGTAGCAGTTCTAGATTTATAAAGCAAAACTACTCTCAGGTCAAACCTGATGCTAATCCTGGGCAGAGTCAGCTAACGGAATCAAATATTGAATTCAAGGGGTTTTCATTTTTTATTTAAAGATCCACTCATTTTCATTTTTACCTAACAACTTTCTAGTTATAAATAAAAACACGTTATTGTTGTAAAATTTTTGACTTTTTAAATTTGGTAAGTTGGCGTTGCTTTAATTGATTCCGGCTTTCAGGTTATGTTACTAACATAAGAATTAAAAAAACCTGCACTCTCTAGTTACAAAAATTGCGTTTGTTATATTATTTAACTTCGCACCAAGTTTTTAATATAAAAAAGTAATTCAAATCAAATAGTTTGCATTATTCAATGCTGGAATATTTTCTACCGAGTCGTTATAGAAATCAGGCTAAAAATAAGGGTTTCGACAGGAATTTTTTTTAAGTTCCACATTCAGAAGGTTTTATAGAAGTAAAAAAAATATGTTGTGAATGTGTCACATTTCAGTTAAGAAAAAAATAAAAAGTAAATAAAAATAAAAATTGGGTGTTTCCGCAAGAAAAATTTTATTTAACGCCTTGTGCTTAAGTTTTTCCTACTATAGTTACGTCTGTGTGAAAAGTGAGATCTTTTAGGTAATTGCGGAATAAACGCTCTTTTGTCGATTGTTTATTTAGCTCAAAACTGCAAACAGATATACATTTATTTTCATTTCACCACCAACTGTGGGTAAGTTGCTCTCTTAAGATAGTATCTAATTAAAAAATAGTTTTAAAATATCTAATTTATTTATTTAGATCAAAACCGCAGTATTTCGAGTATGCCTCAAATAAATTTAAAATTTGGTAATTATTTCATTTAGAATTAAACGAATCATCAAACAAAACATTTTTACGTTTTTAGTTAGTTAGTTAACAGAGACCCTCCCTTTGTCCTAGAGGGCAATATAGATAACTAGTTCGACAAGCGTTCATACCTAAAGCGTAATAAAGCGTGGTTGGCCGAAACTCTCCCTATACTTTATAGCCGTACTGACTTGCAACTTCCCAACTCTAAAGCTCACGTAAGCTCCCTGTTTAGTTACTCATTTGAACATAAAGCAAACAAAGCTTGCGAAGGCGTCTTCTTGCGTCTAACTTCAGAGCCGTCTTATGTAAGCCGGGGCTTAACTCTTTTTCATACTAGGACTTCCCCGAAGGAACGGGATTTACGTTGTCGACGGACTTTCCAACTTTCTGGCAAACTCAAACTTTGTTTAAATCAACTTTGGGAAATTCATACTCCTACCTAACTACATGTTTCATAATTCCCCATGTTTTATTTTTTGCTAAGGTAAAATATATTTTAATTATTTAATAAAGAAAAGTCCCGACAAGTGAAGATTTATAGGATTCATTACTACCTTTCCATTAATACTGTTATTTAATATCTAGTTTATATTCTTAAATTATTTCGTTGCGGATAAATAACATATACCAAAGACCGATTCGAATAGATAGTTCATCACATACAAATAAATTAAATACATAAACTGTTCGGGTCGCAGTTTAACTAGAACGCAAGCAATAATATGTCGTTTGGTGTTGTCAGAAGTGTCTATATACTTATTTTGAAATTCAATACATAAATTATGCTTATTCATAAACGAATTTTACTAGCCAATTGGATGCAGTACGTCGCGGACTGGCAACTCTGGTCGTTGTTGATCTCAACTATACGGAATATAATACATCTCAGCATCCCAACTATATGAAATTCAATACATAGTTGGGAGAGAATTTCAGAATAAATGATTCTGCGTTGCTTAATTCTCGGTCTGAATGCCTCTTGCAGATCACGGCTATGTGGTGTTTTAATTTAGAATAATAAACTAATACATTTTGTTCTTAAATCTGTACTATTAGGAGATTTGAATTGCCGGCATTTATGTTAATATTTTTGTTTTGAAATAGCTGCATGAAGGAAATTAATAAATGCTTAGAAAAATTCAAGATTAATCTCGAAATTGATTGGTCTAATACCTTTATTTTCGAGACAGGCAACTCTGGTCGTTGTTGATCCCAACTATACGGAATACAATTCATCCCAACTATATGAAATTTTTTAATTGGTTATATTTATTTGTATAGCAGTATTTTTTGTTCTTAAGTTATACTGATTATCAGTTATACTGATTACAAAAATGGATTTTCTGCAGTTTTTTTTTTTAAGTTTGGATACTAAGCATAATGAACTGTTCTTTGTACGTGGAGCCGTGTTCCTGTCAACGATTTCCAAATACTGCAACATGCAATCGTACTTTACGGTAACTTCATAGAAAACTTACTATCACAATCGCTATTATATTGATACAATAACTATTACCTACTATTAGCAGCCCGTCTGATGATGATTTTTTCTATGTGGTTGGTCACCTATCAAAGTACTATCCGACTCGTTAGCAAAAAGTGCATTATTATTAATAACTATTTTTTTACCAGGGGTTATTCCTCTTAAAAAGGTTGTACTTTAGTATACAATTAAGCATTTTAATCAATAAGAGTAATGGGAGAGAGTTAGAAGATGACAATGCTGAAAGTTCTTCCAATACCGAAAGAAAGTTAACAATACAAATAAGCACATCAAAATTGACTGAAAATGAGATTTTAGAAAAACAACTGCTTCATGCTTCCCATGTTCAAAAGTTTCACGCAATATCTCCAGACGATTATTCTGTAAGAATAAATTACTCAAACTGGTTTTTAAGAAAATTTAGACAAAACCTAAATTTTACTAGAACTATTTTATTTACGGATGAGGCTGGCTTTGCAAGAGGCGGGGTTATAAACTCTTATAATTTACATATCTGGCAAGAGGAAAGCCCTTATTCAGAAATACAGAGTTACAACATAGAGAGAGAGAGAGAGAGATATTAATTATAGACACATCAACCCAGTGGATTTTTTAGTGTCTGAGTATTTGTTTCTCATTTTTTTTTTTTTTTAAATTTGGAGTTATATGTGATTGATTAAAGTCGATTCTTTCAAAAAAGAAATTATTTTATCTGTATTTTGATAGGAAAGTTTGTTGTTCAGGGAGCCTTTGATGTCAAAACGGGATAGGAGGCTGGTATATTTGTTGCAGTTTGAAAAAATATGTTTGACTGATAGAGCAGTGTTACATTCTAAACATGTAGGTGGGTTTGCTTTTTCCATCAGATATTTATGGGTTAGATTAGTATGTCCGATGCGGAGTCTTGCCATTATTATAGATGCTATTCTGGAACTAGGATGTGTTTGATTCTTCTCATAATAATCTGTTTTGATTTCGTGTAGTTTATTGTCTTGTGGCAGTAGATCCCATTCTAATTGAATGAGGCTGTTTACTAGTTGTGTAGATGTTCTTTGAAGATCCTTGCTCCAAAAAATGTTGTCGATAGCGATGGTGTTTGGAGTTTCTGATTTAGCCAGTTGGTCCACTCTTTCATTGCAAGCTATACCCTTGTGACTTGGTAGCCATAAGAAGGTTACTTCTTTTCCCTTAATGTAAATTTTTTCCAGTTTATTATGGATGTCTTGAACTAGTGGGTGGTTATTTGAGTAGGCTTTTAGGCTTTCAAGGGCGCTAAGGGAATCGGTTGCAATTATCCATTTATTGAGGGATTGGGAGAGTATATACTCTGCTGCTTTTAAGATGGCGAAGAGCTCGGCAGACATAATGCCGGTGCTTTTATGAAGAGTGTAAGATGCTGCGTGAGTGGACTGACAGTATGCGGCTCCTACTCTTGTGCTCGATTTTGATCCATCCGTTGCGATGATATTATGATTAGGGTATTTAGAGGAAGTAATATCTAAGAAAATTCTATTGGTAAATGTATTACTGTATTGGTTTTTTTTGTATTCAGTCATGGTGTAGTCAATGATGATGGGGGGAATGTTCCAGGGAGGGAAGAGGTAGTTGTCAACTTTGTATGTTGCGGGATATGTTGTTTGTAATCTTTGGGTAATTTGGAAATATCTGTAATTGGCACCTTTTGTATGTCTGTTTGTTGTTTGAGTTTGGTTTGCGTATGATTGCGAGAAAAATGATTTGTGATGTTGAATGAAGGGACGAAATCTAAGGCTGTCAGCATATTTCATTAAAAGCAGTTCTCTGCGCCATTGTAGAGATGGGCATTCGGATTCGCAGTATAAGCTTGTTGCTGGGCTAGATTTAAAGGCACCAAGGACCATTCTTAAGCCTGAGTTGTGAATGGAGTCGAGTTTTTTAAGTTGGTATGGGGATGCTGATCCGTAGGCCTGACATCCATAATCAATTTTGGATAAGATGACTGCTTTATGTATTTTAAGAAGGGTGGTTCTGTGTGCTCCCCATTTTAGTCCAGATAGTAGTTTTAGAATTCTGAGGTCGGATGAACATTTTGATTTTAAGTATTCTATGTGTGTTCTCCAGTTTAGGGTTGAGTCAAAGTATAATCCCAGAAATTTGTGAGACGTTGGATTGGGAATAGAAATAGAGTTAATAGAGAGGGTTGAGATTTTGGGACAATTTCTTTTTTTGCAAAAGTGGACACAAGCTGATTTGTTTGGAGAAAACGTAATACCGTTGGAGTTTGCCCAAGGAGAAAGTGCGTCTAGGCATTTTTGGATATATGATTCGCTAAGTTTGTGATCTGCTGCTGTGTGGTGAATTAAGATATCGTCTGCGAAGAGTTTTACTGATAGTTGAGGGGGAATAATATTGTCAATGGAGTTTATAGCAATTATAAATAGTGTTGGGCTTATTACTGAGCCTTGTGGTACTCCGTTAGGTTGAGGATAGTCAGATGAAAAATAGTTGTTAATTTTGACTTTAAAGTATCTGTCTGATAGAAATGCAGAGATAAAGTTAAGCATATTTCCAGTGATGTCCCAATTCAGGAGGTTGTTGATTATGGAAGTTCTTTTAACTGAGTCGAAGGCCTTGTTTAAATCGAGGAAGATAGCTGTAGTATGATGATTTTTTGAAAATCCGTTTTGGATGGCCATTTCTAGTCCTAGTAAATGATCTATAGCTGATCTATTTTTTAAGAAGCCAATTTGTTCCTTCATTATGAGGTGATGTTTTTCAAGTATCCATACGAGGCGGTTATTTATCATTCTTTCGTATATTTTACATAGGTGGCTGGTGAGGGCTATGGGTCTATAGCTATCTATTGAGTGTTTAGGTTTGGAAGGTTTATGTATAGGGATGAGTATTGATTGCTTCCAGGGATCAGGTAGCTTACCTTTTTCCCACAGGTTGTTATAAATATCAAGTAGATAGTATATACTTTCCTGGGGCATGTTTTTTATGAAGGGGATTCGGATTTCATCTATTCCAGGTGAACTATCTCGACAAGAATTTATAGCATTGTTAAGTTCTCTAACGGTGAATGGAAGATTGTATGATTTGGTATTTTGGTGAGGGGTAGCGTTGGGGATGTGTCTGATTAAGCAGTCGGTATGAGTATTGAAGGATGAGTGGAAGTATTCCGCAAATTTTCTTGTTAGTGTATTTGGGTTTTCTATATAGCAGTTATTGTCCATGATGCCTGATAAATATTTGATCGGCTGTCCCCTGAGTCTGTTTACTTTATTCCATATTTCTGAACTTGAGGTATGAGGACCGAGAGAGTTAGTATATGCATTCCAAGAGCTTTTCTTGGATTCCCTAATGACTTTTCTTGCCATTGCCTTGAACCTTTTATATTCGATTAATTTGACTTGAGTAGGGTGATTTTTGAATTTATTTAAAGCTTTTTTTCTGTTTTTAATGGCTTCCTTACAATTGTCGTTCCACCAGGGAATAGGGGGTTTGTTAATTCTAAATTCAATGAGGGGTATACTCTTGGACGCCGCCTCATGTATTGCAGCTGTAAGGTTAGATACGTTGGTTTCGATGTTTGAGGATGGTTTGGGTATGGCCAAAGTGGATTTGTATAAATCCCAGTTAGCTTTTTTGAGATTGTATGTGGGTTTGCAAGGCTGATGATATAGCCAGGATAGGGTTTCGAGTGATGTTGGGAGGTGATCGCTTCCAAAACAGTCGTCCAGGACATTCCACTGGAAATTTGTGGCTATGGGGGCACTACAGAAAGTAAGGTCGATGCATGAAAGCGTACCTGTGGATGGTGAGATATGGGTGTGGGCACCATCGTTTAGAATTAAAAGGTCTAGGTCGTTCGAGATATTGTATATGTCGTTTCCTCTTGTGTTAGAATGTGAGGAGCCCCATGATGTATGATAGGCGTTTAGATCTCCCATAAGTATAATGGGGGAAGGAAGCTGCGAGAGGAGGTTTTTAAGTTGAATAGGTTGAAGTGGATATGAAGGGGGGATATATAGGTTACACAAGGTGATCTTTTGATTCAGAAGATGGGTGGATATTGCACAGGATTCTAATTCAGTGTTTAATGGTATTTCGTTATATGGGAGACTGTCTTTTATGAGTATAGCTACTCCACCTGAGGATCTGTTTGCATTAGTTCTATCTTTCCTGACTATGTTGAAATGTTTGATATTAATTTTAGAGTTTTCGTTAAGGTTAGTTTCTTGCAAGAGTAGAAATGATGGATATAATGATTTGATAATTAATTGTAGGTCTTCAAATCTGTTTTTTATGCCGTTTATGTTCCATTGGATTATCTGGGGAGACATGTTTAATTACTTTTTTGTTTTGGAAGCTTTTTTGGGGGTAAGAGTAAGTTCTTGATCCAGTGAGTCTTCGACCATCATTTCTATGAGTGATTCATTTGATGTATTTGGGGTTTTTGTTTTGGAGGAAGATCGGGATGAGCTTTTTGGTAGATGTGTTTTGGAAGGTTTATCGGGAGGTTTTTTCGAGTTGGAGGTGTTTAGGTTTTTTAGAGTATGTGTTGGGGTTTTGATGGTGGGTTTTGGGGTAGCAGGGGATGTTGGGGGGAATGATTTGGCAAGGTGTAAGTTGGAAGGAAGGATGGAGGTGTTTAGATGTTTGGAAATGGGGGTTGTGTGAGTGGGTTGATGTTTGGAAATGGGGGTTGTGAGAGTGGGTTGAATATCGCATTGAATTGCAATTGAAACAGTTATTGGTTTAGGTGTGGTTTTTATTGGAGTTGCTGCGATGGAGCTATATGGGGATATGAATGTTGGATTAAGCTGTCGGTATTTTCTTTTTGCCTCAAAGTACGAGATCTTCTCTAGGGTGCGAATTTTTTGTATTTCGAATTCCTTTTTGTAGATTTTGCATCCCTTATATCTGGGAGAGTGATTTTCGTCACAGTTAACACATGTTTGAGGAAGAGTGCATGTTGATTCGGGGTGTGCTGGATGGCCACATGAGGGGCAGCTTTCGGGGTTCTTGCATGATTTGGAGGTGTGTCCGAATTTGTTACAGTTATAACATCTCATAGGGCTAGGAATGTGGGTTCTCACCCTAATAGAGAGGTAGCCGGCTTTTATTGTTGGGGGGAGGGAGTGGGTGTTAAAGGATAGTATAAAGGTGTTTGATTTTGTTGATGGGTGCTTGGGGGGTATTCTAAATACATTTGTAACTCCTTGATCACTGAGGTTTGTGAGGATTTCTTCATCACTACAGTTAGCCAGGTCAGAACTGGTAATAACTCCTTTGATCGAGTTTAAGGATGAGTGAGGCTGTGTTGTGACATCAAAATTTTGTAGTTTAGTTAAATTAGGTGCCTTTAGTGATTGTGATTCATTAGATACCTCTATCATTATCGATCCATCATTTAGTTTGGTAGTGTTCTTAAGGGTTCCAAAAAATCCTTGTAAGAATTTATGAATAAGAAAAGGGGACGTTTCTTTAAAGGATCCTTCAATTTTTTTAATTATAAAATATCTATTGTAA
Source organism: Kuschelorhynchus macadamiae (assembly GCA_030620095.1). Lineage (NCBI taxonomy): Eukaryota > Metazoa > Arthropoda > Insecta > Coleoptera > Curculionidae > Kuschelorhynchus > Kuschelorhynchus macadamiae. Next base: position 14,461 of record JAUTXW010001289.1, read on the forward strand.
GTATTACTAATAGGCGACTCAACTCTCGGTCTTTTCGACCCGTGATTTGTATTTATTCCAGTAATGATTGCCTGCATCTCGGCCTGGTTTCCTACCGAGGATGCTGCGTGGTAGCTGGCTGACGGTCGAGAGAGGCCCACGCTACTACCTGCTACATCGACCGGAACTGGGCTTCCGACACCCTGCTCCGTAAGTTTTCTTACTATGGTTGTGTTTTCCATGGTAATGAGGTTAACATAAATTTGACGGCACAAGACGAACACAACATGACTGGGGCCCCAGGATTGTCACACCCGTAGCTGATGAGATTTCTCTCATCAGTTCCCCCTGGGGGGTTACAACATAGATTTGTGATTAACAAGTAGGCGGAAATTACTGGGAATTATTTGACTGATTCTTTCGTTTTGGAATAAATATTAAATGGCGTCCTGCTTTTATTTATACAATTACAATTTATTGAAATATGTACCTTTATAAAGTAGAGTCCAGATGTGGTATATGCACGATAATGCTCCACAAATTTTAGAATTGCAGAGCGTCGTTATTTATGTGATACTCTTGGTAATCATAAGATTGGTCGAGACAGACCTATTTTATGGTCATTAAGATCCCCTGACTTAAATCCATAGGATCTCTTTTTTGGGTCATCTGAAACAACTTTTTTGTTGTTTGAGATGTTTTGTGCGGGTAAAATTCAGGGAAGATTATTGTAATCAAATTCAAAATAGTCTTGATATGTTATTATAAGTCGACCACGAAAAAATCCTTAGAAAAATAAAGTATACTGAAGTACAAGTTGTTTCTTTGAAAATCTGCTCAAGTAAGGAAACGTAATGTAAAATACCTCTTCCAAATAGGAATGTTTCAAATATTAAAAAAAAAAAAAATCAGCTCTGTAAGATTAAACCTGTCAAAATTTTGGGCCATCGATTATGGTCAGTCGTCCCTGATGATGCAAAAGATTTGCAAGATTTCACTTTCTAGTCTATATACAGTATTAAAATTTAATTAAAAGTTAGAGGCGAAACACATCAATATCATCCCTGTATATTCGTCAATAAGTTTACTTACCAGATACCCTGATATGTATACATATCTACTAGGGATGTCAACCTCAAAGGATTTTCTTTATCTCGGGATTTTCAGGATTCCTGGGAGTAAATTCCGAGATTAGGCATCGAAAAAAAAACGGTAAATCGAGTAAGTAGTCTTTAAATTATGCCGCAAACTGACAGACAGACAGACATAACGAAAGATGGACCGACGGAATTGATAAAACATATCTTTTTGGCATCTAGGGACACTAAAATGTAAAGACGTGTAAAACCTGACAGGGTGATTTTTTCACGATTACATACTATTTATTTGGCTGCCATTTTGTTCGGGCACCCTGAATTAGTACCAGAATTTTACTAGTTGATCCGTATACCATAATTAGTTATGACACACAATTTGAAATCAAACCATTAAGCAGTTTTTCATGCTGAATTTTAAAGTAATTTATTAGGCCGCCATTTTGTTCCGCCATCTTGGATTCGTACCAAAATATTACCAGTTGTTTCCAATAATGTCTTTTGCAAAATTTGAGATAAATTGGATGAGTAGTTTTTTAATAATATTTTTTTAAGATTTCACTAGGCAGTCATTTTGTTTTGCTATATTGGATTTTTACTAAAATGTTACCAGGTCATCCTAATATGACCCTTAATTTTTGACCAAAATTTTAAGTAAATCGGGTAAGCAGTCTTTAAGCTATGTCGAGAACTGACAGACAGACAGACCGGACAGACGGAATTGATAAAACATATTTTTTGGCATCCAACGACGCTAAAATGTAAAGATGTGTAAAACCTGAGAGAGTGAATTTTTCACTATTACAAACATTTTATTTGGCCATCTTGAATTAGTACCACTATTTTACTAGTTGATCCCTATACCACAATTAGTTACAGCACACAATTTGAAATCAAACCATTAAGCAGTTTTTTCAGGCTGAATTTTTAAATATTTTGTTATGCTGTCATTTTGTTCCGCCCTCTTGGATTCGTACCAGAATTTTACCACTTGATTTCAACATAATACTTGATGTTTTTGCAAAATTTGAGATAAGTTGGCTTAGTAAATTTTTAATACTAATTTTTTTAACACTTCACTAGGCAGCCATTTTGTTTTGCCATATTAGATTTTTACCAAAATGTTACCAGGTCATCCCCATATGACCCCCAATTTTTGGCCAAAATTTGAAGTCAATCGGATATGTAGTTTTTTAGCTACGTCGCGAACAGACAGACAGACAGACGGAATGAGTAAACATGTTTTTCGTCATCTAGGGACCCTGAAACAACTGATACTTCCCTTTTAGGAGGGAAGTACAAAGAGAGAATAATGGCATTTAATAACTTCTTTGTATTAAGTTATAATATAGAAATTAACCAAAAATATATGTGTGTAAATGTATATACAAACAAAAGCTCTAAGTTTACAATTTTTTTAAAAAATACGGCAAAAATATTAATATTTCTAAAGTTTTCTCTGCCAACTTCGAACGTATTCTGTTCCATAAAAACCCTGCGGAAGAAAAACGTCTTTTAGGTACCACACTTATGGGCTAAAGAGTCGAAGGCCTTTTGATGATTACAGCTCCGAATGTTACCATTTGCAAATAGATCAATTTCTTACCTAATGATGTCAGCCAACAATGATGTCGGCTTTATTATTTTCTTTCGTCTGCTGTTGTATGGTCGATCTTCCGAACTTTATTGTAATTCCCTTTGCAATTTAACACTTAAAGCCTCATTTGCCGCTTCCAGAATTTTTGCAAGGGGAATAACATCTTCGTCACTGATTTCTGTTTCATATTGATTAGTTGATCATTTTCGTCGTCTACTCTGACCAGAAGTTTGCTAATTCAGATTAAATAAAATAAATACTTGATGTTAAAAACCAATCAACTTGTTCAGAGTTTATGGAGACCGGATATGTGAGATAGCAGAGAATTTCAGAATAAATGATTCTGCGTTGCTTAGTTCTCATTCTTAATGCCTCTTGCAGATCATTGCTATGTGGTGCTGTAATTTTAAATAATAAAATAATAAATTTTGTTCTAAAATCTGTACTATTACGATAATTGAATTGCCGGCATTTATGTCTAATAATTTGTTTATTGTATTAGTACTAATTTTCTAATATACACATATTACTAAATAACTATGGGTAGAGCTAAATTGAATCATACTTGACTTTCTTTGATAAAAAATGGAATCTTTTTAATACCTTGCACAAAACCTATAAGGTTTTCGAGACAATTCTCCAAAATAAACCAAGCTTTTAATTACAAACGAGTAAGGATTTTGGATCGTATTATCGTAATATTATCAAATCAAATACATATTTAGTTAACATTTTTCGTATCATTGCCATATTTGCGCTAGCTACTAGTTTTTGATCGATTTTAACCAACTCTAAGTATATTATAAATATAATTATAAATACTGTTTATTATACTAAATGTATTTTTTAATAAGAACCATTTGGCAGAAAAGCAGGAGAGTTATAGTTAAAAGACGTGAAAACTGTCGTCTAGCTGGCCCCAGTGTCCGCAACATTAATCTCCGGAATTGCTTCGCACTCATTGAAAGGCCAATATTTCTCTTCATTACTGGATGCCAAGATGTGATTTATAATGCGGCTGTGAAGTTTCTCAGCCAGCAAAATTAATATTAATAAATCCATTACTAAATTGATGCTGAACTGCTATGAAACGTTTCTTAAGATATCTAGCTAGGCAGCTTTATGCAAATGTATATTTGATTGTTATAAACAAATGTTTCTTTACATTAAATTGATATTTTATTAATTTTCAGGTAAGCAATGATAATTTTTTCATTGGGACAAAAATATATCATTATTATCTATAAACTCTCAATTTGGTTCAATATTGTTAACCAGATTACTCAAAGTACACAATTTTACGGCCGAGATCACAAATTTTGTTGTTAATTAATTAAAAGAACACTCATGTTACAAACTTATACCTTTCTTTAATATAAATCATGATCCCGAGGGACCACCGGAACAATAAAAAAAATCTTAAAAGAATACCATCATAATGTCCAGCTTAATTATACTTTTCCTCAATATACCAACGGGCATCAAGGCGAGGAAGGGGGTTCGCTCCCCCTGAACCTCCTTTGATTAAGAGGATATCGCAGAGAATTTAAACTCTTGATTCTATTGCTGCACATAAATCACATGTAATCTGTAGTGTGATAAGTTAATGTGTGCATGGGTGCCTCCAGGGGTCCAAAATCTTAAAAAATAACTGATGACTGAAAAAAAAAATATAACAAACACAATCCACTTGTAAAGAAATGTAACCCCCAAAATCAGATCCGGAAAATAACTGACGGTTAAAAAAATCATTCATAATCCACGTGTACCTAAATGTAACCCTAAAAAGAGGGTAGGACAAAATTAGATTTTGTCCAAGGAGGGGCAAAACCAATGTTTTACCATAATACATATGTAATATATAATACTTTCATTTTCGAGAGGAGGCGAATGCCTTCCTTGACCCCTCCTCCCGGGCACCCATGGATGTATATCATCGACAGAAATCTCATTCGTCTAATGAATGAACCGGACGTTCAGCAAAAATACAAAATATAGCGGTTAACACAAAAAATCGGTAAATTTCCTTTACCCGGAACTTCCCACGTTGTGAATCTTTCCTTTTATTAGGAATAGTAAAGTCGACTAAATTTAGTTTAGTACATAGTCACCGTATATATGTGTTTCATATACTGTCTTTTCAAACAACAAAAAGTCAATTGAATAAGATTTTTTTACGTTGATTTAAAAAAAAATGTTAGTTGGCAGCCATTTGTTTCGCCATCTTAAATACGTAACTTTACTAATTTATCCCTATATCACACTTAATTCTTGTACAAAAATTGAAATTAATTTAATAAATAATATTTTCAGGCAAATTTATTAAATATTTTATTAGGCGCGCTGTTTTGATTTGCTATCTTGGATTCATATCAAAATGTTACCAGTTCATACCTATGTAACACTTGATGTTTGGGAATAATTTGAGGTAACTTGGATAATTAGTTTTTTTTAGTAATAATGTTTTTAACTTTCTAAATGGATTACATTAACGGTTCGCTTGTCGTGAGAGTCGTGTATTATTTAGGGTTAGGATTCAGTAAAAAAATCAAAAGTCTTTTTTTAAATTGTCTACGTTTCGCAACTTTACTGTTCCATCCTCAGGACACATATATTATATATTATCCTGCATGAAACTCATGTTATCAGTCTTTACCTACTCCGTTGGTCCGCAGATAAACATAACAACAAATAGATAATACCCCACTCTAACATGACACAAAGAGGATCGTTAACGAAAACCATTTAGAAACTTAATGTCTGAGAAATATCTGCGGACCAACGGAGCCGGTAGAGACTGATAATATGGGTTTCATGCAGGAGATAGAATCTACATGTGCTTTGAGGATGCAACAGTAAAATTACTGACGAATTTAAAAAAAGACTTTGGTTTTTTTTGACTAGATCTTAACCGCAAATAATACACTATTCTAACATTAATCCACCATATTGGATGTTTACCAAAATATTACCAGGTCATCCCTATATGACCCTTAATTTTTGGTCGGAATATGAAGTTAATTGGCTAAATAGTTTTTAAGCTATGCCGCGAACTGACGCACAGATCGACAGACGAACCGACGGAATTGATAAAACATGTTTTTTGGCATCTAGGGACGTTTTAGCGTGGAATGAAAACATACTATCATTTAATGCTCGCAACGAAAGCCAGGAGTCACAATGTAATTCAATGCCGGTCGTGGCATTAGCCAGCGGAGTAGTTGATTTTGTGATTCCATTTTGTGCCTTTGCCCTACCCGGGCTCGCTACTCTATGGCGGCCTGATGAGCTCTATTAAGAGCGAAATCGCGATCGTCGTTTGACTAAACTGTATCATTGTGTTCCAAACAAGGATCATTTTCTTATTATGACGTTGATGTACGTGGAATGAAAACATACTATCATTTAATGCTCGCAACGAAAGCCAGGAGTCACAATGTAATTCAACGCCGGTCGTGGCATTAGCCAGCGGAGTAGTTGATTTTGTGATTCCATTTTGTGCCTATGCCCTACCCGAGCTCGCTACTCTATGGCGGCCTGATGAGCTCTATTAAGAGCGAAATCGCGATTGTCGTTTGACTAAACTGGATCATTGTGTCTGCTGTGATGCAGAACATGTTCCAAACAAGGATCATTTTCTTGTTATGACGTTGATGTACGTGGAATGAAAACATACTATCATTTAATGCTCGCAACGAAAGCCAGGAGTCACAATGTAATTCAACGCCGGTCGTGGCATTAGCCAGCGGAGTAGTTGATTTTGTGATTCCATTTTGTGCCTTTGCCCTCCCCGGGCTTGCTACTCTATGGCGGCCTGATGAGCTCTATTAAGAGCGAAATCGCGATTGTCGTTTGACTAAACTGGATTTTATTATATAAATTTTATTTGGCCGTTAATTTTCTCTGCCATCATGAATTTGTCACACAGTTTTACCATATGACCCTTAATTTTTGAACAAAATTTTAAGTCAGTCGGGTAAGTAGTTTTTTAGCTATGCCACTAACAGACAGACAGGCAGGCAGACAGACAGACAGACCAACGGAAATGAGAAAACATGTTTTTCGGTACCTAGGGACCCTGGATCGGGAAGATCTGAAAAAATCTTGGAGGGTGATTTTTTCACGAATACAATAGATACTTCCCTGTTACCAGGGAAGTAAAAATCTATAGTTTTTCAATAAATCAAAAACTCTTTTCAAACAAAAAAAAAGAAAAATTCTGATTTTCCGATAATCTTAATCAAAAAAAGACATATTATGCCTCAACCAAATTAAAAGTTTCGAAAATTATTTTGACATTCAACAATAAACTTCAAAATTGCTATTTATCTTCTTTAGTGATTAGGGGTATGTATAAGGGGGTAATTACCCAAATTGAATAATGTATACGTGTCCGATTCAAATAGAAAATATCTTCCCTATTTAAAAATTTTTAATAATAAAGTAGCATCCCACCAGTAAAGCAAAACTAATTCCCTCGTTGCAAAAAATACAGCATCGAAGAGGGCTGAATGCTCCCTCTTCTAATAAAGTTCTGCTCTGTTTCTCAAACTTGAGTTATCTGTTATAATAATTATAAGGGTCGCCTTGAATGTTATGAATGTATAGAGAAGTTAGGGTTGGTATTTTGAATATCGATTGTTTGGATTTATACGTTTCAAATCTACTGAACACACACCCTTCGAAAATATTTTTTATTAAATTTCGTTAAATCGTGCGCTGTGGCTTGTCAGCGATTAACGTGATGACGTTACAGTTACAAAAATACGTTTTACAAAATAGTTTTTATTCGGTTCCCAGTATTTATTGTATTTCATTCCTACATAGTAAACTATGCGAAAAACCGATTTTTACATTATAATAAACATTTGATTGATATCGAAGTTGAGTTGTAAATTATCAGTAAACATAACGAATTAATTTTTAGTTTAGATTGACAAACAATAATATTTTCTGGCTTTTTTGCAACTGAATAAAGATATTTAACTTTATTAGATATTTGCTTTTCAATTAATTTAAGGTTAAACAATTTTATTCAGTTGCGAAAAAGCCAAAAAAGATTTTTGTTTGTCAAAGGAAACTTTGTCATAATGGTTTTTTATGATACTTGAAGAAAACTAGCAGGTCCGACAGACCTTGTTCTGCCTTTTCCGTTAGAGGGCGCGATGAATTTCTAGTAGAATTATAAGAATATGAGGCGCCTTCACCACATCGTCCAGAAATATTATTGAAGAAAAAATGCGCTATAAAACAATACAAAACATAGTCTTGAAAGGTCTCGGTAACCAAACGATCATTAAAAAAAATCATGTAAATTGGTATAGATCCTTAATAGCATTACTATTTAATTATAAATTTAATATTGCTTTTTACTTGCTTTTCTATATATTTTTAATTATATTGGTATTATCTAAAGTGTATTAATTAAGGGAAACAGGAAGCATAAATCGTGTAGCTTTCATTAAATCATTTTATGCATTAAATTAGTCTAAATAAAGAAAATTGTATTGCTATTTTTGTTAACAAGTTTTATAAAAAAATGTTATTGTTGGATTGTTGGGCATACGGAATTATTTTTTGAATACTTCATTGAACTGTACTCTAAAAATTAGGATTTTTACTTCCCTCATAAAAGGGAAGTATTGTAATCGTGAAAAAATCACCCCCCCCCACATTTTTTTCAGATCTTTACGTTTCAGGATCTCTAGATGCCGAAAAACATATTTTCTCAATTCCATCGGTCTTTCTGTCGGTCTGTCTGTGCGCGGCATAGCTAAAAAACTACTTACCCGACTTGATTTCAAATTTTGGTCAAAAATTAAGGGTCATATGGGGATAAATGCTAATATTTTCGTAAAAATCCATTATGGCGGAACGGCCTAATGAAATGTTAAAACTAATTATTACTAAAGAACTAGTTATCCAATTACCTGAAATTGTTGATTTTGTGAGAATTATTCTGTAAGAATGAACTAGTAAAATTTTGGTACGAATCCAAGATGGTGAAACAAAATGGCGGTTTAATAAAATATTTAAAAAATCAACCTGAAAAAACTAAATGATAGTATGTTCATTCCACGTACACCAACGTCATAACAAGAAAATGATCCCTATTTGGAACATGTTCCAAACATGGAATCACAAAATCAACTACTCCGCTGGCTAATACCACGACCGGCATTGAATTACATTGTGACTCCTGGCTTTCGTTGCGAGCATTAAATGATAGTATGTATTCATTCCACGTACATCAACGTCATAACAAGAAAATGATCCTTGTTTGGAACATGTTCTGCATCACAGCAGACACAATAATCCAGTTTAGTCAAACGACAATCGCGATTTCGCTCTTAATAGAGCTCATCAGGCCGCCATAGAGTAGCGAGCTCGGGTAGAGCATAGGCACAAAATGGAATCACAAAATCAACTACTCCGCTGGCTAATGCCATGACCGGCATTGAATTACATTGTGACTCCTGGCTTTCGTTGCGAGCATTAAATGATAGTATGTTTTCATTCCACGTACATCAACGTCATAACAAGAAAATGATCCTTGTTTGGAACATGTTCTGCATCACAGCAGACACAATGATCCAGTTTAGTCAAACGACAATCGCGATTTCGCTCTTATTAGAGCTCATCAGGCCGCCATAGACTAGCGAGCCCCGTGTAGGGCAAAGGCACAAAGTGGAATCACAAAATCAACTACTCCGCTGGCTAATGCCACGACCGGCATTGAATTACATTGTGACTCCTGGCTTTCGTTGCGAGCATTAAATGATAGTATGTTTTCATTCCACGTACATCAACGTCATAATAAGAAAATGATCCTTGTTTGGAACATGTTCTGCATCACAGCAGACACAATGATACAGTTTAGTCAAACGACGATCGCGATTTCGCTCTTAATAGAGCTCATCAGGCCGCCATAGAGTAGCGAGCTCGGGTAGGGCATAGGCACAAAATGGAATCACAAAATCAACTAATCCGCTGGCTAATGCCACGACCGGCATTGAATTACATTGTGACTCCTGGCTTTCGTTGCGAGCATTAAATGATAGTATGTTTTCATTCCACGTACATCAACGTCATAACAAGAAAATGATCCTTGTTTGGAACATGTTCTGCATCACAGCAGGCACAATGATCCAGTTTAGTCAAACGACAATCGCGATTTCGCTCTTATTAGAGCTCATCAGGCCGCCATAGACTAGCGAGCCCCGTGTAGGGCAAAGGCACAAAGTGGAATCACAAAATCAACTACTCCGCTGGCTAATACCACGACCGGCATTGAATTACATTGTGACTCCTGGCTTTCGTTGCGAGCATTAAATGATAGTATGTTTTCATTCCACGTACATCAACGTCATAACAAGAAAATGATCCTTGTTTGGAACATGTTCTGCATCACAGCAGACACAATGATCCAGTTTAGTCAAACGACAATCGCGATTTCGCTCTTAATAGAGCTCATCAGGCCGCCATAGAGTAGCGAGCTCGGGTAGGGCATAGGCACAAAATGGAATCACAAAATCAACTACTCCGCTGGCTAATGCCACGAGCGGCGTTGAATTACATTGTGACTCCTGGCTTTCGTTGCGAGCATTAAATGATAGTATGTTTTCATTCCACGTACATCAACGTCATAATAAGAAAATGATCCTTGTTTGGAACATGTTCTGCATCACAGCAGACACAATGATACAGTTTAGTCAAACGACGATCGCGATTTCGCTCTTAATAGAGCTCATCAGGCCGCCATAGAGTAGCGAGCCCGGGTAGGGCAAAGGCACAAAATGGAATCACAAAATCAACTACTCGCTGGCTAATGCCACGACCGGCATTGAATTACATTGTGACTCCTGGCTTTCGTTGCGAGCATTAAATGATAGTATGTTTTCATTCCACGTCCATCAACGTCATAACAAGAAAATGATCCTTGTTTGGAACATGTTCTGCATCACAGCAGACACAATGATACAGTTTAGTCAAACGACGATCGCGATTTCGCTCTTAATAGAGCTCATCAGGCCGCCATAGAGTAGCGAGCCCCGTGTAGGGCAAAGGCACAAAATGGAATCACAAAAACAACTACTCCACTGGCTAATACTAAGACCACGGCATTGAATTCCATTGTGATGTTTTTATTCCACGTACACCAACGTCATAACAAGAAAATGATCCATGTTTGAAACATGTTTTCTTGTTATGACGTTGGTGTACGTGGAACGAAAACATACTATCATTTAAGGCTCCCAACGAAAGCCAAGAGTCACAATGTAGTTTAAGGCCGGTCGTGGTATTAGCCAGCGGAGTAGTTGTTTTTGTGGTTCTTTTTTGTGCCTCTGAAAAAATTACTCTACTAAGCTACTGATTAAAATTTTGTACAAGAATTAAGTGTGATATAGAGATAAACTGATAAAAAAATTGTGGCCAAATAAACTATTTAACATGAATGTAACAAAGCCCCTTGTTTAATTCATTTTAATTTGTGCACAAAAATTAGATATGATATAGTATTAACTGGTAAAATTTTGGCACGAATTTAATATGAAGGAACAAAATAGAAGCCTATTGAAATTTTTAAGAAATCAGTGTAAAAAACTACTTGTGTGTTCAACAATCAAGCGTGGCATAGGTAGATAATGGTAAAATATTGGTACGAATCTAATTTGGTGGAACAAAATGGCACTCAATAAATATGTTTGAAAAGACAATATATGTATAAGCGTTACTAAATGGCTATGTGCGGAACTAAATTGGACCACACTTCACTCCTGCTAATAAAAGGAAGGATTCAAAATGAGGGAAGTTACGGGTAAAGGAAATTTACCGATTTTTTAACTTTCGTCCTAAAGGAAAGGATTGTAATCGTGAAAAAATTACCTTCCGAAATTTTTTCACGATGTTCGCGTTTCAGATGCCTAGACATTTTCTAATCCGTTGGTTTGGTCAAAAATGAAAACTCATATGGGGATGACATGGTAAAATTCCAATATAAAGGAACAAAATGGCGACCTAACAAAATGTTTAAAAAAATTATTCCTAAAAATGTATCCAAAATTTTGCAGAAAAAATGGTCACTTTTGATACAAATCTAAGACGCTGGAACAAAATGTCGGTCTATAAAATATAAAAAAAAATCAGTCCAATGCTTCATTGACTATTTCAAATTTTTACACAAAAATCGAGTGTTATATAGATATGGTAAAAAATTTGGCACGAATCCAAGATGGCGTTTAATTAAATATTTATAAAATCAGTCTGAAAAACTACGTATATACTTACACAAAAACCAAGTGTGATATAAAGATAAACTGGTAAAATTTTGGTGGGGAGTTATTATGGTGGAACAAAATGCCGGCTTAATGAAATGTTTAAAATATCAGCATTAAAAAACTATTTAACCAGTTGAGTGGAATTTTGCACAATTGTGAAACATGTTGAACTAGTAAAATTTTGTCAATCATATATGGCAAATAAAAATGGCGGCTTAATTAAATGTTTTTACCTCAAATTTGGCACAAAAATCAAGTGTAGCATAAAGATAAATTGGTAAAATTTATAGTTTTTATGTATTTAAGTCAATTTTACTGTAAAACAAAATGGCTGTCTTATTAAATATTTAAGAAGCCAGGAAAATTCCATTTCCTAGAATAATGACCTCCTTGAAGTATATTTTTCCTATTTATAATATGAAACCATTTAATAATGCCCGAGTATAATTAGCATCGTAGAAGTTGGTGTAATCAATTCAAATATATCAGACCATTTTTTGAGTCCTCGTAAAAGCTGGCTTGGGGGAATTAATATGTGAACCAAGAATCTTTTTTTTATAGATCATAAGACCGTATACATTTTACTGATTTTCAAAAGGATGTATTAGAATTTTCTTTGCAACATTTTTTCTTTATTTCAATAGTTGATGAAAAAGTAAAGTTTTTTAATAGCTGCAGAAATTATAATTACTATAAACAACTAAGAAATGATCACCCTTGGCAATTCGAGAGGGAAAAAAGGCGTATTTTAAATCTAGGTTCCTAAATTGTGACACTTCCGAAAAGTGGAAGTCGTTGAAAAGTTTAAATCTAGGTAAAAGTAAAAATAATATTCTTCTCCAAAACCTAAGTAATCCAAATCACTTTAATAATTGTTTTATTAATTTTATAATAAATAATGATCAACCAGATATAAACCCTTTAAACTTTTATAAATATAGGTCAGTAATTTGATTTTCATTAATCAACGGAGGGAAAGATTTTGCATATAGTTATATAAGTATAAAGCCATTGGAAATAATAAAACAAATATAATTTCAAGTGAGTTGTATTGCCCCATGATTGTACCCTATATAACCCGTACAGTTAATTAATGTATTTTAAATGCCTACTTTCCATTGCCTTGAAATTAAGCCCTGGTCTTTTTTTACCCAATGTAATTAACCCCAAATAATCTAGCTAATTATGATCAGTTACCATTCTTCTTAAACTTTCAAAGGTTCCCGAGGAATATTATAGATAATTTTTTTAAATATTTACAATATTTTACCTTCTAAACAGTCAGGTCTTAGAAGAACTAATGACAGCTGCGGAATGCATTGACCGAAGTCGTCGAATATATCCTTAGAGTTTCATATGAAGGTAACATTAAGTCTTTTAGTACTTTTGGAATTCAGTAAAGCATTTGATGTTTTTATTCATAAAATACTCATTTTCATTTTGCGCTATATTAGTTTTACTGAAAATTCATGTCAAGTTTTAGAATAATTTGTATCAAACCGTACTCAGCAGGTAGTTGTCTACAAGAATATTCTGATTCATTAAATGTAACAATGGCGGTACCGCCGGGTAGCATCTTGGGCTCCTTGCTACAGTTTTTACTTTAGGTTTTTATATTCTCTATATCATTGCAAATACCACTTTTACCTAGGCGATACTCAAATTTTTGAAACTGATTTAGATAGTTTTGACTATATCGCCTCTTCCCATTTAGTTGTACGTAATACATATAAATTAAGCTAATAATAATGTTCTTTCTTTTGCGTATTCATGTAAAAGCTTGGGGTTAGTAATGGACTCAAAATGTTGAACATTTTGTTCTAAAAGTCATGTTAAACCAAGATTGGCCTATAGTGATTTAAGGCTTATTTATAGCAGTAGACGGCAGACGCTATCTTTCGCCTGAGATTCGAAAAATGTGCCGCATTGATTCTGTCACAGTTGAATCATTGTATAGAGCTGTGTATGGTCCCTGTCTCGCTCGTAAGGACTGATATCGAATTCAAAGAATTCAAAATGTATGGAAAGGAAAGGATATCTCTGCCTATATGAATGCTTAGGGATGGCTTCACATGCATAATATATTTAAATTGAACAGGGCAAATTTTTACTTCAAGTTGATTAAAAAGTATTTCGTAAGATTGTATTTCGCAGAGAGGTGCATAATTTAAATTCTCGTGGCAGATATACTCTTAGAGTGTCTCCTCGCAAAAAAATAATATTTATTGTTCGTTTTCTTATAATATTCCAACTCATTCCATTCCAATTCATAAATTCTGTGGATTAACCCTGGTCAAGACAATCTTTTAAAAACAAATTTAAATTACAACTTCTCCAATGTCAGTCAAAACATGAACACATTGTGGATTAGAATAAAAAACTCTCAGTTTTCCAGTGCTCAGAATACCAAGACAATTTAATATTTCCTCTTCTTCTTCCTATGCATTTCTCTTTTCTTTTTCCGTTATTTTTGCTTTTTGTTATTCTTTCTAGAATTAGTGAGTTTAATTTAAAGCCATATTAATTTTTATATTAAATTAGGGCCTAAACAGTGTCTGGATTTTCCGGACGCCTGCAGTTTTCCTAAGGCCTATTGTCAGCCCTGTAATTATATTTGTTTATTTGCATTTTATGTACCTCCTGTATTGTATTGACATTATGGCGATAAATGTATTATTATTATTTGAATTTGCCTTTAATATTTATCTTAATAAATCATTTCAAATCAAGGCTTAAATATTAAAAATTAATTAACTAATGAGAAAAAATGACTCACTAGGTTTTGCTAAACTAAAAGCACTTGCTTTAAATGTCCCCAAAAATAAAAATCCAGTGGTTTTAGTTCTGGTGGCCGGGCCTTTTCTAAATTCCTAATCCGATTTCTTCATATTTGTTATCTGAAAAATATTAAGATTAATAGGTCATTAAAGAAAGAAATTCGACTCGACTTTCATAGATATGAGGTCGTATATATTGTACTAAATGAATTTCATAGAAAGGGTATCGTAATTAATTAAAATCCATTGTATTGCAGTCCTAATGATATTTATTTTGTGCTACGAACTGACATATTGACATTAAATACTATAAAAACATTTATTATTAGTAGTTTTATCCCTTACTGACAGAATATTATTATTATTTCCTCAATGACTGGAAATCTCTGCCCTACTCCCTCTACTCACAGGTACTTAGATAAAGGAGGCGGGGTGTATCCAGATTAATAGATACAATAAAACTGAATTTTGAAAGCTAAATTTATTCTTGTCTAACTCTTTGTGGTCTATTTGAGCGATTGGTAAAATGGTGTATGCGATAAGAGAAACTATAAGCCAACGCGGTTTGTTTGTATCAACTACAAGTTTAGTTTTATTCTAATAATATCTTATCATCTGGTGAAACAAGATGGCGATGTATTCAAAAAACTTGTAAAGTCTTTCTTCTCACCATCGGAGCAGCGACTGAAAGAACGAGGAGTTCTTGTTATTTTGAACATATTCACGAAAATATAAGCGACTGTGTCCTTCAGAGGCAACATATTTCGGCAGCAGCTAACCGTAAAGCAACAAAGGATACTTGCGATCGACCCATCCTGCTCCATTCTGCGCAACAACGACGAAAATTAGCAAGTTGTTGATTTGCAATATATCATGGAAAACATGTACAATGCAAGAAGTAAATTAATGCCAGCATTACCCCGTATAGAAGATGTGTATAAAGCTCTGAACGATCTTCAACCTAGAAGTAAGACAGGTGAAGGATTTGTATTAAAAATTCATAGTAATATTATGAAATTCAACACGATAACGAATCTACGGTGTTAATGCAAAGATGAAGTCCTATATTTGCATAGGACTTTTAAATATTGTAATAGCAGGATACAAATAAGAACAAATCCTTGGAAATTAGGCAGTGGCTCGGCTATTGTTTTGGACTCTTATTTTCAGAACCAGAAAAAGTAAGTGACGCGTTTTTTTTTCGAATTATATGCATTTCAGCCAAAAAATGAAAAATGCAAAAGATTGCAGACCATGGTCGA
>JAUTXW010001290.1:0-30879 GCA_030620095.1 Kuschelorhynchus macadamiae
TATATATATATATATATATATATTTTCTTTTTGGAATTAGTTGAAACTTTCCATATAATTCTAGATATTTCGTTAACTATTAGATTTAGGTATAGAACATGTATATATCATTGATAGGTATTTTAAAACTCTTTCAGAAAAAATATCAAATACAGGGTGATCCATTTAAAAACTTGGATATTGCAATTGAAAATTTTTGAAAATATGATCAGAGACACCCGGTATAATTTTAAAACTCCTAACAATCATAGATCGTTAGAAGGTAGTCTTCTTAACTTGTGGTTAAAATTTCATTAAAATAATCTGAACTATCAACTGCACAAGACGCTGTTTGCTGAGGACATAAATTTGCTAAAAAAATACATAACCTTAATTCCTTTCTAAATGACACAAAATTTGAATAAAGTTCTTATAAAGTTACCTTTATTTCTTTCAGAATCTAAAAATGTAAAAATATACAGGGTGTTCCATTTAAAATTCAGGGTTTGAAGTCGGTACAGTTGGAGTGGTTCGGGCTGTTATAAACATTTCAATAATTAAAAAAAAGCAATACAACTGAGCGATATTATTTAAAATGTTGGAGTGGTTCGGGCTATTATAAACCTTTCAATAATTAAATTGTATGGGGTCCTTAATTTCTTATGTTTTAAATAGAAAGTGTATTATAAAATGTCAACTAAAAGGCATTGGATAAAACGAAGTTAATATGTTTAAAAAATTGTGGTTATTTGTCGGCAAATTGGAATCATGATAGCAATTTCGTGGATATGGAGAAAAAAAATGTTTATATTATGAAGAAAGTTTCTAAATAAAGAAATAATTGTACCTATTTTAAATAACTAAATCCAACTTTAATAATCCAAGACCGTTTAAAACTTACATAAATTTACACATACTGCACACATATTTTTGGAACGAAAATTTCCGAATGTTTAAAAGACGGTTATACAATACTACATGATCACATTGGTTGGCTTTAAGATAAAACCAACGGTTATTTGAAAAATAGGATCGGTCTGCTATATACTTGCGTGGGCAGAGTTGCCGACTTTAGCGCGAAAACTATCGATTTTTCACACTTTTTCCTAATAACCAAAAGTGATAGTATTTGGATAGGGACAACTTTTTTATTTGAAACTTTTTTTTTCGCATCGTATTTTAATGCAATTAAAATTTTAATTTCAACACTTTTCTATTTTACATGCGAAATATGATAACACTATCTCTGCTGGCTACCGAGAAACCATGTGATTACAAGCATTCTGGAACACTGTGTACATAAAATATGTTTAAAGAAAAAATCCGCAAATATCTAATATCACAATATTTTTACAAAAAAATGGCAGTTATGATAGGATCATGTGGATAATTAAAAATTCAATCTCTAAAAATTATTGTTAACAGCCTTAAACATGCATTAAAAATATCATCTGTTTGAGCCTACATAAAATACAGTTAAATAACTCATGTAGATATTTAAAAATATAATCCCTAATTATTAATAATAGTCCTAATCTCTAATTATTATTAATAGTCCTAAGCACGCATAAAATAACATCCGTTGAACTCACCTCTATATATGGGATATCCTGTGGGGATAGCTCTTTTACGATGATCTGACACATTTTTGACTAATATATATCTAAATCTATTTATCAATTTTTCGTGTGCTGGGTTTGAATTTAAATCTAAAAATACCCGCATATATATATATATATATATATATATATATATATATATATATATATATATATATATATAGACATGATTTTAAGCCTTTAAAATCTAACGGCACTACTTTTAATGGTTTTGGTCATTTTAAAGAAGTTTTTTTGCCTTTTGAGATTTATGTGACAGCTATTTATTTATGGTAGGTCTATAAAACGGTCAGCCCTTTGGCGTTGCACAAACGAATACAAATATGAGTGCTTCTTGGAAGTCAAATACCAAATGTATTTTTAGTTGAAAAAATAAAAGCAGGATACAACAATTATTATACATACACTAATAATATGCATCCTTCGTTAAATGTTAATGTGTGATAGATGTCCCAATATGAATTTTAATATTTCTAGATGTTGTAACAATATATAATACATAATATTTTTCTTTATCTTGAATAACCAAAATACCAAATTTAATTAGTCGAAAGAAATACATCCAGTAAAATATAATCTCATTAAAATTTTTTCGAGTTTGTAAATTAAAACAAAAAAAAACATGTTTGAACTAAATATCGTATTTCCGTGTGTTAAAATCTCTAATGTCTATGTTTAAAATAATGAAATTTTTATTGTGGGGAAATGCAATCTAATATTTTGTTTTATTACCTAACTAAAATTATTTATATTATGTATAGTAAATAAGTTTTTTTTTCGGTTTTGTGATACTTAACTATTATATGCAAAAATCGGGCTATCTTGGTTCTACATAATGTAAAAAATTATGAATTGTATCACGAGCTTATAAATATGAATGTTTTTTTTCCTCTGCATACCATACACGTAAAAAAAGGAAATACGAAGGTTTGAATAATTTCACTGAAACGAAAAGAGTTTTCTTTGAATAAGGTTTTTTTCACACGACAATTTTTACGATTTTTTAATAAAATACATTATATATGTAAATATACCGTCAGAGATCAATTAGAAACTTGAATCGCTTTTAGGAAAATCTACAAACATTTTTCCCCAATATTTGGGAAATAACCTAAACAATTATTGAAAGTTTTATAATGTGTTTATTTATCACCATAAATAACCGATTTTCATACGACAATTTTTACGATTTTTAATAAAATACATTGGATATGTAAATATACCGTCAGAGATCAATTAGAAACTTGAATTGCTTTTAGGAAAATTATTATTTTTAGAAACAGAAGGGATATTTTTTAAATATTTTACAGCTTTTTATCTAGGAAACTGTTCAACGGGGCATCCTAAAATTAAAAGTTTTATAATGTGTTTATTTATCGCCATAAATAACCGAGTAATAAAAGATATTATTTTAGATGGGTATAATTTTACAGCATTGGAACTGGTCAGCAAATAGCCTAGAGGTAAAAACCAATTACAACTTTATGGTTTATGGTTTTAACCCAAAATTTTGTGTACAGCATAATATCCATCTAAAACATTCAATCAGTCTCTAACAATCGTTCAGTTTGAAAGGTCAGTTTAAAATACTTCGTGACATATAAAAAAATGAGTTCATTCAGTGAATTTGGTGGTTCAGTCAATAGTTTGGTTCTTGGTGACTGTATTGACTCACTCGCCGAGAATAATTTCGATATTGTAAACTTAAGCCTTCTAACACCTGACGCATTCGAAGCAGAGTATGGTGATGCCAACAACAAAAAAATGGACGACACCATCGGTGGCCGCTTTCCATTAGACCGACAAGAAAAACCGAAGCCCGCAGTGAATATAATTATCGATATAATAATAAAGGAGGCATCAAAACCTTCAATACTGAGGGACGCCCTTATGAATGGTTCGGGGGCGGCACAAGGTAAAAAACATAAGGTGGAAAGCAGTCAACCACAACCATCAACATCTGGGTTGGGGGAGCCGGTGTCACCTATAATCCAACAAAGAAAAAGGATTATAAAGAAACGGAAATTGATGACACCAAAAAAAATTGTTACCGACGACGACCAACCCGAAGATGTGTTTCCAATTAATCTGGGACCATTTTCCCAAGCTGAAGACGTTGAGGAAATGGTTCGAGTCGACAATTTGAAGACGACATTGTGTGACAAAATAGATCGGTGTAGGAGAGAGGCTGTGTGGTGTAGGGAAGAGGCCGCGCGGTCTGCGAGAGAGGCTAGCGACTTGGAGGCTCAGCTGGAGCGGTGTAGGGAAGAGGCCGCGCGGTCTACGAGAGAGGCTAGCGACTGGGAGGTTTGGCTGGAAAAGTATAAGCGACGTCTCTCGTTCATATGCAGGTAAGGCAATTTTCCTAAAAGCGATTCAAGTTTCTAATTGATCTCTGACGGTATATTTACATATCCAATGTATTTTATTAAAAATCGTAAAAATTGTCGTATGAAAAAAGAACTCATCAAAAAAAAAATACAATAATAGTGACATATTCTTGTTAATCATCCCCGAAAACCATAGTGCGTCAAATTTTAGGATGCTCCGTTGAACAGTTTCCTAGCCTAAAAGCGATTCAAGTTTCTAATTGATCTCTGACGGTATATTTACATATCCAATGTATTTTATTAAAAATCGTAAAAATTGTCGTATGAAAAAAGAACTCATCAAAAAAAAATACAATAATAGTGGCATATTCTTGTTAATCATCCCCGAAAACCATAGTGCTGAACAGTTTCCTAGATAAAAAGCTGTAAAATATTTAAAAAATATCCCTTCTGTTTCTAAAAATAATAATTTTCCTAAAAGCGATTCAAGTTTCTAATTGATCTCTGACGGTATATTTACATATCCAATGTATTTTATTAAAAATCGTAAAAATTGTCGTATGAAAATCGGTTATTTATGGTGATAAATAAACACATTATAAAACTTTCAATAATTGTTTAGGTTATTTCCCAAATATTGGGGAAAAATGTTTGTAGATTTTCCTAAAAGCGATTCAAGTTTCTAATTGATCTCTGACGGTATATTTACATATATAATGTATTTTATTAAAAAATCGTAAAAATTGTCGTGTGAAAAAAACCTTATTCAAAGAAAACTCTTTTCGTTTCAGTGAAATTATTCAAACCTTCGTATTTCCTTTTTTTACATGTATGGTATGCAGAGGAAAAAAAACATTCATATTTATAAGCTCGTGATACAATTCATAATTTTTTACATTATGTAGAACCAAGATAGCCCGATTTTTGCATATAATAGTTAAGTATCACAAAACCGAAAAAAAAACTTATTTACTATACATAATATAAATAATTTTAGTTAGGTAGTAAAACAAAATATTAGATTGCATTTCCCCACAATAAAAATTTCATTATTTTAAACATAGACATTAGAGATTTTAACACACGGAAATACGATATTTAGTTCAAACATGTTTTTTTTGTTTTAATTTACAAACTCGAAAAAATTTTAATGAGATTATATTTTACTGGATGTATTTCTTTCGACTAATTAAATTTGGTATTTTGGTTATTCAAGATAAAGAAAAATGTTATGTATTATATATTGTTACAACATCTAGAAATATTAAAATTCATATTGGGACATCTATCACACATTAACATTTAACGAAGGATGCATATTATTAGTGTATGTATAATAATTGTTGTATCCTGCTTTTATTTTTTCAACTAAAAATACATTTGGTATTTGACTTCCAAGAAGCACTCATATTTGTATTCGTTTGTGCAACGCCAAAGGGCTGACCGTTTTATAGACCTACCATAAATAAATAGCTGTCACATAAATCTCAATAGGCAAAAAAACTTCTTTAAAATGACCAAAACCATTAAAAGTAGTGCCGTTAGATTTTAAAGGCTTAAAATCATGTCTGTATATATATATATATATATATATATATATATATATATATATATATATATATATATATATATATATATATATATATATATATATATATATATATATATATATATATATATATATATATATATATATATATATATATGCGGGTATTTTTAGTTTTAACTTCAAACCCAGCACACGAAAAATTGATAAAAATAGATTTAGATATATATTAGTCAAAAATGTGTAAGATCATCGTAAAAGAGCTATCCCCACAGGATATCCCATATATAGAGGTGAGTTCAACGGATGTTATTTTATGCGTGCTTAGGACTATTAATAATAATTAGAGATTAGGACTATTATTAATAATTAGGGATTGAATTTTTAAATATCTACATGAGTTATTTAACCGTATTTTATGTAGGCTCAAACAGATGATATTTTTAATGCATGTTTAAGGCTGTTAACAATAATTTTTAGAGATTGAATTTTTAATTATCCACATGATCCTATCATAACTGCCATTTTTTTTGTAAAAATATTGTGATATTAGATATTTGCGGATTTTTTTCTTTAAACATATTTTATGTACACAGTGTTCCAGAATGCTTGTAATCACATGGTTTCTCGGTAGCCAGCAGAGATAGTGTTATCATATTTCGCATGTAAAATAGAAAAGTGTTGAAATTAAAATTTTAATTGCATTAAAATACGATGCGAAAAAAAAAGTTTCAAATAAAAAAGTTGTCCCTATCCAAATACTATCACTTTTGGTTATTAGGAAAAAGTGTGAAAAATCGATAGTTTTCGCGCTAAAGTCGGCAACTCTGCCCACGCAAGTATATAGCAGACCGATCCTATTTTTCAAATAACCGTTGATTTTATCTTAAAGCCAACCAAGGTGATCATGTAGTATTGTATAACCGTCTTTTAAACATTCGGAAATTTTCGTTCCAAAAATATGTGTGCAGTATGTGTAAATTTATGTAAGTTTTAAACGGTCTTGGATTATTAAAGTTGGATTTAGTTATTTAAAATAGGTACAATTATTTCGTTATTTAGTTAGGTTCTTCATAATATCAACATTTTTTTCTCCATATCCACGAAATTGCTATCATGATTCCAATTTGCCGACAAATAACCACAATTTTTTAAACATATTAACTTCGTTTTATCCAATGCCTTTTAGTTGACATTTTATAATACACTTTCTATTTAAAACATAGGAAATTAAGGACCCCATACAATTTAATTATTGAAAGGTTTATAATAGCCCGAACCACTCCAACATTTTAAATAATATCGCTCAGTTGTATTGCTTTTTTTAATTATTGAAATGTTTATAACAGCCCGAACCACTCCAACATTTTAAATAATATCGCTCAGTTGTATTGCTTTTTTTTTTGGAATGCATATTTATCCTCACATATTTAATAGCGATAAATGTGGTAAAATACAAAAAAAAGCAAAAATTCCTCTTTAAAATTTAAATAAATACCTTAAAAAATATTTATACAGGGTGTCCGCTAATTACTGGCACACAGCATAACTGCAGATACTTTAGGTAAAAATATTTCTTGGTTTTCATGAATTTTTTTAATTTTTTAAGTTTTATTAATACAGGGTATTCGAAAAGTGCTGTACCGACTTCAAACCCTGAATTTTAAATGGAACACCCTGTATATTTTTACATTTTTAGATTCCCTGAAAGAAATAAAGGTAACTTTTATAAGAACTTCTTATTCAAATTTTGTGTCATTTAAACAGGAATTAAGGTTATGTATTTTTTAGCAAATTTATGTCCTCAGCAAACAGCGTCTTGTGCAGTTGATAGTTCAGATTATTTAATGAAATTTTAACCACAAGTTAAGAAGACTACCTTCTTACGATCTATGATGGTTAGGAGTTTTAAAATTAGACCGGGTGTCTCAGATCATATTTTCAAAAATTTTCAATTCGCAATATCCAAGTTTTTTAAATGGATCACCCTGTATTTGATATTTTTTCTGAAAGAGTTTTAAAATACCTATCAATGATATATACATGTTCTATACCTAAATCTAATAGTTAACGAAATATCTAGAATTATATGGAAAGTTTCAACTAATTAATGCTATAATGTAAAGCCTTAAATCTATGAAGATAATTAAAAGAACGCTTCAAGGATTTTAATTTTGCAATATCCAAGTTTTTTTAGCTTGGTCATATATGTATATACAGGGTGTCCCACTAAGGGTGGCTGGGTAGCTTTTCTCAGACTATGGATGCTACAGCCTCCCAAAAAAATTTTTTTTCGTTACTAAAGTGGCCAAGAGAAATTGTTGGAAAATATTTCCAAGTTTGTAAAACTACCACAAGACGGCGTACCTGCAATAAAAAATAAAAAAACAACTTTTTATTCGAAAATACCCAATATGAGGTAACATTTTAATAAGAGCAACAAAAACTCCAACCAAATCTGCGTCAGTTTTGTTTAAGGCGATTTGTCATATTTCCGATAATAAGGGTGGGGGAAGATAATAAATAAATTAATTTTCAAAGTGCTCTGCCTCCTACATCTTTTATTTAATAGTATTCAAGTGGGTATTTGTTTGAAAGAGCATTTAATGCTCTTATAATTGTTGTCATTTTTGACGCTCGATAGTTGTTGGTACACCTACTAGAGGGCGTTGTTTAAACAAAATTCAATTTTTAGAGATTTTCTCGAAAAAACCAAACGGAACAGTATGCTTTCAACAGAGTTAGTTTAAAGAGGGAAAAATTGCCTAAATTCTGGAGAAAACCGCGTTTTGATATCTCTCTTCATTTTTTAGTTACTTCAAAATAACCCACTGATAAAAAATAATATTAGCTTTTAATCATAATAAGAAAATTCTTATTATAGTATATTTTGCTTTACCTCACTTTATACAGAATTGGGACTATTATTCTGCGGAATTATTAGATCACAAAAAATACTTTCGATATGGATTAATTGGAGCTATTTAAAAAAACCGTGTTTTTTATTTTACGGTTGTTGTTGCGCGTCGAAAATAATTTTCCAGCTTTTTTATTTTTGGCGATTTACTTATTCGATTTTTTCCCGATAATAGGTACTTTAAGCCTCTTTCAGAAAAAAATATCAAATACCGGGTGATCCATTTAAAAAACTTGGATATTGCGAATTGAAAATTTTATAAAATGTCCAATGATCTGAGACACCTTGTATAAATTTGAATCTTCTCGGCACCATATATCGTTAGGAGGTAGTCTTCTTAACATGTGGTTAAAATTTCATAAAATGATCTGAACCAACAGCTGCACAAGACGCTGTTTGCTGAGGACATACATTTGCTAAAAAATACATAACTTTAATTTCTACCTTATTAGGAAAAACCCTGTATAATGCGGAATTATTAGATCACAAAAAATAATTTCGATAAGGATTAATTGGAACTATTTAAAAAAACCGTGTTTTTTATTTTTACGGTTGTTGTTGCGCGTCGAAAATAATTTTCCAGCTTTTTTATTTTTGGCGATTTACTTATTCGATTTTTTCCCCAATAACTTAGGGCAAATACTTTCGGAGATATGGCCGAAAACCACCCTTAGCTGAACACCCTGTATATATACATATATGACCCAATTAACTTGGATATTGGAAAATTAAAAATCCTTGAAGCGTTCTTTTAATTATCTTTATAGATTTAAGGCTTTACATTATAGTCAGCATTAATTAGTTGTAAATTTTCATATATTTCTATGTATTTCGTTAACTATTAGATTTAGATATAGGGCATGTATATATCAGTGGATAGGTACTTTAAGCCTCCTTCAGAAAAAAATATATAGGACAGGTTAATTAATATACAGGGTTTTCGCTAATTAAAGGTACACAGCATAACTGCAGATTCTTTGGGTGAAAATATTGTGATTTAACCAAACTTACTCCAGTCCAAAAGTTTGATAATAACAAAGATTTTTAAGCCTCTTTCAGAAAAAAATATCAAATACAGGGTGATCCATTTAAAAAACTTGGATATTGCGAATTGAAAATTTTATAAAATGTCCAATGATCTGAGACACCATGTATAAATTTGAATCTTCTCGGCACCGTATATCGTTAGGAGGTAGTCTTCTTAACTTGTGGTTAAAATTTCATAAAATAATCTGAACCAACAGCTGCACAAGACGCTGTTTGCTGAGGACATACATTGGCTAAAAAATACATAACCCTAATTTCTACCTTATTAGGAAAGACCCTGTATAATAAACGAATTTCTATTATAGCTGATATGTCACTTTGTTTACTTATTATCTCCAAGACCTAATTTTTTAAATCAATTGTTTTAGTAGTAGCGTAAGAATGTATGGAGGATACCACATTCCCCACACAATTGAAACGTAGAAAGGAAATAATTTTTTATATTGTTTATGTGGATAGGTGACCGCAAGCAAAATTAACTATAATTCCACAACCAACTTATGTTTTTCTTTTATTATTGCATTTTTTTTGCTGTCAAAAGTCCATAGCTTGATGCTTTATTTTGAAGAAAAAATGAGATTTTATTTTTTCTTTGGGAACTTTTGGAGGAATTATCCTGTAAATATCGGACACTTATTAGGAAAGACCCTGTATAATAAATGTTTTTCTTTTATTATTGCATTTTTTTGCTTGTTAGTTTATGTCAAAAGTCCATAGCTTGATGCTTTATTTTGAAGAAAAATCTCCAAGAGCTAATTTTTTAAATCAATTGTTTTAGTAGTAGTAGTGTAAGAATGTATGGATGATACCACATTCCCCACACAATTGAAATGTAGAAAGGAAATGTGTAGCGAATTGTTTTGTGATTGTTAATTTACTACAAAACCTTTCTTTTTTATCATAGTGTGAAACTGGTTTGATTTAAGAAAAATATTTATGTTCCACCAAATAAAACGTATTTTTACAGCAATGGTACAACTTTTAGTATAATCTACCCCTTTGTGTCACGCTACGCATCTATTAATAAGATAATTAGATGATTATGACATAATTAAATTTGCTTGTAATTTCTATTATATTGTTCTAGCACACCATCAATGATATGATGACATTAGAACATATGGGCGATGAGTCCGACACAGATTCAGAGGAGGACAATCCTCCAGTTGATGGGGGCAATGTTTATGTGGATAATGCACAAGTTGGTTTGGACAGCCATCTGACTAATGGGGGCAATGGGGATCTGACTAATGGGGGCAATGGGTGTAATGATGATGGGGGCAATCCATCACCCATCTATATACCGCAAGATGATGGTTATATATTAATATTAAACGATACAAGCATGTTAGAATAGCTATTTAGAATAGTTATTATTATTATTATTATTATTATTATTGTTTAGAATAGTTATTATTATTATTCTTATTATTCTTATTATGTATTTTGTATTAATAATGCGTTGTTTTATGAAGACATATTGAGTTTTATTTAAAAGAAGACAATAATACCAAATTAAACAAATATTTCTAAACTTTGTTTTATTCTAAACACCCAAATTTAAATATTGATCCGCTATTGCTTGCTACAATTAATTTTTACATCCCTATTTGATAAAATAATTATTAAAATGTTTTAAGTAAACATTTCTAAATTTTGTTTATTCTAAATAAATATTTCTAAATTTTGTTTATTCTAAACACACAAATTTAAATATTGCTCTGCTATTGCTTGGTACATTTAATTTTTTACATCCCTATTTGATACAATAATTATTAAAATGTCTTAAGTAAATATTTCTAAATTTTGTTTATTCTAAACACCCAAATTTAAATAATGATCTGCCAGTATTAGTGCCCGAGAAAGAATATGTCAAACGTTAACTTTTAATTATTCTAAAACACCCAAATTTAAAAGAAGAAAATAATACCAAATTAAGCAAATATTTCTAAACTTTGTTTATTCTAAACACCCAAATTTAAATATTGATCCGCTATTGCTTGGTACATTTAATTTTTTACATCCCTATTTGATACAATAATTATTAAAAATACTTAAGTAAATATTTCTAAATTTTGTTTATTCTAAACACACAAATTTAAATAATGATCTGCCAGTATTAGTGCCCGAGAAAGAATACGTCAAACGTTAACTTTTAATTATTCTAAAACACCCAAATTTAAAAGAAGAAAATAATACCAAATTAAGCAAATATTTCTAAACTTTGTTTATTCTAAACACCCAAATTTAAATATTGATCCGCTATTGCTTGGTACATTTAATTTTTA
Source organism: Kuschelorhynchus macadamiae (assembly GCA_030620095.1). Classification (NCBI taxonomy): domain Eukaryota; kingdom Metazoa; phylum Arthropoda; class Insecta; order Coleoptera; family Curculionidae; genus Kuschelorhynchus; species Kuschelorhynchus macadamiae. Next base: position 11,727 of record JAUTXW010001290.1, read on the forward strand.
CATCCCTATTTGATACAATAATTATTAAAATGTCTTAAGTAAATATTTCCAAATTTTGTTTATTCTAAACACCCCAATTTAAATAATGATCTGCCAGTATTAGTGCCCGAGAAAGAATATACCAAACATTAACTTAATGATGAAATCCCTTGTGACCGCACAGAGTGCCTCTCTTCAATTTTATGGGTAGAATACCTGGCTTTAATAGCTTTTAACACTCGAGACCCTCTGTCGTCGCACACCCCCAAGGCCAAACAATATGCAACGACGAAAAGTTTTATACACGCTCAAGGTTATATGATGTTATAAATCCTCAAGGCCAAACGATACAGCACACCTGGGCTCCCAAATCAAAGAACGAAAAGTTTGGTGCACGCTCAAGGTCATGTGACGTCACATGGCCTCGAAGCCGCGTGATGCGCGCTCAAGGTCATATGACGTCACATCGCCTCAAGGCCAAACTACACAGCACACCTGGGCTCTCAAGGTCAGGAGTAGTGGTGGGGGGTGAACTAGTTCCCGTATATATGATATCTACATATATATATATATATATATATATATATATATATATATATATATATATATATATATATATATATATATATATATATATATATATATATATATATATATATATATATATATATATATATATATATATATATATATATATATATATATATATATATATATATATATATATATATATATATATATATATATATATATATATATATATATATATATATATACATATATATATATATATATATATATATATATATATATATATATATATATATATATATATATATATATATATATATATACATATATATATATATATATATATATATATATATATATCTCGTATCTCCATAAATGTAATTTCCTTTACTATGTTTTGCCTCAAAAGCTGTCAAGCGTTTCTATAAACGTAACTATTTTAATTTTATGTATATTATTCTGTGTATAAAATAAACCAAATTTATATATATATATATATATATATATATATATATATATATATATATATATATATATATATATATAAAAATATATATATAAAACAAATATATATATATATATATATATATATATATATATATATATATATATATATATATATATATATATATATATATATATAATATATATATATATATATATATATATATATATATACATATATATATATATATATATATATATATATATATATATATATATATATATATATATATATATATATATATATATATATATATATATATATATATATATATATATATATATATTATATCAATAAGGCGGCCTGGAAAACAGAATATTGTCGTCGTGACATTTCAAAATAGATAAACTCATATTGTTATTACTAATTATTAAAAGAGCAATTTCGAAGAAAATTTCCAACATGTTTTGTCCTAAGTCTAACTCTCTGTAATTAGTTCTCATAAACATACAGAGCTCCGCAGTTTTGGTCTACCAGGAGCAACATATTAAAAATCAAACCTACAGATTGAGAGTATTATTATAGAGGTGGTTCTAAATAAATGATTCAAAGTAGTGAACTTGAGTTTCCCACAGCAACCAACGATTAAAATCAAAATGAATTGGAATTATGTAGGATGTAGGATGTGTGATAGTATAGTAGGTATAGAAAACTTTCGAGGTGAACAGATATCGAAACCAGTGCATATGCGTTATTGGCTAAAAGCTTCGTCAAGTTCCATAACCTCGGGCAATTGTCAGTTCAAACCTTCGCAAGACTAGATGATGGACCAAGTATTAAAAAACCGCGGTCGCCAATAGTGCAATATGCCATAATACAATGATAGGCAAGTTAAAATACTGTATAAGGCAGTTAGAAAGAGCATTAAACAGAACAGAACTAAAAAGACGAATGGTAATTTACTGAAAAACCTCAACAAACAAAAGCAATGTGCTTTTTCTTTCAAAAAGAAGCTGCATAGTAACGTAGTGATCTATATTTGTAAGTCAGAAAAGTCATCAGTCAGTGGAGCTATGCGTTAAGTTCATCAAGGGTTAAATTTACCAAATTTGACAACTCTTAAATTAGCTGAAAGTTAGGTTTAGAATGTTCTTCCTATATTTCATGCCCCGACAGGCTGTATACGATGTCTAGCTTTTTCTGACTTGGCACGAACCCTGGAGAACATGGAAGGTTCTGCCTGAACATGTGGATGCTCTTGTTGGGATATCTCAGGGAGGGGATGGAGCCAGTGCTATCGAGGACGCTATTTGCGAGGAAAACAAATGTTTAAAATACTTTTCTTTACAAAGCAGCTCTTACATAATATGTAAAAAACAGCATATACGTGTGGTGCCAAACACTCATTGCAGCTCCGAAGTTACTTACCAACCAGCTGGGAATGGAACCCAGCTGCTGGTGGAGCGTACGATTCGCATTTGACTGCTCTGTCTTATGCACTGTCAACAAGCTTTAAATTAATTTCACGTAAAAGTACCAAGAACTGTGCTGGTGCGTTAGTGCAAAATGGTATATTGTCTTACCACTGGTGAAAAAAAAGTAGATAATTTACGAATGAAATTACAGGTGTCTGTAAATTTTAAATATTTGGTTTCCAAATTGTAGAAATTTGTGCTTTAAACACTACTATTTCTGGGAGCATCTGTTTATACGGCTGTATATTGTTTAGTTTTAGTTTTTAAGATTTATTTGATCATTAATTGATTATTCCTATACAATTGTACATACACAGGAAATTATAAATATGTAAAATAAATATCAGTAAATTATAGGCAGCACCCAATAAAACCTTAATTTTGATATCAAGATTACACCCGTCAGCGCAATATATTTATAAGTATATTATAAAATCAAAAATGAAAACAATTCAAAATAATTATATTAATTTTTTTGACTTTATCAGCCGCACTATAGGTTTCTTCAGGCAGTAAAATGATTAGTTTCAGTAATATTCTAAATTCTTCTTCTAAGAATACACCAGGAAACCGAAAATCTTTTTATTTATATAAGTAAAAAGAATAAAATTGGTCACAATTTTGTATTTTAAAGACCACTGTGGCAAATTTGAAGCGGCCCAATACCCCTAAAATTGTGTTTAGGATGTATTAAATCATCGTGCGTTTTTATACATAAGTGAACTATTATGTTGATATGCCGCTCAACTATTAAGTAAAATTAATATTCTGTTGTTTTAGATACACTTTGTCAAACATAATCTCAGGCGCATAAACTTTCCCTCTAAAAAGCTTATATCAGCCAGCAGTAACAGGCGACGGTCGACACGTGGCAGGATTACTCCAATAAAAAGACAGTTACGGAAAGGTCCTGATGCATCGCGATAACCTAAAGTGGTTACAGGGGTTTGTTATGACAAAGGAGGATTAATTTTTGAATTATTAAATTTTTGGGCCGCGGTATATTAAGGGTTTATTTTTAGGTCGAATATATCCCTCCCTGCCGGATTTAGATTTGTGTTTTATGTTTGTTTTGGGATCTTCATTGTTATGGACTCCATGAAGCTTAAGATGAAATATTTATTAATTTGATTAAAATATATTTATTAAAAATGGCAGATGGGCATTATATAAGGTAATTAAAATCAAATTAATAAGTATTTATCTATGTAAAATTATCTCTTGTACGAACGTCTCCCTCCAATAAGAAAATGCAAAATCTTCTGAACCATGATTTACGTTTAATAAAAAAATACTGGTAGTTGGCGTACCTACAGTTTACTGTTTGAAAAATTAAGCAATAAGCTTGTACAGGGTGTTTTTTAATATGGGATATCTATTAGTGATATGAGGAAAAACAAGAGCATCGAAACACTGCGAAAATTATACAATTTATGTTTTTGGAGGACGCACTATGTTTTTTATGACAGTTGGAAAGATCTCTTCTTCCTGCATTCAAAAATATTTAATTCGATAACGCTTGCTTTAACAATTTTTGACATACTCTGACTTAAAAAATGGTAAAAAATAATATAACACAAATCTAGTAGACATGGATAACTTTATATATACATACTGTGTGTCAAAAATATCTATTTATATCTTTTGACGTTATCCATGGCTAACTCTATTTTTAATTTATTTTTATGGCGGTTTGGATTTGCTTTAACCGTTAAAATTAGTAATTTTTAAGGTTTGGTGTTTAAAAACGGTTAAAGCAAATAACATTATACAATTTTGAAATTAGGAAGACATATTAAATATCATCAATAAAATAAATCAAATTTTGACGTCAATAAAAATATAGGGTATCCCATTAAAAACGGATTTTCGAAGCTCTTAAGTTTTTTTGTCATATGACTAAAATATATCCGACGTCAAAATCATTAATTTTGTATTTATATTTTAAAAAATGTAAGCTGAAAACGCATGTCAAAAAACACGCCCTATTATCGGAATAAATATTTATATGATACAAAAATATAATAAAGCATAATTACTACTTCCCTCGTAAAAGGGAAGTATTGTAATCGTGAAAAAATCACCCACCAAGATTCATGTCTTCACGTTTAAGGATCCTTAGTTGCCGAAAAATATGTTTTCTCAACACTGTCGGTCTGTCTCTCTGTCTGTGTGTTCGTGATATAGCTAAAAAGCTACTTACCCGATAGACTTCAATTTTTGGTCAAAAATTAAGGGTCATATGAGGATGACCTGGTAACATTTTGGTAAAAATCCAATATGATGGAACAATGTTCAGAAAAAAAATAAAAAAACTGATGACCCAATTTACCTCAAAATTTGCACAAAAATCATGTATAACATATGAAAAAAAAAGAACGAGTTAAGAACCCGATAAAGGAAATTTATCGATTTTTTATTAAGAACTACATCTTTATACCAATTCGTTACACCCTATTATCAAATTTTTACCAGTTCGTCTCTGTGTCACCGATTATTGTGCAAAAATTGAAGTCAGATGAGGTGTCAGTTGATAAATAACACATCGACGAAGAAAATACGAAAACTGTTTTTTCTTGGGAAATAGAAAATTTTGTGAATGTCGAAAATTTGCAAATTCTCGGATGGAGAGTAAGATGGTTATTTTATTATATACGCAATAAGTAAAACATTTACCCCCGTAATCACTAAAAAGAGTTAGGACAGCTCTAGTTGCCATGGTAATTAAAACTCTTAGTTCGCCAGTTATGTTTCTGTCATTGTCATTTTGATTGTGACATTTAGAAAAATTATTTGGTCAATTGTTAAAAATGTTAAAAATTTCATCTTAAACCTACAACTGCCAAGTTAGACCTGGTCTAAATTTAAACCTATTTAGTGAATACGGGTGTTGAAATTCGAACTTAGAAATTGAACCTTTCTGTTAAACTGGCAAATCTAGTTGTGCTGTAGCTTCGGCAGCGCTTTATTTGTAACAACAGATCTGGGACAACTTGATCAATTACACAAACAATTGTCTATAATTTATGCGTTAAATGCACTAAATGTTGACCTCTTGTTTGTTGAAGTTTTCCAAACTGTATACGTTGTACCCATTTTGACACAAATTCCCCCTAATACTAAAAGATACGTCGATCACAGGCTTCACTGTAATGTGCACAAAGTCAAAACGGGGCATTGTTCCCCTCACCCCAAATTAAAAATCGCTTCGAGAGAGTTGATATCGCCATAATATCTCGATTGAAAAACTAAAAAGCTCTTTTCATTGCTTTCTGCTTAATATGCTTCTGTTGCGGCCCTTGGAACGACGTTTTTAATTGAATTAGAGCTGCATATTTCCCTTTTATTTTTATATCGGCTTTCTTGTTGCCGAATTTAGATTTGGAAATTGTGTTTTCTATAATTTTTATTAAATATCTTTTTACAGTTTGTTTTATCGGTAGGCTATATTTTTTCATATTTTAAAAATAGTTTAGAGTTTTGTTATAGATATTTGGCCTATACCTTACTCAATATTGTCTGAAAATAAATGTAGTGGTCAATATTTTACTAGGAAATTCTCCTACAACACGTTTGAGTTTCCTTATATAACTAGATTTCAATATGTTTCATTAATATTTTCTTGTCATAAATGAAATTACAGACACAACTACTCCGCTGGCTACCACGACAGGCATTGAATTACACTGTTGATTTTCTACTTCCGTTGGGAGAAATAATGTTGAATAATGAAATATATTTTTGATTCACGTTACACCAACGTCACAACAAGGATACCATGATCCCTGTCTAGAACATGTCCTCAATGCCTCCCAACGAAAGTCAGGGATCAACAGTGTAATTCAATGCCGATATTAGCCAGCGGAGTAGTTTTTCCGTAATTTAATTTGCGCCTTTGCCCTACACGGGGCTCGCTAGTCTCTGGCGGCCTGATGAGCTCTAAAAAGAGCGAAATCGCAATCTTCGTTTGACTAAAATGAATCATTACGCCTGCAGAATTGCAGGACATGTTCCAGACAGGGATCATGGTATCCTTTTTGTGACGTTGGTGCAACGTGAAACAAAACTATATTAACATTCCATAGATGTAATTAGCATGAACAACGCAAAATGTTACAGGGCTAAAGGGACTTTAGAGCAAGACTAGCGAATACATTTCTGGTAGTAAATGAGATAATTCGTGAAATTTAAATAATTAACTTCTAGAGCCATACTACTTCTAGTAATTGATTACATACATTAAGTTGTCATGAGCCTGACACAATAAATTATTATCATCAAATATTTAAAAAAGAAACTTGGTATAACTCCTATATAAGGAAAAATAAGTTAATAGTAAAAAAATTAGGAAGTAGTGGTAAATCTGTATTCTTAGATACAAATGTTAATAGGTTTTTTGCCTGGTATATTTTACAAATGTCGCAAAAAATAAATGCCCATCGCAAGTAGGAAATCAAGTGTTTTTAAATTAAATTTTGTATGTAAAAGCAAGCAACTTAACCTATCTATTAGCATCAGATGATCAACACAGTGGAGTAGCTAGAGGAGACTGCGCCTGTTGCAATATCGCTTTGGATCTGCAGAACGGGGGGCGGGGTTAATTTCTAAAAGATTAAAAACACATTATTAAAAAATTAAAATCAACGAATTACAATTAAAAAAATAATAAATATCTGAAGAAGAAGAAAACCGTGGAAGCTTCCACAACGCCTTTCAAGTTTGATTGTAATCTTCGAATCTCCGAGGAAAGGTGGTATACCCAATACATTTTTGTATAATTTATGATGTGACGAAATCTATAATTATTTTTAGCACATAAAAATTTGATTATTAGAATATATAAAAAAAAATTATTATAATAAAATCAAATGTTAGAATTTTGGTATGAATCCAAAATGGCGAAACAATTTGCCGGCTTAATAAAAGAAATTTATTTATAAAATTTAAAAATTCAGCCTAAAAAAACCATTTATTGGATTGATTTCAAATATTGTGCAATAATTATTTATGGCATAAAAATAAACTGGTAATATTGTGGCACGAAATCGATTTGGCATGGCAGAGTAAAATAGCGGCCAAACAAAATGTTTTTATTCAGGAAAAAATCAGTCAAGGTTTTACATACCTTCATATTTCAGCGTCTCTAGATACCAAAAAAATATATGTTCTATTAATTCCATCTGTCTGTCTGTCAGTCTGTTCGTCTGTCGATCTGTCAGTTCGCGGCATAGCTGAAAAATTACCTTAATATTTGACCTTTTGGTCAAATATTAAGGGTCATATGTAGATGACCTAGTAATATTATAGTAAAAATCTAGTTCGGCGGAACAAGTGAAACGTTAAAGAAATTATTACTAAAAACAAAGTTTACTGAATATAATATAAGTTCCCGCACTTCGACGAAAATTCCGATCTACCTATACCATTCCCCTCGCCGCAGCTGGTTCTCGGCAGTCCCCCGTTTTCAGTTGTGGGAGGCGCTGGTGTGTACACAGTGGATTTTGTTTACGATTAACATATTGTCGGTTGTTTGTACATGGTAGACCAATAAAATGCCCGTCGAATATGGTTCTGTGGATAGTTGTTTTTCAAAACGTGGAGGTGGATTATCGTTTTTTCGCTGTCCAAAGGATGAACCAAGGTAGGCACCTACCTATTTTGGAATATAAAATTATAACATTATAATTTTTGTGCAATTTTAAAAATCCGAAAAACTAGTTTCTAAGGAATTTGTTTCATAAATAGTGTATGAGCGCTACTGGTTTTAAAAATCCGAGCCGAAGACGAGGATTTTTACTTCCCCCGTAAAAGGGAAGTATTATAATGGTGAAAAATCACCCTCCGAGATTTTTTCAGATATTTACGTTTCAGGGGGTCTCTAGATACCGACAAAAATGTTTTCTCCATTCCGTCGGTCTCTGTCCGTTCCCGGTATAACTAGAAAATAGGTACTTATCCCATTGACTTCAAATTTTGGTCAAAAATTAATGGTCATTATGAGGTAATCTGGTAGCAATTTGGTGAAAATCCAAAATGGCTGTAAAAATGGCGGCCTAGTAAATTGTTAAAAAAATATTACTAAAAAACTACACCTCAAATTTTGCACAAAGTGTTACGTAGTAATCGACGGGTAGAATTTTGGTACGAATCCGAGCTGGCGTAACAAAATGTCGACCTAATAAAATATTTAAGTAAGAATTTATTTTGGTTTAGAAGTTAACTGTTAAAATTGTGAAACGAATATAAGATGGCGAAACAAAATGGCGGTTAAATTATTACTTCTATATCTCTAAGAGATGGAAAACTATAATATCGGCAAAAAGAATTTTTTTTTCACTAAATTGATTTAAAACGACCCAAAAAGTTTAAAAACATAATTTCGGCGAGATCTATTTTCTGTCTGTCTGTTAGTTTATGTGATAAATTTCAAAGGAATAATTGTGCTATCGAGTTTAAATTTTGTATATAGGTAGTAATCCATATGGTATTGAGTAAAATCGGTTGAGAAGAAGGGGGTGAAGTGAGGGATTAATTGATAAAAAAAACAACAATTTTTTGTTAATAATTCCGTAATATGCCTTTTTATGGGTTTTGGGGTACTCAGATTTGAATCATAACACTTTGGTAAATAATAAGGGATAAGGGAAATAATAAATATAAAAGAGTTTTGTCTTGTTCTTGCAGCAAGAACAAGACAAGAACAAGAAATTTGCAAGAGTCTTGTGAAACGCTATGCAACTTATGTACAATTTGAAAAAAATGTCTATCAGCAAAATTGAAACCACATCAACTTAAAATGGTGAATATACAGGGTGTCCCATGAAATTTTGACTAATGAATATCTCAGTTGATGTACAAAATAGAATAAAGTGTATGATCAAAGGATAGCTTTGATCATACACTTCAGCTCACAATTCACAAAGCCATAGCAAACCAAACTTCTTTTCTTTTTTAATCAGACCCAGTGCATTTGTTGTATTTTGGAAAGTTTATTCGAAAAGCGGCTGGGTAATATCGTATTTTATCCTATATTCACTTATACATGGTTTCATTGGTTTCCAAGTTGTCCATGTATACTTCAGAATGTGTACTCTTTAGCACCCTGTATAAGCTAAACCAAAAAATATGGTGTTTTCGAATTGACCTTTAAATAAACTTAACAAAATAAAACGAATATACTATGTGTCTTATTAAAAATAGAAAGATTGGTTTGCTACGGTTTTGTGAGCTACCCTGTATGATCAAAGTTATGTTGTCATGGATGGCATAGAAAGTCCTTAAGACACTATGTCCATTTTCGAACACCAACCGTGACGTACTCTGTTATAAACAAATAATATTAAGAACTCATTCCTTACACTGTTATAACTTTATAGTTTACCAATAAAAAAACTTAAAACAAATTTAATTTAGCTAAAACTTCTACTCTCCATTAAAAATCAATCTTCCAGGAAGGGAAATATTTACGTATTCGGACACCAGAAAGTACCTTTCGTAAACATTAGAAAAATCCCGGCTATTGCATTATGACATGGCAATGCTTGTTATAAACATATAATATTATACCATTTATAAATAAAACAATGTAAAAAATGGTGATGCTTTTCGACTGTGATATTTTTCTTTTCTCCATCTCGTACGAATAGTCACGTCCATAGAACGGATTTTTTAAACATCAAATTAATTTCCTTAAATTTTTATTTAAATTAATGACTGTGGGATACTAGTAATAAATATTAAACTTTACTACTATTATTATTTTACAATCGAACACCGCCTGACATCGCCTTCCCCACAATATGCAACTGAGGAGAAAACGATTACATTTTTTATTTTATTACTCTAATCTCCCCTGGAAGTTTTTTGTTTAAGGCGGCACGGGCTTTGTCCCAGTCGGCAGGCTTGTCTAGCTCGTTCGACAAAGTTCCGACTGGGAGTGAAGGAACTTATATATTATATTCAGTAAACTTTGCTAAAAACTAATTAACCAGTTTACTTCAAATTTTGCAAAAAAATAAATGTTATATAGGAACGAACTGGTAATATTATGGTATTAATCCAAGATAGCAAAACAATCGCGGCCTAATAAAATAGTTAAAAAAAATCAGTGGCATAGCTAGAAACTAGTAAAATATTGGTAGGAATCAAATATGTTGAAACAAAACGGTGCCCAATATAAATGTTTCAAAGGCAGTATATATGTGTTACTAAATGACTATGTATCGGGAAGTTCCCGGTAAAGGAAATTAACTGATTTTTTTTTATTTATTATTATTTTCTATTTTAAAGTTTCACGTGAGTATTTTAGTACTCTTTCCAGTGAGTTGTGCACAATGTTTTTTCCACAAGAAAAAGTCAATAAATGGATATTATAAAATGTACTATAGTATTTATAATTTTACCTTAATTCCATTTCAGGTAATATGTAGCAATGTACTGGTTTTTTATATTTTTACGAGCATAAGTTTCTTTTAAAATCTGAAGGTTATGAGTGGAAGTATTAGTTCCATTAGCAGCGGTTTTAGCCGAATGAATTATATGATGTTAATTTTATTTTAAGGAATTATTATTAGCTTGGAATCTAGATTTTTGGCAACAAAGGAATTAGATGATCGCCATACAGGATGCAATATTGCTAAAAATCTAGTTGAGATACTAGAAGAATGGAACATTCCCCTTCAAAAAGTTGTGGCAGTTGTAGCGGATCATGGGGCCAATATGATTTCTGAAGTCAATTCCATAGAACAAATTAGGAAAAGCAAACACATTACATGTTTTGCCCTTAACCTTAATTTGGTTGCAGATGTAGTTGTAGCAAATAATAAGTCAAGCCTGTTATCGCTAATGTTAGAAAAATAGTAAAATGGACGAAGGATAGTGTTGTAATATCTGACCAACTCAGCAAAAAACAAAGAGATTTGCGTATTGAGGACCGAAATATAAAAATTCATCTTAGATGTAAAAACACGATTGAACTCTGTATTCCACACGATAAAAAGATACCAGAAACTTTAGAAATTAATAACACCGATCCTAACTCGAACATCAAAAAGTCCTGATATGCTCACAGCTCCTAACATGGACAATTAAATCAATTTCTTAGCTCTTCTTAAGCCCCTAAAATACATCACAAAGGAATGTTCTGCTGAAAAATACGTCACCATTTCAAAAATAATTCTGTTGTTCTATTGAATCATGCTAAATAGTCTTAGTAAATGAGATCACTTAAATATATGACGAACTAGAGTGGTACACCCCAGTGGCATTAGCCACGTTGCTTGACCCCGTTTCAAAAATTTTAATTTTCAAAATCCAGCGGTATGTGGGTCAGCCATCTAACAATTAAAAAAGTTAACTGATATTGAATGTTCGTCAAGCGAGGGGCACGAGGAGGGGCCTGAACATGAATAGATGAAAAGTACATATTATTGCACTCAATTTTGGGGTCACTAAACTAGGAATTACACAGGAAAAGGGAGGTTTAAAACACATTCGGGGCATACCTATGATTCATCAGTAAATGCTGAACTTGTCTCTCCAATGAATTCCATCCCGTTTCAAATTTTAGAAGGCATTAATACTATATTTCCGAGCCTCTTTAAACCATCTTATGATTGTTGCGACTTCAGTACCCTCAGAGCGGAGCTACAGTGCGTAGAGTTATAAAGCGACTTCTTGGCAAGCGATTGAGCAAAGCTATTGTTTTTGGGCTCTTGGACCCGTAAGGATTGGAATATGTGAAAAATCCTGAATTCTTTATAAAATTTCTGTTCTTATTGTGAATATTTATTTCCTAAGCACCTATATATGTTTATTTGAATGTTTTCCATGATTTAATAAAAACAATATTTTCAGCAATGTCGCAATGTGCTGTTATTTTGGCTAAAATAATTAAAAAAAAATCAAAAACATTGAATGCGGGAAAATTATTTGGATCTAATTTTCTTTGCTTTCAAAAGAATTGAATGACACTTTGGGATTAAATAGTACTTGAAAATTTCAAATGATATTTGAAGGTATCGATATTTTCCTTATCGATTTTTTCATACTTTTCGATACTTTTCAGGTGTTACGCGACCCTACGTTAATATTAACTAAAAGAAAAATTATCGCTCGTTGATGCAATTCGAGTTCGGTCGCGGACGCGCTAAATACACACTTGTAAAAATTAAACTGTTGGCCCAACAGGTTTGAGGGAAAAACTGATTTAATCTAGATAAAATGCACAAAACTATGAATTTTAATTAATGTGATAAGGATTCGTACTTTTTTTTTATCAAAACGACCCACTTAAAGTGTAGTTTTTCTACATGTATTTATAATTTTTTTTGCTATTACGAGTTATTCTTAATAGATAGAGATATAATGTATTTAGAACTATTTGAGGGAAACAATTGCATCATACATTATTTTCGTATAAATTTATCAATTTATGCAACGCACAGCACAAATTTAATCAAATAAATATCATCAACATTCATAACTTATATAGCTAAGTCCTCCTCGTGATTCTCGTAGTCTTTCTATTTGCGAAAACCGAATAAAAATACCTACATTAGTGTCTGAGATTAGCGCGTACAGATAAACAGACTCAGCGCGTACAGATAGACAGACTCGGTGGCTTTGTTTTATACCATGTAGTAAAATAAAAAATTATTTACACTGCTATTTTAATTAACATTACCCACGCACACACACACATTTGCAAAAATCCATACCCATGTTTTTTGAGAAATATTCAGTCATTTGAGCTTTTTTTATATTAGTGAGTGGGGAGCTTAACGGAAAATCAGACTTGGGTAAAACTATGTTTTTTTAGCATCTAAGATCTTTGAAACGTGAAGGTCAGAAAAAAGTTTGGAGATATTATTTTGACGATAGCAAACTTATATATAAAAATTCTGAAAAAAAAATATTATTATTTCAAAATACGTTTCCATAATCGTCCTATGGAGTATTAGATAACAATAGTAGTTATAAATAGTATAAGATTAGAAGTCTGGCAAATATTTCGTTAAATCACGAATTTAAAAGGAATTGTAGTCACAATAACTCGCTAAATATGAAAACAGAGCAGTTAGGCGAAGTAACTGAAACGAAACTGATATTGAAGTTATCGATCGCGCTTAATAGAGGAAAGGAAATGGAGCTCAATTTAGTAGATAAATGGGAAAAATGACTTTGAGTTAAGGAATCGCAGAAAACTTAGCAGATTTTGCCCCCAGTACACAAAGGGCCATAAACAGAGACAGAGATAAGAAACACATCGAGCACATTAGCCCGCGGAAGCAAGCAAGCAATTCGAATCTGAAATCCGACCTAAAAGATGCAGCTATAAAATTCTGGCGCCCGTAAATCCCATCCGCTTAGAAAAGTAGATCAGGAGCGGTAAAGTCTAACTACTCTTTTTTGTCAATTTTTAGTTATGCAAGTACTAGAATTTTAAAATATTCGACTATTATATTTTCATTATTTCCATATTCCATTTTTAACCGACTTCTGTCGTAAAAAGGAAGCATTATAATCGTGAAAAAATCATCCTCCGAGATTTTTTAAGATCTCAGTTTCAGGGTCCCTAGATGCTGAAAAGCATGTTTACTCAATTCCGTGGCGTCGCGTCGGTCTGTCTGACTGTCGGTGTACCTATTCGCGGCATAGTTAAAAAACTACTTACCCGATCGACTTCATATTTTGGTCAAAAACTAAGGGTCATATGGAAATGATCTGGTAACATTTTGAATAAAATCCAATATGGCTAAACAAAATACTGTCTTGCTGCAATGTTAAAAAAATTATTACTAAAAAAGTACTTAGCCAATTTGTCCCAAATTTTGCAAATATTATGTATGAATCAACTGATAAAATTTTCGTAGCAACCCAAGATGGCGGAATAAATTGACGGCTTAATAAAATAAAAATTACTTAATGAACTGATTTCAAATTGTGTGCTATAAATAATTGTGAATAGAGATGAACTAGTAAAACTGTGGTACTAATTCAAGATGGCGTAACAAAATAACGGCCAAACAGATTTTTTGTAATCTGAAGAAATCACCCCTTAGGATTTACATATCTTCACGTTTTGGCGTCCCTACATGCCAAAAATATGTTTTATCGATTTCATCGGTCCGTTTGTCGGTTTATTTGTCTGTCTGTCAATTCGCGGCGATCAGATTAACTTCAAATTTTAGTAAAAAATTGAGGGTCAATTGAGTATGACTTGGTAAAATTCTAGTAAAAATCCAATATGCCGGAACTAGTGAAACGTTAAAAAAAATTTACTACAAAAACAGTTCCTACAGTATGAACATAAAACAATTCAAACATTAATAAATATGATAAATTGTTTGAAAAGACATCAGGACATTTGCGCATTTTATTATAAATACTGCTTTTCTTTGTGCTTAGATTTGTCATTCAAGTTAAGATATTGTTATAACTGATCAAATAAGAAAAATAGACTTATCTTAATTAAAATTATTTCGGAAACAATTACTCAGTATACAAATATATTTCAAACACCCTCCGGATGTTATTATCATAACGTCTATATTTAAGGATAATTTAATTACAAAGCAGATCACTAAGCGAATAACAACTAATGTGTTACAGTCAACATGTAGGTATTACATTTTTTCGACATCTCTACATTTTTCTTCTTATTTTTGAGAGATTTAGGGAATTCAAAATTACAAAACTAGGATTTAGTTTTGTAATTTTAATTAGTTTTACTGGTACTTGTATTCTATAACCTGATCGGTTGTTTGCGGTTTTTGTGAGCCATGGAACTATAGAAAACACTACCTGAATGCAGACGCTTTTCCCTCTTACGGTCTGAGTAGATTCTAACCAGGCTGCGCAATGACCTCTAAAGTCTCACGGGATCTTTTTAGAAAAAATGAAATTTGGTGACTAGCTAACTTACTTGTCAAAGAAAGAGTGAAAGAAAAAGTGCTAAAACTTGAGAGATAATAAAAATAAATATAACCTTTGTAGTTTTAGTTATAAATTCCACAACTCACATACGCATATATATATATATATATATATATATATATATATATATATATATATATATATATATATATATATATATATATATATATATATATATATATATATATATATATATATATATATATATATATATATATATATATATATATATATATATATATATATATATATATATATATATATATATATATATATATATACATATATATATATATATATATATATATATATATATATATATATATATATATTTATATACATAAAACTAAATATAAATGTTATACTATCGCATATGTAATTTTAAACGATAATTGCAGTCCTTTTCCCTCACTCATAATAGACCACGCTAATCGAACTTAAACAAGTATTTCAACAAACAAAAGAAAACCTTTTGTAATTTGGTATGAAAATAAAATAAATATAAAAAGAAATTTATTCAAATTATCAAAACATTTGATTGTCCACACAACTAGAAAACTTACAGAAAATTGTTGAAAATAAAACTGAATATTCTGTAGGAGTGTGGAAGAGGAGTTAGTGATGCCTCAAAAAATATAAAAAAAATATGGTCTCAAATATCTCGAAGAAGCTGTGATGAAAAAGTTAAAGGTATCAAGCTCTAATCGGTGTTTTACGTTGAGTATATTACAGTATATATTTAAACTTTATTCTTTTGTAGGCAGAAATGTGCTTGGACATGTACATATGATTTTTCAAATTAAGAACGATATTTAAATAAACAAGACGACAGACATCCTGGAACATAATAAGTTTGCTTAAACCCATTAGACCGAGTTGAACCTTATCTTACATCTACTTATTTCATTTTTCAAGGGACTCGATATGAACGAACTCGGAGGCAGTTTGTAAATCTCCTCTATCACCTACGGTGACGAATATGTTTATGGAGGTCTTAGAGGATAACGGTTAAAATACACTCCACTTAAACCAAAACTTTGGTTCAGAAATGTAAATACTTTTGAAGGTAGAACAGTCTCCTTAAATTTCTGGGCTATCTTAATCAATAACACTAGTTACAATGGAGGTTGATTCAAATGCGACTATTCCGTTTCTGTGTACAGAAAACCAATACTAATTCAACTCCCCGAGAGGAGAATGGTAAGGAGGCAGCGTGGCTAAGTGACACTACAGATAAAAGACAAAAAGGAGTTATTCAGCAGTGGAACGTACGTACAACTTTCAATACTGATAAGAAGGTTAGCGCAAGGTTCTAGAGGCGATTCCAGGATTCTAGAAACGAAAAATTAGAATATATAGAAAATTTTAAACATACTATAAAAACTTTAATAAAGATTCAGATCACGTGGAAACCGATCTTAATACAGGGTCAAGATGTGGCAAGCACAAGTCTGGTATAAAAGCCAGCCTGAGTTTCTCCGAGCAATGTCAAAATTCCCTTATGGAATCAAGGACAAAATGTAGGGTATTAATTCTAGTTTGACATAGTATAATCGGAAGAACCATGGTTTCTTTAAATTATCGTTTTTGCCATGTTAGTAATTCTTTATTTTGTAGATGATATGCTTCCTAATACTTTCAGCAATGAAATCGTCGGACCGATTATAAGGACAGTAAAAAAAGTTGGAGATCATTTTTATTTTCACATCATAACTTTTAAAAAGTACTAAATAGCAACTATTAGTGGTATCAGCATATTCACCATTGGGTACTGTTTACACGATAGATACCTACACACAATCGTATGGTCTACTTTTAACAAAATATATTGATAAATATTTTTTGGTTTTTAACCTAAAATTTTTGTACAAAAATTCCCTAAGGCACAACTAAATTTATCCATATATGGTGAACCCCCTTTACTACCGTAAATTCGCAAGGCTTTTAGAAAAGTAGATGTGCGCCTAATAAAATTAAAACGATAAAGTTGTTGGTCCCAAGCGGTGTCGCTCAGGACGATTAATTCGCAACTTAAGAGGTTAGAGTTTTGATAATTTTTCAGGGGTAACTAATGCTGCGTGTGGTTTTAGCATTTATTTTTATTAACTGGTTTAGCTGTAATATTCTGCAAATACTACTAATATAGCCGAATCGTATTAATGCTAGCTCGTGCTACGTAAGGCTATACTTACAGTTGAACAATCTAATGTAATATCTGGCTTGTGATTAAAATATAAGAAGCTACGGTATAAGATAATATGGTTGGCTCAAATTTAAAAAGTCGGTGATAATAGAATCGGTGTGTAACTTGCAAATGCTCTACTACTCACTACTGATTTAGAAATTACGATTTTATACTATGTTTAATGATACGTGTTAAGTTTTTTAAGATTTCCAGATTTAGTTCTAGAGAAAGTAGCTATTTTTAATACGGGAAGAACGCTTCAAAAATAACACTAAAAAATATGTCATGAATTATAACCGCAATTTTGTGAAAAATCCACTCTAAATAAGAAAGCTCCTAATTCGGTACTGATCCTCCTTAGGAAAAACAATTTGACAATGATACGGATGCATGTCTATATTTGAGTATAATTTATTTGATTTAATACAGTTTTTTATTTATACCAAAAAGTAGCCTAACCTGGTTTTAAAACCAATGGCAGATAATACTCCATAGACGATCGATCTAATCTTAAATAAAACACCCCCTAAATGGGTCCTAACTTTGCATTCTATTTCCTATAGTAGGAGTCCCATCGAGATATTTCGGCATAAGCCGTCTGTGCGAAATATAATCGTCTATCTATGCTGATGATAACCAAATATGGCAACTGTAATGACGTAGTGGGTTGTCCAGTCCAAACCTACTCGCATATATCAGCCTCTGGCCCATACTTACTAAATGTGTCTCGCCGAACTTATGGCATCATCCCTAAGAAAAAGTAACACCAACTTCACGGCACTACATCTAAAAATTTGGACAATCGCTCAAATTTTTTCTGGAAAACGTTTAACAATACCATGTTTTTGTAGTAGACATGAACTCCTTTTAAAAATACATGTAGTGTTACAAGTACGACTCTTATGCTACTTGGCATTAAGTTAATACATATTCATAGTTAACGAAATAAAAAAAACTTTCTTCGAACCAGGGACAGACATATAGGGAGATGTTTCCAAAATCTCAGTACAAAGAAATACTTTCGAGTTTAAAAACGACGACTTTTTTTATAAGAGAGTAATACACTATGACTGCAAAAAATCTTCGGTAAGATTTTTGTTTGCCATTACTGTTGAACACTACTATTTATAAAAAAGCTGAGTAATTACTTTTATTAATTATAAATATTAGTTTACAATACCAGTGTTAAAAAACTGAGTAATTGCTTTTAATAATGTGAATAAAATAAACTAAAAGTAGGCTTTGTTTTTTCATCTTTCTTTTTGATTACCATTTTTCAATCGTGTCAGGTTGAAACATTTTTCAACACCGACGAACGAGATATTCTAGAATTTCTATCTATATCAGTGTTTTTTCTGAGTTGCATTTGTGGTCAGAGAAGAATATAACAGATAAGGTCAACAGCAAATACGTATTTTATATTATAATTACGTAAAAGTCCCTTTAAACAAAAAAAAAAACCATTTTTAATAACCCGCAAACAACTAGAATAAAATCCAGAAGAAACTTTTGTAGGGTTAAATAGAACAAAAAATGTCTCCATGGGAAACTTCTAGTGATAGCAGCAGTTTGAACTTAACATGTAGGTAAAATAGGAACTTT
>JAUTXW010001291.1:0-30336 GCA_030620095.1 Kuschelorhynchus macadamiae
TTAGAAGTCGTTAAAAAAAATCAAATGTGCTAAAGAAAAATAGTTAAACATCAAAACTGCTGAATTAGAGGGAATCACAATATTAATAACGAAAATACATAATCAGCAATCAAAATTACCAGACTTTTAAGAAATATTGCAGAATGGCCAGCCGTAATAATTATGCGTCGACGTTCTTCTACAAATTTTCCGTGGAAATTTCCATTTATCCTTATTTGTTAGGGTGACTTCGTTTACTCTTATTTATTTCTCAATATTTTGCAAGTTGAACTATACAGCACCCTAATAATTTATCGTGGAATTGTGGCAATATATTCTCTGTATTCCCATGTGAAATTAACAACAGAAATTTAGTTTTTTAAAAATGTATTAACACCTACCGACTATAATAAAGAATGCAAATAAGCAGGAGAAAACTGTTTACATTATTTAAACTAGAAATAATAATTTCCTATAAATAATTACTAAATTGTTTCAATAATATATATAACCTGTCGTCAGAAATGGTTTTAAAACCAGAAGATGGAACGTATAGAGGGTGTGTCAACAAGGTGTTTCTTCTTGGATAGCGTACAAAACATGCAATATAAGAACGTATACAAACATTATAGGATTTATAGAGCGACATAACGTAATAATACAGGGCAGCCAAAAAAGAGTACAAAATATTTAAAAACCCATATTACAGCAGAACAGGAGCTTTATAGGTATATTTAATTTTTAAATGAAATAGGGTATAGCAAGTAATTAATTTGTTCTGATATTTTAGAAAATGTATCGATTTAACTTCTTCCGGAGTAAGTCATAGTGACCTATGGAAAACAAAATTTATATCATAAGGACCTTTTTATTTTTTATATCATAAGTACAAGGCACCTCTCATATAAATATATTAATAATTTTTCATATTTTTATATATAGGGTGTTAGCATTTGAGCTTTACCAAATGGGCTAAGGTAAATGTGCATAATTTTGATTTTTTTAAACGGAACATTTGGAAATATTTATTTCAAATTTAATTACAGATACGCGAAATTGGGTAATTTCACTATTTTATTATTCCAGATGGACAAAAATTAAAGAACGTTAAAGACAAGAATATATATTTAATACAAACAAAATCTAATTTAAAGATGAATAAATAGTAAACAAAATAATATTTTGTTAACAACAAATAAGTTAACAAGTGACTTTTTTGTTGCCTAAAATACTTATTTATTATTCTAAATGTGCTGCATAAATAGTTTTAAAGATTTTATAAATTGGATTCAATATAAGCTGGCAAATTTTCTTTACAAGTACCGATTTGGTTTAAAGAAATCCTGATATCTCTTTGGTATAATGAGCCATACTGTACACTTTCTCTTGCACGTATCCTCACAAAGTCACCTAAGTGCAGTTTTAAAAAGTGGACCTGTATTAAAAGTAAAGTAAAAGGGAAGTACTGTAATCACCTTCCGAGATTTTTTCAGATCTTTACGTTTAGGGACCCTAGATGCTGAAAAAACTGTTTTCTCAATTCCGCCAGGCTGTCTGATCGCGTTATAGCTTAAAAAAACACTTACCCGATTGACTTCAAATTTTGGTCAAAAATGAAGGGTCATATGGGGATGACCTGGTAATATTTTGGTAAACATACAAAATGGCGTCCTAGTGAAATGTTCAAGAATAAGCGAAGAAACTACTTATCCAACTTATCTGAAATTTTACACAAAGATCAAGTATTATGTCGGAATCAACTGGCAAAACTTTGGTATGAATCCAAGGTGGCGGGACGAATGACCGGCTTAATAAAATATTTAAAAATTCAGCCTGAAATAACTACTTAACTGATTGATATAAAGATGAACTAGTAAACTCTCATCTAATTTAAGATGGCGGACCAAAATGGCCAATCAAAGTGTAATCGTGAAGAAAAGAACACCTTCTAAGGTTTTTAGTCAGCATAGGTTTTTAGGGTCCTAGATGCCAAAAAATATATTTTGGCAATCCCGTGTCTCCGCTTGTGGGCTTGTATACTGCCCATTCAGATCGCGGCTTAGTTAAAAATTACTGATCAGATTGACCTCAATTTTAGTTAAAAATGATGGGTCATATGGGAATGTCGGAACAGATGGTGGCCTAGTGAAACGTTAAGAAAATATTACTAAAAAACAAATTATTCAATTTTCCTCAAATTTTGCACAAAAATCTATGTAAAACTTACATAGGAGTAAACTGGTAACATTTTTGGTATGAATATAAGACAGAAAAACAAAATGGTGGCCTACTAAAATATAAAAAATCAGTCTGAAAAAAATTACTTATTAATAGATCAATTTCAAATTCAAGCATTAAGTGTGATATAGAGATAAACTGGTATAGTTATGGTACGAATTCAAAATAGTGGAACAAAATGGCGCCCGAATAAAAGTTTTTAAAAAATAATCAACGTAAAAAAGTCTGTAAAATAAATTTTGCAGAAAAATTAAATATATAGGGATAAACTAGTACGAATTCAACATGACGTAACAAAATTACCGTGTGTGTCAATGTAAAAACTACGTTTTTTATTAAAATCAGTTAATTTCCTTGGTAATTCTGCATCGGAAACTTTTGATACAAAAACTTTAAGCTATGTGTAAAACCCCTTATCTAGCGATAACAAACAGAATCTTTAAACATTAAACCTTATAGTGGCGAAATTTCCATTATAAATTGGTTTGAGCTTGTCCTTTGTTTAATACCGCAATTGAGGTGTCAACCCTCTATTATACGAATCATATATTCTCAAAATAGGTCCTTTGCAGTTTTTGCCATTAGCGTACATATGTTGTTTGGAAATAAGTGTAGGAAATGGAACTGAAACCGGAACTTGCCCCGTTATGAATCCTTCCTTTTATTAAGGAAAGTAAAACATGACACAATGTTGAACCCCACGTAGCTATTTAATAAACAGTGAGGCCCTGTCAAAATTCGACGACAAGTATATTTTAAAACTACGTTTAAAAACTGTAAAAATAATGAACATTTAAATTAAAAAATAGTATTTTATTGTGTTCAAATTTTACTTAATGAAGTCGGCGTCCAAACCTAATTTTTAATTACTTAATCACAAAAACACATGTATTGAAGTTCTGGAGACTTCAAAAAGACTAAATTCAAGATGGAATAAAGTATTATTTTTTAAATTTTAGTGTTTTTACTTTCCTCATAAGAAGGAATCGTGGAAAGATCACCCTCGTTTCACACGTTTCAGGGTCTCTAGATGCCGGAACAAATGTTTTCTCAATTCCGTCTGTCGGTCTGTCTGTCAAATGGCGGCCTATTGAGATGTTAAAAAAATCATTACTAAAAAACTAATTATCCAGTTTATCTAAAATTTTGCACAAAAATCAACTATTATACAGGAATCAACTGGTACGAATCAAGACGGCCAAACAAAATGGCCTGAAAAAACCACTTGATTTCAAATTGTATGCTATAACTAATTGTGGTATATAGATGAACTAGTAAAATTGTGGTACTAATTGAAGATGGCCGGACAAAATGGGAGCCAAATAGAATGATTGTAATCATTAAAAAATCACCCTCTCTGGTTTTACATTTCTACAAATATGTTTTATCAATTCCGACGGTACGTCTGTCTATCTGTCAGTTCACGGCATAGCTTAAAAATTCCATACCAGATTGACTTCAGATTTTAGTCAAAAACTAAGTGCCATATGAGAATAACCTGGCAATATTTTGGTAATAATCCATTATGCGGTACAAGACGACGATCTGGTGAAACGTTAAACAAATTATTACTAAAAAACTGATTATCTAATTTACCTCAAATCAAGTGTTGAATAGGAATAAACAGGTAACATTTTGGTGCGAATTTCAGATGGCGAAAACACAATGACGGCCAAATAAATTTTTTAAAAAATCAGTAAAAAATCTTGTTCAACTGACTGTAAATTTTGCAGAAAATTAAATGTGATATAGGGATAAAACGTTACGGATTCAATATGACGTAATGAAATGTCGGTGTGTGTCAAAATAAAAACTACTTATTAAATTTGTTTTAAATTACGCCCAAAAAATCAAGTGTGGCATAGGTAGAAACCGGTAAAATATTGATGGAACAAAATGGCGCCCAATAAAAATTTTTGAAAAGACAGTATATATATGTTACTAAATAACTATGTATTAAACTAAATTGCGTCACACTTCCATATTCCTAATAACAGGAAATATTCATAACGAGGGAATTTCAGGGCAAAGGAAATTACCGATTTTTTTAAGCAGGTTTTATTTTTTATAAACATTATTATTTTATTATAAATAAGTACCTAAGGCTAATGCATATGAAATTTTACCAGATAGAAATCAGCAATACACATGCTCAAAAATTAAAATGATTAGTAAAATTAAATTGTGTACCATAAATAAATCTTAAAAGTCTGAAAATCATATAAAACGCGATATTTTTATAGTACCCTGTTTTCCCTTATTAACCCTCCACCTATACACTTTACTCCATTGGCACAAGAAAAGAAAAAACTTTAAATCAAAATAATCTGACGAAAAAAATAATTTCCGCTTTGTAAGTTGAATTTTCTTAAGGATTATTTCAGTTGCACACGAGATACGTTAAGGACCACTAGATATTCAAGTTTTTTTGAAGGTAGTATAGTAAATTTTAGTAAATTTTACGAAAAATGGTTTTGACTCATTGACTCCAATAAAACTACCGGGGTCAATTCTATTGTGTAGGCAATGTAGTAAGTAAAATATATTTCATTACTTCCGTCGGTCCGTTTGTCGGTTTGTCTGACTTTCTATCAGTTCGCGACATAGCTTAGACACTACTTATCAAACTGACTTCAAATTTTAGTCAAAAATTAAGGGTCATATTGTGATGACCTGGTAATATTTTGGTAAAAATCCAATTTTCCTAACCAAATTTCCAATTTACATCAAGTGATACATGTGATATAGGGATAAACTGGTACAAATTCAACATTCACTTATTGAATTTATTTTAAATTATGCTCAAAAGTCAGTTGTGGTATAGATAGAATGAAACTGGTAAAATATTAATAGCAATCAAATATGATGGGACGAAATGCCGCCCAATAAAAATGTTTGAAAAGACAGTATATGTGTTACTAAATGATTATGTGCTAAACTAAACTCATTGGATCACTCTTCACTATTCCTAATAAGAGGAAATATTCAAATTTTTACAGAGTGACTTTAAAACTCCCAAAAATCACTTTATAACTTCAAAATATGCATCAGTCGTCGCCTTGTTCTGTTGAATCTCCAATTTTGAATTATTCGAGCCTTATGTAATTGCCGTCTGTGACAACTCGCATTTTCAATTACTATACGGTTTTCTGAGGAATGTATAAAACAATTCTTGAGCTATTTTTCAAAAGGTTCTATTGCATCTTCTATGTAGTCCACATAGGAGTATTTAATATTCCAGATAGTCGTTGGGATCCAACCGTTTTCTGAGATGGCATTTAAAATGGCTATCTTTTCTACACTTACCGGGAGAATCGAATCGTCCCTTGGATGGTGTTTCATATCGTATCAAACCATGTCTCATCGAGGTAAATTATTGGACAATTATAGAACGGTATTTTATTATCGATGTTGTATACTCAAGATGCTATTTTTATAATTGCTGGAACTCCATAAGTACTTGCTTTTTGTTAATTGTGCGATATGTGAAGCCAACTTTAGATAAGACTTTCCAAAGGCTAGTGATGCTACAGCTTATTTGGGTTTTATCATTCGTTGCTTTAGATGTTCAAATGTAGGAACACGTTGCTCTTCGTAAATAGGGTCGGCTTATCGCCTTATCAAATCCTTGTCGCCATCGTCGAAACATTTAGTTTCTTAGAGGTATCTTAGTCGACTCAAATGCTAACTCGCAGCAGCACTAACGTTAAGTCATCTGTTAAGTAAAGAACTATAAACAATTTTTACAATTTTTCTAACATCGACAATTAAATGCTCTTATCTAGTTTGAAACCATAAAGACGTTTTTCCGATAAGCAAAGTAGTTTCGTAATGGCCTTCTTTTCGGCACCACTTTTTTTCTCTACATAGTTGGAAATGCTGAGTCATGGCGAATTTGAAACCGGTCAAAATTCTAATTGAAAAACAAAAATGGTGTGCATGTAATTGTCACTTTTTCAGTCAAAATTTTTTAGAATTAATTTTTTACAAGATTTCTTTTAATGCTTTTTTATATGAATTTAATCCCTCGTCCTTTATAAACTCGTCTGCAGCTCGTTTTCTAACTTTATAGAAACTAGTGTTTTGGTATACTATTTCTCTACTGAACTGCTAAGAGAAACAACATTAATGTTTTTCCACGGATGCTTACATAATAAGCTGCTTTGTATATTATAATATTCCGTAAAATGATACTGCAATGCAACTGAACGCTTCCCTTCAGACATAAAGGCTAAAATTCATTTTTTTCAAAAATGTATATCAAGAATTTATTGAGTTATTGAAGAACTCTTCAAGTGCTTTAGCTCAACCTCTTATGATGATTTTTCAGAGGTCTCTCGATTCTGGCACTTTTCCTGTTATTTGTGGTGACAAAAGTGACATTTCTAATTATCGTGGAATATCGGTATTGTCTGCGATTCCTAAAGTCATGGAGTCGATGCTTACGTAGGAGATATTCCTCTGTTTTAACATTATATCTCCCCAAACAAGTTTTTACAAAGTTAACTCCACCTTTATTAACCTAGGTGACTACCAGCATTTTATTCTTATTTCATTTGAAGCAGGTTCTCAAGTGGACTCTATATACTGACCTGTCTAAAGCCTTTGACAGCGTCTATCACAAACTACTTTTGAAAAAGCTATTGGACATTGGGATATCAGGCAACTACCTAACCTGGATTGAGTCATACCTTACTAATCGTAAACAACGGGTAACGATTTCTGGTTTTTCATCTCGTGAAATTCAGGTCCCATCAGGAGCTACACACATTGGCCCCATTCTCTTCACTTGTTCCTGAATGACGTTGAATGCTGTTTCAGGAAATCGTATGTATGAAAGCTACTAGAAGACATTTCTAGACCTTTTATACCTAGAAATTATGACAACTGGTCCTCTAAACTATGTTTGCTTGTAGCTATTGCAAAGGTCTTATCTACATAATGGGACCAAAGCAGGTATTTTATTGCTGTCAATGAGTACTAAACCATTTATCCTGAAATTTACTATAGTCAAATTACATCTTATTTTACTATAGCATCCAGTATAATAACAGTAAAAATACTATATTTATTTAATAATCTTAAAATTTCCTCTGCCTGAAATTCTCTCGTTATGATTGTTTTTCTAGTGAAAGGTGACCCAATTTAGTTCAGTATATAGTCACAGTATATAGCATATATATACTTCATAGCTTTTTAAAAATTTTTTATTGGACACAAATTTGTTCTATCAAATTGGATTCCTTCAGTAGTTTACTGTTTCTTCTACCTATGCCACACTTGACTCTTGGGTCTAATTTGAAATAAATTCAATAAGTAGTTTTTACATTGACACATACCGCCATTTTGTTACATCATGTTGGATTGGTACCAGTTTATCTCATTTTCACAATTAATTTTTCTTCAAAATTTCAAATCCATTGAACAAGATGTTTACGTTTATTTTTTTAAAATTTTATTTGGCAGCCATTTGTACCACAACTTTACCATATGACCCTTAATTTTTGACTAAAATTTAAAGTCAATATAGTAAGTAGTTTTTAAGCTAGCTATGCCGCGAACTGACAGACAGACATAATAGACTTACAGACGGAGCGACGGAATTGATAAGACGTATTTTTGGCATCTAGGGACACTAAACCCTGAAGATATGGAAAACCTAAGAAGGTTATTTTTTTAACGATTACAAACATTTTATTTGGCTGCCACAGTTTTTCTAGTTGATCTTTAAACAACAATTAATTATGGCACACAATTTGAAATCAATGTATCAATCAAATGTAGTGCTTTAATAAAAAAAATATCCAAATTGGTCAATAGGAACTGCTGGTGAAACCAGAGAAAAAAATAGCTTTGTGTTGTAAATTTATAGATATTTTTACATAGAACTTATTATATGTTTTACTGTACTTTAATTGTGAGGGAACTTTTGGCTAATTTACTGGGTAAAACCGATGTGTAAACAACTTTAACCAGAACTTTCACAGTAACAAATCCTTAGTTTTATTTAAGAAATTGAAATTTGGCAAAACTTGTATCTAATAATAACCATACAAAAATTGAGTATATGTAGTGTGTTAAAAGAAACTAAAATTCCAGACAGTTTTTGTTTTAGATGTAATTTTTCCTACTTGACTACTAACCAAGCCTAAATTAGGAGTCTAAAATTAGATTTGAAATATCTAAATCTGACATGTAGGTAAAAATATCTAAATTTCACATGTAGATAATTTTAAGGATTATCGGAACATAAATAAAAAGGCAGGTGTTAAAACTTCATAGAGCAAACTTTAGATGTTAACAAATAATGCCATATACAATATCACTAAATTTTAAATTGAAGAAAGGAAAACATGTGGGCGCACATTCATCCGGCTTCACCTGAAATAATCTGTAGTTTTTTCTGACATTGTAAAGTTATTTCCATCGAATTTGCTCTATCATACTTTAATGCTAGATAACTTAAATAGATCTGTGTAAATTAATGCGATATTAAACGCGTTCATTCAAATAATAGCTTCTAACAAAATTCCCTCCTTGATATTGCCTGGGGGAATATTACAGTTTATCAGGGGCATCAATAGCTATGCATGCCTCAGTTTATTAAGGGCTTATATAACTTAAACTAAATTTGAGGATCCCAAGAGGAAATATGGTTTGCCTAGCTTAATTGCGATGCATTCAAAGAGTCCTCAATATTATTTGTTAAATATCCAATTCGATCTTCAGGCTGAATGTATGTGCTAGTTATATGTGTATCTAAGAGCCTTGAATGATATGTTGCGTTCGGTAACATCTATTTGAGAAAATAATAATTTTAAATGCACATGTCTTACTCCACAGAATGTCCAAAATATATCTTGGATTTTCTTTGGCCTATAGTCCCCTACAAATGGGGTTAAATGTTTTTTTTTCTGTTGAAAGTGTAATTTTATAGTTTATTACCTTAAAAAAATGAAACAAACATTTCATTTTCTACAAAAACTTAAAATATTAGAGAAGTACGTATGTAGTAACTAAAATGAGGCCGATGTTAACATAATTAGCACAATTTACGAATATGGTACTCAGAACATAGGAAATAATTGGAGAAATTTGAAAATGTTTAGATATTATTGAAGATATGAGAACAAACGTTTATTTAACTTTATAGTTTTCACGTTTTAGTTGCTGCGAGAACACTAAAGTAAGTATGTTTGACGTTGCCACTTTTTAGTAAATAACTCGCAATAGGGAGCTGTTGTCTAAAATGGTTTATTTATTGGACCGAAAAATAAAAATTGTTGTCGCCCTTTAAATAAAAATAAATTAGGTATTAAACCTTAAAAATAAGAAAAAAAATTAACCAAACTTAGTGTATGGAAATGACAACTATATTTTAAACCTACCAGAAATACTCGATTTTTAAAATAAATATTAATTCCTCAAGTAGCATTTTTAGACACAAAATCAAATAATATGTTTAGAAACCCTTCGAAACAGTTTAGAATTTTGTGCCAAGGTGCATGCATGCGTTTCCAAAAACTAAGACATGTTTTCAATACTAGTCTGTCTGTAACCTAAATTCCTGTATGTATCGAAACAATCTGCGGTTTTGATACTGTGGCAATTTACTTTTAATTTGTATTAAAAGTAAAGTTTTGCATAACAATATAACCTTATTTTAATTCAACTTATTTTCATACACTTTTACTAAGTTATTTAACTGAAGTATGTTAAATATATTCAGCTACTTTTGTATAAAGTGTGGTCAAACCTTAAAATGTAGAAAACAACATTAGAGTTATCCAAACCCGAACTTAACCCAAATACTTGATTATTCTTCTTGCGGATCTTCTGCTCTATGAAAATATGTTTTACATAAGATGTTTAATTCTCGTATTTCTACCAACGTTTAAATATATTTTTTCAACTGAATTTTAATTTCGAATATCAAAAGCAGTTGGCAGTGATGAAAATTGTTATTTCTGCTTCTTTGATCGTAATGTAGAAAAATTTAGAAACTTTGGATTCGTTTATACAAACTAAATCGATACTAAATCGACACGTTTTTGAAAAATATTTTTGCTCCTCAGGCGAAAATGTTTTCTTTCACTAGGCAATCTTTAACCGACTTCAAAAAAGGTGGAGGTTTTTCCAAAAGGCTTGGTCAATTTTGATGATTCAAACGCCAAATTCTAGAGGACGTTTCTCTGGTGGTTTTATATATTTTGATTTAAAATCCGTTCACCTTTTTTTATAATAATAAAAAGAAACACATTAAAATTACATTTTTTTAAATATCTCTTTTCAAACGAAAGCACTGAGGTGTGTAATAGACATACAACCCCATTTGCTACAAGGTAATTTTATTAATTTAGGAGTATAAATTTTCAATCATTAGATTAGTATTTGGTGAGTAGGAGTTAAATGAGGTTTAGGTATTATTATCATTATCATAATAGTTAATGAAAACAAAAATATCTCGAAAGTATTTAATATATTTAACTCAAAAAACGTAGCTGTCAAAAATAATTTACTTTAATTTATGTTTTTTAAGTATTTATTATAAAATCTAATTTTAGTAGTGTCGTTTACTTCTCTATTGGTCACTTTTTGTATTTTGTTATATACAATTGGATATACATATACTACAAATTATATAATATTCTTCAAAATGTAACTTGTAAAAAATTACTAAAAAGTGAGAATTAAAATATTTAAAGAAATAGAACCGATTTTAAAAAAAATAGCTAAAAAGAAACATACATACATTTTAAAATAAAACTCTAACATGCTTACGTTTAGTGACATTTAGAAAAAATTGCGTTTTTAAATACGAAAACATAATGTAGTTAAATTCTCTAATATTTTCAACACATTTCAGTAATATAGAAGTTTCATCCATTTATTAACGAGACATGGAAAGTAACATATATTAACAACCAGTTGGAAAGTCTTTAATTAAGTGCCGTATAAATTGCATACGTTTTTAGAATGTTTCTAAGTTTGTAGCTATCAGTTTCCATTTTGATCTCAAAAATAAAAACTTGGTATAGAAACAGTATCCAAAAATGCTGTTTGGGTCAACCTGTCATAAAAACCTATTCTGTAATTGTTTAGCTTATTCGTATTATAATTCTCAATTTCGATTTTTAAATCTCATTTTTTTTTAAATTATCAAGTTGTATAGTTTTGAGCTCTCCCCATCGAAAAAAAAATATTTAGTGACATATCACGAGATCGGACTGACCACAAAAAGATATTTTTCGCTTGTCTTAACTCGGTTTGGAAATGTTTTATTTAGATATTCCTGAATCTTGTTGGAACGTATAATGTCTGCGAAAATTTGCTCTTCCAAAAGTCTAGATATTTCGGGCAATAGCTTCAACTTTATCTCCCCTTCTCTATTCTACTTTTCGCAGGGAAGTGTTTCGGGTGCCTAGGAGACACACATTAAACAGTTTGTGATTTTTTATGACTCAATGGAGAGTAAAAATTGAGGGGATAGGTCTATTTAGGTACGAATTTACAAACAAATTACTTATTGCACCCACAGAATACTTACTGAAATACTATTTAAGAAACATAGTTTGTAAATACCAAATTTTATGCGATTTATTGATTTTGCTTAGAGAACTTCTTATTCACAAATTTAAATTTAATTACACAAAACAAAGCATGGAGTTCCAAGAAAATCAATGACTGAATGACTGCAATAAAATTTACTTTCGATATTTATGTATTTAATGCAGATTTGAGGGTCTAAGGAAAACAAGTAATGATATTTGTATGTTATATTTATATTAATTTAATCAAATGAAGAAAAACTAAAGAGTACACATTTTTAGATATTACTTGTGAATATTTGTTTTGTTTAAAAAAACTGTAGACTTTCCGTTATTCTGTTATAAAATTTAGATACATTTTATTTTAACTTTTTCTCTAAAAACACAACGGTTTTTTTTAGAAACGACGACGCGTTTTTGAAGTTTCCGTCGGTGACTCACATTGACCTATCACCCCGAAGATATGACATTTATATGCAGCAACGGAATCGATAATTTGAATTCACTCCGATATTCTCTTAATGTAATTCTAAAGTTTACATAAAAAAAAATTTTAACCAACCAATTGTTATTTAGTTATCCCCTTAACTTATCTATTAAATTAGAGATTTTTATGCTATAGTTAAGTCCTGTAACATGAAATGTTCTTCTTAGTGGGCATTAAACTTCTTCATTTTATGCGGTGTTTGCCATTCGGCTGTTTTAGTGTACGTGTTCAAATATTTACCCCGCTGTATTCAGGCGTAAACCATAATAATAGTAACTGCCGGACAATTCTGCGTCACCTAGATTTTTGATGACGTTTGCCTAGTTAAAATTCCCGCAGTGTAAGTGCAAAAAAACTGTTCAAATGTGTAGACGGGCCATATGAACTTTGTTATGACTTGCTACTTGCATTTGCAAGCTTAATAATTTTAACAAACTACACTATACAAACCTTTAAAATAAACGGACAAAAACTTTAATCAATTCCAAACCAAAACTTTGTGTCTTGTTGAGTACTGCGTTATTGTTTATTCTCTTTAAATGCAATATAACAGCTTTACTTTGTTTGCATACAAGTAACTACAATTTAAACTATTGATAATTATCTTCAGAATCTAAATTATTGCTTTATATAAATTACTATAAAGGAGTTTGCGCACAGTTATATTACTTTATTACAATTTTAATTTTTCGATCACCCTCTCTGTTAAATGTTAAATTCTTACGTTGGTAAGGATTATTAATTTCTTCCGTCATTTATAACTAGGTGTGTCAAACCAACTGAGCATGTCTTGAGCATAATTAAGGGAGAACTGCACGCAAAAAGTGAAAAATTAGCAACAAGATCTAGTCAAGTTTAAAGTAAGATGAAATGGTACCTATGTATTATAAAAAACTTCCTGCGCGTCCGACTTCAAAAAAATGTGTTATGTATAGGCAATTTAAATTACATTTCGGTTAAAAATGGGTTCACGCGCTGCAGAAATACAAAGACATGAGTACGATTTACCATTTAAAATTTTGCAGTTACGTAGACAAAGGATCAATGCAAAGCGGTAAAGAGCCATTTTGTGGATAAAACAATTATAAGCGATGGCATTTGCGTCAAAAAGTGGTCAAAAAATGGTCAAAAATGGACAAATCGACTTCTGTTTTATAATTCTAATTTGAATTATTTCATAAAAAATCGTATTTAGCGCCTAACTATACATATTTCCCTAATTAAATCACCTTGAAGCTAATAAATATCTTTTACAGCTTTAACATAATAATGCAGCGGCGGAATGCTTGCAAATGATCCATAATACTGCGTGCAGTTTCCCCTTAATAGACATTACGCCGCACCAACGTTACAACAAGGATACCATGATCCCTGTCTCGAACATGTCCTGCAATGCCGCAGACGCTTTGATCCATTTCAGTGAAACGACGATCGCAATTTCGCTCTTTTTAGAGCTCATCAGGCCGCCAAAGACTAGCGAGCCCTGTGTAGGGCAAACGCTGCATTAGACATTAAGAGAAATGCTCACCACCTCGGAACCTTGCGACAAATTACTTAAGATCAAATCGTATAGAAGGTCCATCAGGCAGTTTCATAAATTCAAGATTTGACGCGTTGTTGTCAGTATGGAGATTTAAGTAAACTGCTGTTCATAATTTTCTGCCTATGCGATTTTTCAGTCAAAATTCAATATTCAGTATCTCTATATTTTTTTGTTAATAATTGTAAATTTTTTCAATATCACTAGTACAAAAGCATGGTTGTTAGGAGTACCACTAGTTAATTTATATTGGGCCACTCAATAAATCAATACAAAACTAGAAAACGTTTTATTCTTTATAATAAATTTAAAAAATGCGCAAATTTCCTTTCCTCGAACTACCATCGTTATGAATCTTTCCTTTTATTAGGAATAGTGAAGTATCAACCAGTTTGGTTCCGCACATACTCATTTAGTAATACATATATACTCAAATTTTGTTAATGGGCACAATTTTACCCCACCATATTCGTATCAATATTTTATGAGTTTCTACCTATGCCACAATAGTTTTTTGATCATAATTTTATATAAAATGAATGAGTAGTTTTTGTACTGATTTTTAAAAAAAATTCATTATACAGCCATTTTGTTCCGTCCTGAATTCATACCACAATTCTATCAGCTTATATCTATATTGGACTTAATTATTGCACAAACTTTGAAATCACTCTAATATGTAGGTTTTTCAGGCTGATTTTTTAAAAATATTTTATTAGGCCGCCATTTTGTTTCGCTGTCTTATATTCGTATCAAAATGTTGTCAATTTATTCCTATGTAGCACTTGATTTTTCTGCCAAATTTGAGCCAAATTAAATAATTCGTTTTTTAGTAATATTTTTTTAACATTTCACTAGGTCGCCATTTTGTTCCGTCATACTGGATCTTTATTAAACTATAACCCCATATGACCCTTAATTTTTGACTAAAATTTGAAGTTAATCAGGTAAGTAGTTTTTTAGATATGCCACGAACAGATAGACAGGGCGACGGAATTGAGAAAACATGTTTTTTTGACGTACCCTAAACTATGAAGATCTTTAAAAACGTGAAGGGTGACTTTTTCACGATTACAAACGTTTTGTTTGACCGCCATTGTGTTCCAAGATCTTGAATCATAACTTGACCGGTCCATCTCTATATCACATTTAAATCTGCACAAAATTTGAAATTAATCTAACAGGTAGGTTTTCTTTTCAATATAATAAATAAATATTTTATTGAGTCGCCATTTTGTTTCACCATCTTGGTTTCGTACCAAAATTTTTGTAATAGTAAAAAGGATAAATAGTTTTTTAGTCCTAATCTCTTTAACATATATCAATAGGTCGTCATTTTGTTCCGCCGTATTGGATTTTTACCAAAGTGTTATCAGGTCATCCCCTTGAGACTTGACTAATCTTTGAAAATATTCGAGTAAGTATTTTTTTTGCTTTACCACGAACAGACAGACCGACACACCGGCGGAATTAAGAAAACATGCTCTTTTTTTGGCATCTAGGAACCCTAAAAATTCAAGATCTATTAAAACCTGAGTGGGTGTTTTTTTCACGATTACAATACTTCCCTCTTACGAGGGAAGTAAAACATCATAACCAAGACAAATCATAATAATCAAAACCAATTTTTAGTTTACTATTTTATTTGAAGTTATCAAGCCAGATATATTTATAATCTGCAAGGAGATTTAAGGAACATATAATATACAGGGTGTCCTATTTAAATAAGTAAAAGTTCATCTAAAATTTATAGACTTTTGTTTTTTTTGAATTGTTAGAAAAAAAAATGTTAAGCAACCCTTCAATGTGTTTTTTGGTATTTATGGCTAACTTTAAAACTAAAGAAGGCAGGTTAAAATGTTATCAAGATAAATTGATAGCACTCTACATTCTATAGGCTCGAATTGAGACCCCCTCAATTTTTAAAGTCGGTTAAAAATATTTTATTGTGCATTCCGAAGTTTGGTACACATGGGTAATAATTTCCGATGAATTAGTTAAAAAGGAGGTCGCATTTAACTTTAAAATCACAACCCGCGAGGCTAAAACCCTAAAAATAATGGTTCGTCAGAAACAAATACTAATCCGTACATTGACTGACTTTCTTTAGTACAGGATTTAACCGAGTCTATAACATATATTTACTGTGATATGTTCGACACGCATTTGTTCTGATTTCTGGTTGCATTATATTTTATAATTGCGCAAAACATTTTTTCCAACAAAGGAATCTAATTTGTTATCAGGTGTCTCTGGCAACTTCCAAAAAGAAATAATTAATTCATACATACTCTCATGGGAAATAAATTAGAAGTTGAACGCCAAATTTAGAAAATAAAAAAGTTTTCAAACAAATCTACGACATAACTGTGGCCCATTTCTGTTTTATTGATTAGAAAGTTTTTATTGGAAGTTGAAACTTTGTTTTGGCTGGAGAGTCGTTCATTTGCTAGAAAGCAGAATGGAGAAAACGATACGTTTGAGTATGTTGTTTTTTAGGGGAATAAATTAGATCTTTATTTATAAGAAAAATACATTTACATAGCCAGTGTTTTCAGCACTGGTCTAATTACTCAGCTACTTATTTATACGAGAAATACAGAAAAATACAGTGCAGTTTCTTAATGACCCTCCAATGTATTTTTTGAGCCAGTAAAGAAAAAAATAAATTGGGTACTTCACTATAACAAACTAGATATTATTGTTTTGTGTATGTTTTGTGACTGAGAATTTTAAAATGGTGGCTGCGCGCCATTTTGAAAGAAAAAGTATATTTGATATTTATAACGAAAATTATTGTTAGCTGAAATGTTTTATAACGTTATTGTTAGCTGAAATGTTTGCTAGAAGCGGTGGTTTTCTTTTACAGGATATTCTATCTTTAAATAAAATTCAATTTTTCCTCCTTTATAAAGCACTCTGTACCTAGAAAAGTTTTACAGGTAGCCCAGGTAGTAGATTTTCGTAAATTTTATTTAGTACTTTAGTACTTTAGAAAAATTGAAATTGCACATTTTCAGTTTTTCTACATTACCTTAAAAACCGCCCAAGACAAAATTTTATTACAAATAAAATTTTTAATGAAATTTTCTACAACTTTTCTAATTGAACCATGTTACATGTAAGTTAAATCTTGGACACATTGTACAAGAAAAGTTGTTACAGATAGTCTCTTAGATGATACCTAATGCCCATCACAAGTAGCACTTTTAGTCATGAATACATCATTACCACAAGTATTTTCATTGAAGTAACTGTAACTTGGTGTCGCCAATGTTCTGTTTAAGATAAGAGTACGTAGTCATTACCAAAATGGGGAACAATTCTAGGGTAATACTGTGAATAACATGTAACTGTGGCTTTGACTATTACGTAGATAGTACGGAATTGTGTAATGTAGTATATAGTACGGGAATTGTGTAGTGTAGTAGTGTGGCGACTACAAACACTCAAATTGGGAATATGGTGCAAAGCGTATAGAATAAGTTATTTGTATTTAAGGTAAGATATGCGTTTCATTTAGTTTTTTGGCTACGTTAAGGACCTAAAATTAAAACGCAGGCAATTTCTGGGGAATATGCTAATAATAGTCCTAAGACAATTACGCTTAAAATTCGTTAATTTCAGTATATATATATATATATATATATATATATATATATATATATATATATATATATATATATATATATATATATATATATATATATATATATATATATATATATATATATATATATATATATATATATATATATATATATATATATATATATATATATATATATATATATATATATATATATATATATATATATATATATATATATATATATATATATATATATATATCAAATATATTGGCCAATTTAGATCTCCAAATGTAATTTTGGACTTTGGTTTAAATAGTAACTATCATTAAATATCTTATTATAAGGAGTGATTCTTTTTTAACGTAATGTTTAATTTGTATGCATTTTTAATCTCTATACTCACAAAAACACACATCATAGCTAAATAATAAAAACAGTGGCGTTCTATTGGACTTTTACTTTTAGGTTGGCTGCATTTCTTTACTGAAAAAATTACTTAACATCAAGTGTCTACGACTGCCCCTGTACGCTTTTATAGTTTTGGATTCTTTAAATACGCAACTGTCACTTATACCCAATTACACTGAAGTCTTAAACACTAAGGTGGTACGAATAAAGTTATCTTCAAAGTTTCCATTAAACCTATACTATATATTATTACCAAACGGTTACGATTTGCGAACGTTCCGCCGGTTCTCTAAAATATAATGCGTTGTATGGTAGCATGCGGAGAGTTGCGATACTTGAGTCACTACTATAATTATGTTGTGTAATTTCCTATAAAATGGGCTGAGTGACGAAATCTACTTTTTTCTTATGGTATGTGAAGCCATTGTGAACCATCTTAACTTGTTACTCGTAGACGATAACATACACATACACAACTAATTGATAGCTGTAGGCCGAATAACAATGACTTTATAAGTACAGTGGCGACAATAGAAGCCCACCTGCCAAATTGATGCAAAGTTTCTCAAGGTTTAAATGGGGGCACCCATATTATTGTTAGTTTTTCGCAAAATATGACTAAAATCTACTTTTATATTAACCACCTGTGTCAGCGTCACTTGTAAATGTGGGGTTATGTTAATGTTATTTTAATAATCTATTCGAATTATCTAGTACAAACTTTCTTTTTCATTTAAATTTTTAACAAATAGCAGTGTTTGTGCAAGCTATTAATGAGAGTTGTCTGCCAAGTGAATCTAGTAATGTAATATGTACTCAAAAACGCCTACAAAATAAAGTTTTTTGCTAATCTTAGAGAGCTTCTGCTTCTACCTCAAATTGAGGTGCTGAATGAAGTAAAACATACACTAAGACATGAAAAAATACTGTCTTTTACAACAAAATAAAACGAAAATATAATGTGCAATATTTAATAACTTTTCTTGAAGTAAACTTAAACTTGAGACATTTACGGGTATAGTCATTTACACATTCATCAAAAACACTTTATAATTACAAGCAAAAAACAGGTGAACCAGGCTTAAATACATTTCTCCATATGACCAATGGCTGAGAACTTCTTGTTTGAATCAATGTTCATTTTAATAATCACAAAAACTAATAAAATGAGACACAAAACACAAACAATAAACCTCATAAGAAACCCACGTAGACAAAAAGTAAACAAAACGATTTTAGCAGCAATATGGCCGAACCAATCAAAAATTGGTTACTCTATTGTCGCCACTGTCCTTATAAAATCACCGACCGAATCTCGTACCAGCAGCCCCCCTCCGAAACCTCAAATAATAGTTAACTTGTAATAAATAATTACTGTAATTCTTACTTCTAAGTTGCAACAGAAGAATAACGACTGGTAATAGCCAGTTTAAAGCAACAGTAGACGATAACTTTTTCTACTCTGCAACGACTCGTTTTACTTTATAGTAATACGTTATAAGAGTACATTTAAACGTAATGGAGTAGTTTTTGCAGGGTTCAAGAAGGTACTGATATTTAAAAGTTGTAAATTAGTATAAAGATTAGAAAAAGTAACTTTGAATAATTACTATTATGTCACGGAATAGAAATGACGACCTTGGAGTCAATTCCTTAAGTAGTTGTGTTGGCAGTAGTTATTATATAATTACTTTACATGGAAAATTACTATAAAGGAGTAACAAATACATACATAATACTTAAAAAGGTGTAACCCAAAGTGTTTATTGATATATAGTAGGATTATTAGTTATAAATACGTAAAAACTCTTAAAGAGTAGTAGTGGAAACAGTTGTAGCTACTTTAGTGCTAGCTGGGATCTTACTTTTTTTATCTTAACTTGTTTGGCAATCATTATGTTTTCACTTAGTTTGAATGAGCAAAGTTCTATTTGACATGTTTGTAAACTCTACTACAAATATTTCGTGTAAAGTTTTTAGCGTCTGATTTATAAAGTTTTTTATATCTATTTGTTGCTTCTGTTGCCTAAACTTTACCTAACTTCACTTAAAGCAAACCACGATACCTAGTACTTAGGCCTTCGGCCTTCATGGTATGCATATAGCTAAAAAAACTCCTAATAGATAAAATGTCATTTTACAGTGGATTGAAATATATTACCCTATATTTAATGTATTTTCAAAGGTTTAATCAAATTAAAGGCATTGGAAGAGATCCAATACATTTTTACAACGTCAGCTAAATATTCCTGTATCATAAAATTTATTCGCAAGAGCGTCGTATTTCCAGAAATCCAATACATAACAAATTGACCGTCTAATAGTATAGTATTCAGGCTCTTGTACGCTCAATTTCCAGGTTAAATATTTTAGTAACCTATACGGAATATTTGCAAGAGTTACGTAACCATTACTACCTTGAATCTATCTAGAGTAAACCTATAGGAGGTCGGGTCGAGCCTATAAACTATTGCACTATTTTATATGCAAACATGCTGATTACCCTTCTGGACACACTTTGATGGATTACCGAAACTTTGCGGCTATTGTAGTTGTTAGCAAGGTATACAGTTATACGTCAGGAGGAAGCTAGACTAAGCAAACGGAACGAGGCAAATTTTAGTGAAATTTAAGATTAACATTTATCTACTTGGTAGAGTTAAATTTGCTTCTGGCAACTTTCTCCGTTGCTAATGTGGCATAACATTGTAAACTATGATATACACGACAACTAGCTGGAGAATAACAAAGTTCCATTTGTAAAAATAATATTAGCGAAACATACATTTCGTCATTTTAGGCATTGTGCAAAAGTAGTATTAAAGAATACTAACCAAACTCTTTCTTTCGTAGGTTAGGGTTATATAATCTATTAGTTTTAAAGTCAACTGTTATGGAAAATAACCGCTGTAAGATAGTTTTAGAGAATTATTTATAATGGGCATTTTGGGGAAGTTTTGCTGGCGATTTGTTGTATAATGGTTATTTATTGAAAACTATATAACTAGCGTATCATTCTAGAAGGCCCCTATTTATGTTATCCTTTATTTGCAATGCAATGCGCGGATATGCCTGTATTTTTTGGGTTATGTAAAATAGTATTTCGATGTTCTCTAATTCAATTATTTACATTTCTGCAGGTTCGCCCAGTATGAACACTTTCATAGTCTCTTTATTTAATCTTATGCACTAAGTATTTGTTTGCTATTTTTTTATTACTCACTTTATTTTTTTAACTTTTGTCTCTGAATTTTGATACAGAATTTAGATACCAACTGTTTGTAATATTAAAAAATTATCTTTCTAGATCTTTCTGGTACTACCCTTTAGTGGTTGTATTGTCGATTAAAGACTCATATAGCCTTTATTTCTTTCAATTTGTTTTTTGTTATGTACAGTTTATTCGAAAAATGATATTTCCTCCAGAGCTGAAAATAGATTTTATTTTAGCCTCGTTGTGACATTCAGTTACTCGTTTCTTTTTAACACTTCTATATATTTATCAAAGACAAACCTCATTATTCGTAAGGTATTTTTTTACGTCACATAACTCCAATCTAGGTTGGTGAGTTCTACTGACTCATAGATGGCGCATCCGTTTTTCCTTTCTACAATGACTTTATACAGTGACTTTAGGCAAGACACTGTAGACTGTAGGTGTCTCGTTTCTGATGGTATTGGTATTTTTATGGCGTTTAATGGTTTTGGGAGTTTCAATGTTTAAAATAGTATATTTGTTGCTATACATTTGCAAAATTGTTTCTGTTTAAGCAATGCTTTTATATTATGTAATAGAGTGTATACTTAATCTACTAGCAAAATTAAAGGAGTACTGCACGCAAAAAATGAAAACTCAGGGACAAAGTCTATTCAAATTCAAAGTAAGATGAAAAGGTACCTACGTATTAGAAAAAACTTCCTGCATGTCCGACCTTAAAAAATGTTGCTATGTATAGGCAATTTAAATTACATTTCGGTTAAATACAGGTTCAAAAAGGTTCACGCACTGCACAAATACAAAGATACGAGTACGATTTAACATTTCAAATTTTGCAGTTATGTAGACGAAGGATCAATGCAAGGCGGTACAGAGCCATGTTCTGGAGAAAAAAAATTATATGCGACAGTATTTGCCTCAAAAAAGGTCAAAAAATGGTCGAAAATGGACAAATCTGCTTCTATTTTATCATTCTAGATTTTATTTTTTCATAAAAAATCGAATGTAGCGCCTAACTATACATATTTCCCTATTTAAATCACATTGAAGCTAATGAATACCTCTTACAGTTTTAACATAATATTGCAGCCGCGAAAGGTTTGCAAATGATCCATAATACTGCCTGTATTTCCCCTTTAAATGTATGTAACGTTTATTAGATTTTAAAACAAATGTGATCTGAAGGTGAAAAATCGTAGTAATTTGGCAGTTTATTACTATACTAAGTTTACTACTATACGGTTGAAAAGAAGGTATCCCAGAAATATTTTAAAAGGTAAAATGCTTTTATGAAGTGCAAGAAAAATACAACACCAGAAACAGGACACATCTCATTCAGTTTCACTTAAATGAATATTTCAGGACGACAGAATAAAAGCTTTAGAAAAATCATTTGAAAACTTAAAAGTACTTACTGCTTCTGAACCACATTTTTTTAACAAATCAATAAGGAATTAAACTTTAAATTTTAAATTGGCAGAAGCTACCAGAAAATTTTAGAAGGCTCATAATATTTCGATTAAAGATATAAAGGGGTAGCGGGGTTGCAGCCAATTAATCTTCGTTTGTGTTACTGCGGCATTTAATCGATAACTCTTTTTACTTTGTGAAAGCTTTCGGGTTGATTTTTACCCTTCCTCAGTCACACTACAAAATGGTTTGTTAAGATAAAGAAAACTATTGAAATATTTCTTTGACTTATTGTAAGCGATGTTAAAATAGGAACAGCTAGCCAAAGAAATTATCTCTGCCCATCTCCATATTCCATTTTAAAAATTTATGTTTTTTGATATTACTCTTTTGTTTTTTTTTGTAATTTTAAACCATTAGTTAAATATTTTGTAAATAGTGAAGACCTTTTTTTACAATTAAGCACATAGATGAACAGAAATAATTTCTTATTTTTGGATAGCTGTTTCTACTTGTAACTCTCGAGGTGACCTGATTAAAATGAGACCTTTTAGGTTAGAAAAAGCATGAAAGCATGTTATAATATTTACTTTATTATTACGCCTTTTCGAAAAAAAAAATAAAAATGTCTACTTTTATCCACTTTATATTAAAAGTAGAAAACATAATAAAATACTTTCATGCTTTTTCTAACCTAAAAAGTCTCATTTTAATCAGGTCACCACAGAAATTTGACACTGTCTTTTGTTTTATATATTTTTTGGTGAATATAAAGTTTTTCAGAAAATCGGTTTTAGTGCCGCCATTTTGGAAGAGAAATATAACTTGGACAGGGAATTGAGTGTCAGGAAAACCCCCCTTGGATGGAAACCAAATGTGAATGCCGTAAATTTTGATTCATTTTCTGCATATCCGTATTTGTCAAGCACATAAAATTAACCGCATATCTGATATAACTGCGATTATAATGGTATAATTATTAAATTAAAAAGGTGTCCATCGTTACTAAGTTTGCCTTTATCAATTATGCTA
Organism: Kuschelorhynchus macadamiae; assembly: GCA_030620095.1. NCBI lineage: Eukaryota > Metazoa > Arthropoda > Insecta > Coleoptera > Curculionidae > Kuschelorhynchus > Kuschelorhynchus macadamiae. Next base: position 23,453 of record JAUTXW010001291.1, read on the forward strand.
AATTAAATATCTTTATGTTTGAAATGAATATTTCAGACTTTTAATAAGATTCTTGAGGTTATTCCTGGGATTTGCCAGAATGGGACCCAAATTAAATCTATTTACAAACTAAATTTAGCTGACAAGTGCTGATGAACGATACAACTAATACGTAAGTAAAAAACCGGTAAATTCACTCGTTATGAATCTTTCCTTTTATTAGGAATAGTGAAGTGTGACCCAATTTAGTTCCGTTTATAGTCATTTAATAATATATCTTGGATTCGTACCAATATTTTACTAGTTTCAGCCTATGCCACACTTGATTTTTGGACAGACATCATGTAAAATAAATCGAATAAATAGTTTGTATACCAATTTTTTAAGACCGCCATTTTGTTCCGTAATGTTGAATTCGTAACAGTATTTCCCTATATCACATTAAATTTTGCTGTAAAATTTGTTCCGTCATATTGGATTTTTATCAAAATATTACCAGGTCGTGATATGATCCTTTTCACGATTACATGCATTTTATTTGGCCGCAGTTTTGTTCCACCATGTTGAATTCGTACCACAGTTCTACTAGTTCATCTCTATTATTATTTTCTCTTACATTTCACTAGTCCGCTATTTTAGTTGGCGACGTTGGATTTTATTACAAAATTTTACTGGGTCATCCCGATATGATCCTTTATTTTTGATAAAATTGGAACTCAATTAGATAAGTCGGTTTTTTAGTTATGCTGCGAACAGATAGACAGACAGATGGACAGACAGACCGGCAAACCGACGGAATCGAGGAAACATGTTTTTCAGCATTTAGAGACCTAGTAAAGTAAAGTAAAGTAAAGTTCTGAAAAATATCGGAGGGTGATTTTTTTACGATTACAATACTTACTTACGTTTTACGAGGGAAGTAAAAATAAGACAGAACCAAATCTATACTACGGCTGAGAGCTGCTACATAATATGACGTTATATTTTAGTCTAGTTTATCTAAGATGGTTCGCTTTTCCAATTTATTTTTAATATTTCCATTTCTCTATTTTTTTTTTAATATTTTAAAATCCCTTATAAGCGACTTCAAAAAAAATGCTGCATAGTAAACAATATCAGATAGGATATCTTGAAAATTTGCCTTTTTATTCGACTTCAAGAAAGGAGGAGGTTCTCAATTCGAGCTGTATGTAACGTTTTATGTTTGTTCGCGGATATTGTCTAAACGGCTTGGCCGATTTAGATGAGTCAAACGCCAAATTGTAGAGGACGTTTCTCTGGTGGTCCCATGTATTTTGATTTGAAATCCATTCACCCGTTCTTTTGTATTAATATGTAAAAAAAACACATATATAAGAGCGATAGAGGCCAGCGAGTTTTATAATTAAATTTACATTTTTTTAAATAACCTTTTCAAACTAAAGCATTGATGTGTGTAAGACATACAACTCCATTTGCTAAAAGGTATCTCTTGTGCTATCCGTTATGTAATTTTATTAATTTGAAAGTCTTGAGTTTAAATTTTCAACTTAATAAATTAGTATTTGGTGAGTACGAGTTAAATTAGGTTTAGGTACATAGATATTATTATCATTATCATAATAGTTAATGAAAACTAAAATATCTCGAATGTCTAACTCAAAAAACGTAGCTGTCAAAAATAATTTACTTTTATCTATTTTTCTTAAGTATTTATTATAGAATCTAATTTTAATATTATACATATACTACAAATTATAATAATCTTAAAAATGTAACTTGTAAAAAAATTACTAAAAAGTAAGAAATAAAATATTTAAAAAAAATAGAACCGACTTAAAAAAATTGCTAAAAAGTAAAAAATAATATTTTATTTATTTCTTAAACATAGACATTTTGAAGTCGGCGCCCAAATAATCACTAATCCGTAATAATATCTACCAAAAAATTATACATACACGTATTACCTATACTCACGAGTAACCTTAAACTTACTAACGTAATACAGATTTTAATATAGAGTAAGTTCGGGTAATATGGAATACCATTTATTTTTTTTCACATAACTGAAAAAATAATACAGTTTTTATTATCAAACTATGAAAATAAAATCTTTGGGGTATTTCTTATAATTACTTTTTGAAGTAACCATTTTTGAATAGAAAAAAAACATTCTGATTAAGGAAGGAAAATTAAGAATTAGTCATTTCTATCGGTCAAATAAAAGTGGAGGGTAATATGGGATTAGCATATGGGGTAATATGGGATAGGGTAAATATTAAAGAAAACTAAACGAACATGATTTTAATTCTTAAACGTATACATTTTTATAAAAAAACAACTAATCATATAATTAATTATTTGCAAAAGTCGCATACAAACACATCAGCTTCCATAAGTGAGCACGCTTCATGCGCCCAGCCGTTGCAAATTGCACATTGCACCCATATCTCTCTGCTCTTGCTAGTTGCGAACTGTTCTTGACAAAAAATACACTCTGTGTCATCACCGGTCGACATTTTTCTGACAAAAGATGATAGTGGTATATCATCATCAGAGGAGGTTTCCAAATCAACCTCTTTCTGGCTAACTAGGGATGATAAGAGTAAATCATCATCAGATGATGCGGGTGATAAAGTTGATGGTAAATCCTGCTTCTTTCTGACAGAACGGGAACTTGGACCAGTTTTCTTGATTATTTTTCGCTTTTCCTTGATAGAACAGGAACTAGGACCAGCTTTATCAACAATATTTCTTTTAACTTTATCACGCGATGTGCTCATAGATTCCTCTAATTCGTCCTTATTGGGTGTTGAGGTAATCACCTTTGCCCGAGCAGGTTTTCTTCCCCTAGTGCCAATTTTCTTTTTAAGTTCTGGTATGGGCTCGATATCCTTGGGAAGAATACTTGGTTGTAAATCGAAGTCTGGTCCCTCGTTTACAGACGAATCTCCTGTTACATGATGTGCGCCATGGTGTTTTTGGGCTTCGTGAATAAATTCTTCGTCAGAAAAAATATCCCGGCGAATCGGATATATCCCAGTTGTGCTAAATCCTTTTATTGATCTTTCTGCAGTCTGGATTTTTAAAAAGGCCCTTCCAAATAGCTCGCTCATATCATAATGTGTCACGGCTCTATTATGGTCACGCATAAAGATTCTGATTTCCTCATTGTAAAACGTTTTTAGGGCACCCATAACGGTTTTATCGAGTGGCTGCATTTTGTGGGAAGTATGCGGTGGCAAGCATAAAATCGTTATAAAACTCTCTCGAGCTTTTATAACCATCCAAATTTCTCGTATGAGTGTGATGGCCATCTAATATAAGAAGAACTGGATTACCTTCGCTGGGTTTTACTTTTTCCAAGAAATGTTGGAACCACTTAGTAAATAAGTCGGTTTGTATCCATCCTGAAGGGTGAAAGGCAAATAGCGTTCCTGGAGGAGCTCCTTCTTCAGCTGCTCACTTGCATTTTACGAGGGAAAATAATCATGGGTGGCACGAACCCACCTGCAGCATTCATACATAAAACTGCTGTCACTAAAGAGCCTCGCTCAGCCGATGTTAGTGCACCCACTTGTCGTTTGCCCTTCTTTGAAATAACCACGGGACATTTTGATTGTACAATGCATAGTCCCGTTTCATCAACGTTGTAAATTCTATCAGCGGGAAAATTATTTTCTTCCATAACTTGCTCAAGAAGGTCAAAAAACTCGTTGACACTTTCCTTGTTGAAACCAAGAGCTCTATTCAAAGAAGTTCCAGTTGGTTTTCGAAAACTTAATTTATTTTTATGTCTTTTCATAAAAGAGTATAGCCAATCTTTTCCGGCGGACTCGCGTAATAATGAAAACGGATGTGCCAGATTGTTACGGCGAGCCAGTTGAAAAGCCATAGTTCTTAAATCGTTTCGGAGTTAAACCAAAATACTTCTGATCCATAAGCAACAAATATTCTACAAGTCTCTTTTCAATTCCGGTGGCAACACTGGTTTCCTGCCCAAAGTAGTTTTACAAACTGTGTCAGGAGAACCCTCCTTCTTACACAAACGGTGAAGTGTAGCACGAGGGACATTATAATGTTTTGCAGCAGACAAATAGCCTAAACTGTTGCTCTTAACCGCTTCTATGGCTTTTTGCATATTGTCAGAATCCCATTGTTTTCTTTTTTTGCAGACATAGTGCCTACAAAAAAAAATACACTTTAGAACTTTAACTAAAACCATCGGGTAATATGGGATACCCCAATATGAGGATAATATGGAATATTCCATAATACCCGAAACACCTGTTACAAAAAAAAATACACGCTAACCATTTGTTTTGAAAAATAATTTTCTCACAACCCTATCAAAAATTAGCTTTAACATTAGGATAGACTTACCTGACAGAATAAACAATAATTTTGAAAAATTAACAGCACTGCAGAAACTTGAAGATCTATTCTACAAAATTTTGCCTAAACGATTAATAAAGTATGGCGTTTTGCATGCACCAGAACGGCAACTGTTGAAACCTGTTGACGTTATTTTTCGTTTAGGGTTATATTGAAATTAGTGTGGCCTTAAAAATGTAGATGTAGCCACCTACAAGAAATTAAAGAGCTATTCCATATTAGCCATACTATTCCATATTACCCGAAATTACTCTATTATTCAGAGAGGATCCGGTCACTATTTTAAAGTCAAACTACTGTCCAAATTTATTCGCTGCTGGGGTTAGAGTTGTTGTATAGTTTACATTAGTTTTCCATCTGTATCTTCTATAACACCGTCAATAAAATCTTCATGCACTAATCTAGTTAACAGTTGCAGACCCAAAACATTTCTGCGCAGGTCTCGAAATGCGAATGGTTATTGGTCTGTTTGGAACTTTATAAATATCCTCTGCAAAATCTTGACAATTGCCATTTTATTTTTGGGCTCAGCGATTGGAAGGAAATAGCAGTTTGCGCTAGCGTAGTTCCACAAAGGGGCCCTGAGAGCAAGTGATTCTGGGGCATCAGTTTTAAGAGATTTAAGGCTAGCTATATGTTTTGTTTATATGTAATGTATTAGAAAATACATTAACTATATTTTGTAATGGCTGGGTGAGGCTGTCTTGGGCGTCGACTTTAAAATGTCCATATTTAAGAAATAAATAAAATACTATTTTTACTTTTTAGCGATTTTTTTTGAAGACGATTCTATTTTTTTTATATCATAGGCCCTGTTAAATTTTCAAAATATAACACTAATAATGGAACGGGTAACACATCCAGTCAGTTTTAAACTCGAAAATGGTTAATGTAACCCAAAAATTGCCCTTCAGTTTCCTTAGAATGGCGAAAGCTATCCAAGTTTCTTTTGAAAATGCGATGTTGCCATTAAAAAATAGGTTTTTAACTTGATAGTGAGCTTGGCCAGCAAAGCTCAAGAATGAGGGTGTCAATACATAAAACGAGCTTCAACTGCAAGTGACTAAACTAAACCGTTGATACCCCTATTTAATTTCGAGGTTAGCTTAATTAACAAAGTTTCTGCAGGATCACAAACTAAGCTATTTGACCTAGCTCGAGCACTCTTGCAAATAAATATAAGCCACACTATTAAAAATATAATTCTTGCTTAACTAGTGTTAGGGTTTTATCAATTTATTAAGAATGGGTGGCTACTAGTTATACAAAGGTGCCGGTACCCATGCATTTTCTGTATTTATTTTAAAAAATAACTTATTAAATATCTTCTTGTCATAGATTTCTTTATATGAAATATCAAATTTTTATTTTAACAACATAAAGTCGAATTTTTATGTGATAACGCTGGTTTATTTATTTAAATTCTAGGCCACGGTTTGTTTGGAGCAGCCTCACTAAAATTTTTAATACAAACTTCCTGTATACAACCGCTTTATTAGCTAAAAAGTTTTGCAAGCTTCTAGTGGCGGAGGAAAATTAGTGTTTATTTTGAGGATTATGGCTTTCGTCATATTTTTACTAAAAGGTATAATAAAATGCTTCATAAGTATTATTTTTCTAAATTAAATTAACAATACATAAAACACAATGTATACTAAGGTTTTTTTCCTATTAGACCTTAATTTGCTTGTTAACTCATGACATCATTGTTACTGCCGCCATATTTAGAAGAATTATTTTCTTTTTGGAATCTATACAATTTGCTTGAATTGTTTAGATGATGTAGCGATTCATTTTCGTACTATTCTTGAAAATATAATATGTAAAACTAAACACTGGTAAAGCTAAATATATAAATAGGTAGAGACGATTGTGTTAATTTTTCAATTATACTTTACGCTTTTTCTCCACTTTCCAATTCCTAATTGTATATATGCACTCTGGTATGATCCAAACCAGTAATGTCCCTACCTTTAGACAGAGGCAAACAATCATAAACTGCCATTATAGAAAAATGGCTTAAACCTCAGATAACATAGGACCAAGGAAGTCATTAATCTATGGTAAATCCTAATCTGAAAAATTCTTAAAGAAAAAATAGGTAAGCCATGATCTTGTCATAAAAATACATAAAGGTATAAATGTACCCTAATGCGAAGGAGTCGTAGACAGTCGAACGATTAATGCTTGGTTATATAATAATATGTTATTAGAAATATATATTTTTTTGCTGTATTGTGTGTATAAAAAATATATGAAATTAACAGCAAATAATATTTTAGATCTTTGGTATTTGAAATTCTTAATTCAAATGCATTGTGTTTTATAGTAAGTGTTACTAAAATTCAATTATTCCCTAAAGAGTATTTCGTATTTGGTACTTATTTATCAAAAAAGTATTTGAAGTATGTATGAATTTTACTTGAAATACAAAAGTAATTGTAGTACTATCAAAAGTACTTCATGTAACGAAAAAGTATTTCAAATCTCTAAAATTATTTCAAATACTATGATTTTCTTAAATCAAGTAC
>JAUTXW010001292.1:0-30697 GCA_030620095.1 Kuschelorhynchus macadamiae
AGAATCTCCTACCGTATATGCGCCAATTAATATAGAAAAACAATAACATTTTGACTTACCCGCGAAAAGATAGGTTATAGAGTTAAATAGTCCAAATTTTTGTACACTTCGCACCTATGCACCATAATGCCCAGACCAACTTAGCAAAAATCATCCAAAAACTTTCCCCAGGAAACAATGCCTTAACTCAAGGCAACACCGCATTCATCTGGTTTACTATTTTATTACTTTTTATAAATTGGTGCAGACTGTGATTCAAAGTATGCAGCGGTTTTGTCGGTTTTAACGTTATATAGAAATGATAAAAGGTTGTTTGAATAATTATTTGTTAATAATTATTATATATAGCCAATAAAATATTACAGAGGTTGTTACTATACAACCACCTTAAAAGTTCATTTTGATTTTACCAGCTAGTATAAATCTTATTCTGTGCATAGGCGTGTGCAGGATGGTTTTGGTATCGAATTTTTATAGGGCAAGGTATTTTTGCATAAAAAATTCTATACAACATGGTCCGCAGGACTTGCGTTTTCGAGATAGATATAAGATGCTAGTTTGGCTCTAACTGGATTAAAAATATCAAGTACAGTGGCGTCCCTAGGAGAACTTTAGCGAATTTTATTGACAAATTGCAACTTCTAGCCATAAAATCTACTTTTTGTTAAACGTACAGAAATAGTATTGCAGTTATATTGCGTATTTCCTTTACTATGGTATTATACACCAAAATCAGACAAAAAGTAAAATACATTAGTTTTACCTATAAGTTTTTAAGAATTTTTTCTATCCAAATATTTAAGTTCTAATGATATCAGCACTATTTTTTCGGTTCCTCCATGTCTCTGGCTTTTTAGTTTATGATCTTGGGTAGGTACACCCTTTGCAAACTTCGTTAAAAGTGCCATTTTATTAATCGTCTCCCCAGATCTACAAGCACTTATGGATCTTTAAAAATGGTTATCCAATAACAGTTTTTATTTAATAAATCAGCATACAGTGTAAGTAAAAGTACGGCTCCTGTATGAAAGTGCTTCAAATTTAGGATGTAGATGTCAGACCTACCGCATGACACGTGTTGACACTATATTTTGATTTTCTTATATAACACCAATATGTTTTATTTTTTGTATTCTATTCTAAAATATATGGTTTTACATAAGAAAATGGAAACATAGCGTCAATACCGCGTCAACGTCGCCGATGTCACCAACGAATTGAAAACCATTTTTTACTCCTACGTCCCAAATTTGAATCACTTTGATACATCTGCCATATGACAATAAACTTTGAAATGTATATTAGTATCATTAATAGAGACACAAAGATGTCGAAAATAGGCGAGCTAAAAAAATTCAAGTATTACGTTCTAATGAACGTCACTTTGGATGTATTCATTATGATTTGGAATTTTCCATTATCCTCAAAATATGTTAATGTTATCTCGAAACACATCGCATCAATTAATACTCTAAATCCTAAAAAATATAATGGCATTTTTATCGATTATTACCTATGTTACTGTATCAAAAGCTTTGCTTAAATCTAAAAACAGGGTAATAGCGTTTGATTTTAAAAACAAAATTTTACCGTGTAGTGTTCCGCCTCCTGTGGACGAGGCGTCAAAACTCGCAGCGTCTCTTGCCACAAAGTCCAGCTGGGTATCGTGGATCCGACCCCTCTGCCGGAGAGCCGCCATCGGATAATCCACAAGAACTACTGCAACATGTACACCAAGCCGAATACGACTGACACGTGCGAATTAAGCCACTGCGGGGACGAATACATGTGGCAAACAGGGGAATGGAAACCGGTAAGTTGAATATTTTATTATTTGTAGCAATAGTATAGGGATATTGATTATATTTTGACCACCCCTGTAACTTTTTTATTTTTGAAGTTACAGAACTGAATTATTTACCAATTTGTAGCAAATGCAGTACCGTCAAAGTGGGTGACTTGAATTTGGAGGGTGAAGTGGAAAAAATCTCCACGGTTAGACATTTAATTAAGTTAATACGCAAAAGAACCGGAGCACGCATTTAGGCACTGCCGCGCGTTCGACCTTGGTTCATGTTTACTTTCAGGCTAAAACTCGTCGCGCCATTCCAAACTAGTGCGCCGTAGGAACAAGCCAAATTGTTCGTTAAAAATTGTTAAAGTTGTGAATAGCTAGAACTTTCACTTGAGGGCCATAGTTGGAACCTAGTCTAAGGTATGCATTTTTAATATTAGATGGAAAAAATAGTTTCTTTGAAGACTTTATCATAGTTTTGCTAAAATATTAAGGTTTTCATTTTTTTTTAATATTTTTTAACCTTCGGATACATTTTTAGGGTGACTTGAAAAATCATGCCACAGAAATATAAAAAGAAAATTGGCGGGCGGCGTTATGCGAACTATACAAATGACCAGCTAGAAAGTGCTCTAGCCGCAGTTAGACATGGGATGTCATATTCCGAGGCTTCCGAAACCTATAATATTCCTTTGCTGACTATATGGAGGAAGATAAAGAATAAACACCCGAAAAAGTTTGGGTGGCAACCTGTTTTAAACTCTACAGAAGAAAAAGCCATTGTAGAAGCTATCGTTACAGCGGCAGACTGGGGTTATCCATATGAGAAAGAAGATATAAAATTGTTAGTTAAAAATTACTTAGATCGAGCTGGTAAACAGGTGAGCAAATTTTCCAATAACATGCCTGGGAAAGATTGGTGCGCCGACTTTCTTACAAGGCATAAAGATGTATTAAAGGTTCGTTTAGCTGAAAATATAAAAAGATCGAGAGCCGGAGTGTCAAGAAATGTTTTATGTGAATATTTTGATAGACTGGAAGTTTCTCTCAAAGACGTACCTCCAGAAAACTTAATAAACTATGACGAGACAAATTTTGTCGACGACCCTGGAAGACCTAAGGTTATTATACGAAGAACTATGAAACATGCAGAAAAAGTGTGTGATTCTACTAAATCTGCCCACTCAGTCATGTTCTCTGTAACAGCGGCTGGGCTTATATTGCCCCAATACGTAGTCTACAAATCCGAAAATTTGTGGTCCACGTGGACTCAAAGTGGCCCTGAAGCAAGTCCGGCTGGTTTGACCAAAGTTTGTTTGAAGATTGGTTTTTCAAGATCGTTGTTCCTTATTATAGACGTCTAGATGACCCAAAAGCTATAATTGGGGACAACCTAGCAAGTCATTTGTCAGAGGCTGTAATAAGAAAATGCAAAGAAGAAAACATTAGATTCATTTTTTTACCAGCAAACAGCACTCATTTAACACAGCCTCTTGATGTGTCCTGCTTCAGACCAATTAAGATTGCCTGGCGACAAGAGTTAAAAAAATGGAAAATCTCAAATCCAGGAGTGTTACAAAAAGATCATTTTCCACGAATTCTGAACAGAACCATAAAATCGATTGCCCTCTCAGTGGCAAAAAATATAAAATCTGGCTTTGAGGCCACAGGGTTATACCCTCTTAACCGAGAAAAGGTACTTGTACAAGTCCCAGACTACAATGAGACTGACGGTATGAACATTATTCCATCGTTGGTTGCAGAATCAGTAAAATCCCTTTTTAAGGAATCTCGATTTAAAGAACCGAGAGCCAAACATGTCAAACGTAGAAAATTGGTGGTGGCGTCCGGAGAAAGTGTTACAGATCAGCAAAATGCAAACTCTTCAGAATCGGAAGGGGAACGGATAATCGAGTCGGAAGAAGATATATTGTCAAACACAGGATCAGATGAAATTGAAGATATTGAGCTACCCTGCTTTGTTAATCCAGTGAAAGAAAAGAGATATATTAACTCAGATAACTTACAGAAAATCGCGCGAGAGGACACAAATCACTACAGAAAACCTGGCAGAAGATGACTTCATATTAGTACAGTTTACTACACTAAAGAAAAAGCAACAAAGATATGTGGCAAAAGTAATGGAAGTAGACAACGAATTTATACATTGCTCATTTCTTAGGCCTTCTGACAAAATCAAAGATGCCTTTGTTTTTCCACTTAAACCAGACATTAGCGATGTCACTTTAGATCAGGTGATCAAGAAGATTGAGCATTCCGAAGTATTAAGGAGGGGAGCACTAAAATTTTTTGTTTAAAAAATATATTGTTAATGATTAGTTTTTAAGATAGGTATATTTACCTGATATTTTGTTTAACAATGTTTTCCGATTTAAATAACCAAAGAAGTTTCAGTTTTAGTTATAAACATTTTAGAAAATATCTTTGTTATAGCATTTTGTAAAAAAATTAGACAAACCTAAAAAAAATGGATTTATATGTATATATTTTTAAAAAACCGAATTTTATTTCAATACACCCTTTAGCATGGGTTACTTGCAGTATAAACCATTTTTAATGCAATTTTTCAAGACACCCGTATTTCGGGTGGCTTGAAATTTTCGGTTTTATATTTTTTTTTTCGAAAACTAAGTGAAATATGAAAGCTTTTTTTCAAAGAATATATTCTCCCAACCCATATGCAAGTTTTCCATATTTTTTTGTAAATCAAGTTTTTATTCAATGTGTCTTACAGTGACGCATATATCAAAATCGTTATCAAGTCACCCGCTTTGACGGTACATTTTTATAAAAATCTAGGAAATGTTATTACAGGGTGTCCCAAAAAAAATATGAAAGGGGAAGGGCTGTGTGCACGTAGAGGTAAATAAATTCGTGCAAATCAATTTATTAAAAACGTAGCAAAGCGCTTTCGGCTTTCGCCATCATCAGTGCCACCTGAAAGGAAGGAAATCACTTTCTTTAGTTTTCGATAAGTATTTTATGAAGAGAATTACTAATGTAGAAGTGAAATTGAATAAGGACAAAGAAACTATGTAAAAAAGAGTAATTATGAAGATAATTTATATTAAGAAGCAATCTGTAATAATAATTCAATAAGCGGTCTACTTACTTAGTCAAGTGTGCACAGGAAATAAATCCATAAAGTACCACAAACAGTTAAAAACAGTAAACATTTAAATTGTAAGTTACATGTCAAATATATAACAAATCACATTTAAAACTTTTATAAAACAAGGGATCACCCCCTATATAGCGACCTAAATTATCATTTCGTTCCAGTTAAGGCTAAAATGTGGTGGTCTCAAATAACAGAGTTTGAAGGTTAAACCTACAAGGAAAATTAGCCCTGTGAGGTTGGCGACCTATCAATATATTTAAAATTTAAACCTGTAGGAAAAGGAAGCAATGAAGAAGCAAATTTTAACCAAAATAATTAGAAAATTAATCAAATTGAATGTGGAAGGCCGTTATACTTTATATTATTTGTATATATTGTAAATAAATTGCAAGAGATTCAAATCTAGTAAGGAACTATTAGGGGAAAATTTTTCTAAAGTATTTTAAGTTGGTCATATTGATGAAGCAGGGTTGGCTTCAGCGGAGTTGAAATCAACTTGTTTATAGAATTATGACTTAAACAATTTTTAAATTTAATTTTGAATTAATAAAAGTATTATTATTCCATTAAAATTGTTTAAATAAAGAGGAGAAATGTCAAACAGGAATTAGAACAGAATTAGAAAACATATATACATATTTCGATCTTATTCACAACTAAAGATGTTTTCAGATAAATGTGTGTTATGTAAACAAAGTGGCGAGGAAAGAGAATTTGTATCTTTAATTGAAAATTAAATTTATTTATTTTCAAAATTATGAATTTTGAAACTGGTATAAGTGATAAAAGGAGATGTGGATCGGATGGATTTAAATTAATATTAATATAAAGAGAGGAAGAAGAATGAATCAATAAGACAGGGTAAATGACTTCAAGTCTGGGTTCATCATAGAGCGATGGAATTAGTCCAAAAGTCTGCGGTGTAGAGGGATGAAAGATCTATTGAGGGAGACTTGTGTATTAAGACCTGAGTCATTATTCTGTAGTTCGTTAGAAATTTCGATATCCTCCATAAAGTCCAACCTGTTGAAGTTTTTAGACGTTATGTTATGAAGTAGTTTAGAATTTGACCTTGGGCTGAAACTATGATTGGAAGATCTCAGGTGCTCTCCAAAGGCTGAGGTAGTTCTTTTTAGATGTTCATTAATCCTTGTGTGTAAGGGTTTACAAGTTCTGCCTATGTAAGTTTTGTCACAAGAACCACATGAAAGTTTGTAAACTCCACTTTTTGATAAAGAGTCTATTTTATCCTTTGTATTTACTAAAAGTGTGCCTAGATTGGATTTAATTTTATGAGAGATTTTTATGTTTGGAATATTATTTGAGAAAACTTTAGATACTTTATCATTTAAGCTGCTATTCAAATAAGGTAAAGTTATATATTTGTTAGAATTATTTGCCATGGGGTAAATCTCTTTCTTTAGTTTTTTATGTTTGGTTTTAAGTATCAAGGAATCAATTAGATTATGATCATAATGATTGTTAACTGCTTTTGTTTTAGTATTTTAACTTCATTGTTACAATTGTCGATAGAAAGAGGAATATTTAAAAGTCTGTTAACATAGCAATGGAAAGCTGCCATCTTATGCTGATTAGGATGATGAGACAAGTTAGATATTGTATGATCGGTCTGAGTAGGCTTTCTATAGACAGCAAAACTCAATCCTGAAATAATCCTCTCAATTGTTAAGTCAAGAAAGTTTAGTTTTTTGTTGTCTTCAAATTCGACACTAAACTTAATATTTGGATGTATGTTATTAAGTTTCAAGAGCAGGTTGCCTCGGGTCTGCCACAATCAAGAAAACAAAGACAATCATCTACATATCTAAACCAATGAAGAATTTCAGGATTGCTGTCAGTGATAATGTATGTTGTCTCAAGGTGGTTCATAAATAAATCAGCCAAAAAAGGAGACAAACAACTACCCATTGCTAAGCCATCAGGCTGTTTGTAAATTTTCCCATTGAAAGAAAAAAAATTTTGAGAGAGACAGAAGTTTAAAAGAGATAGTATATTAACAATTTTTTGGTTATCAATATTTTTAGCTAGCTACAAGAAGGCTACTCACCATATTAAGTTTTAAAATAGAAGTATCGTAATTATTTTTCAACACACTAGATTAATGAATCGTAAATGTATTCTTAACTAACCCAAAAGTATACCTGCAATACGAAAGTGTGTGCGAAACTCGCATGGCGAGTCAACAGCCCAGATTTGACCGCTATGGATACTTTTCTGTAGCGTTTCCTCAAGGGGAAAGTGGGCGATAAAACACCTTATAACATTAGATATTACGTAACAGAAAAAATAAAAGTACTAAACACAAATAATCAGGATTACATTTTGGCCGTAATGGAAACACAAAAACACATTTACATAAAATGTATTAAAATAAAGTAGAGTACATGTAGAGCATTTAGCAATATAATTATTAAGTTCATTTTCACTTTTGCGTCAGAGTGTAGTTAATAATAGTGTTTCCTTTCAGTAAGTTTTCCTGTGTACCTTTTTACTTAAAATAACAAAACTTATACCTACCAACATAAGATTTCAAAAACGTGTCCCATATTTAAATCAGGCGACTGATCTGATGCAAGTAACTATAGACCTGTGGTCTTCTTAAACCTTCTAGAGTTGTAACTGTGTGCTTAGTTTGTTGTAATATTTGCACAGGATTTTCACCACCTTGGATCATTCTAGCAATTTTGGTTTTACCTTTAGTGGCCCATTCGACATATTTCTCAGCTACTGCAGAACTTTTCCAACCACCATGTCGCTTTAATACAGATAAATCTACACCTGGATTAGCAAGCAGGGTCGTCGAAGTCCGTCTAAAACAGAGACCCGTATACTTTTCAGGGCTTTCAAGTTTCAAATACTCTATTTTTTGGGCATTGCACCTATCGTGTGAATTCCAACCCTTTAACTGAACCATCTGCTACTTCGGTACCCAATAAACAGAAAGTTTTCATGACGTATAGCAAGATATTTCCGGTATATTTCGAGAAAATTAATTCCTTCTATTTCATTGATCACAGTAAAAACTGTGTGTCAATACTTTTGACTGCATCGGTTGGTACCCAGTGCGACATTTTTTCAAAAGCGTTATGTTTTTCGGGAACTTGCTGATATTTACGTTCTCTTTTGGCCACACGTCCGTTAAGTGTTATGAAAATACTAGATTATATTCCAGACTATTGGTACTTACTGACTTGGAAACACCCAAATACAACCCTATTTTTGTTGGGTTATAATAGTAATCTTATGAACTACTTTACACGAGACACCACCTTGTTATCGGTTCATTACCCAGCACAAAATTAACAACATCCACGGCCGACTCTGGAGGTGGTTCGCATATTATATTTAGTTTCAAAAGAAATGTTCCATAAAACCGTTATCGCTAACGCACAAACAACTAATTTACTGTTTGTTTCGTGAAAGTAAACAATCGCGAGAAGCCGCCATTTTAATAGTGTTTAAAACCCGCAAGCGTCGTTGCCGGATCTACCACTTCATGGCCTGATCTTGGGTCGGCCGTAACCTAACTTGCTTGCCAGCGTTTTGACAACAAATAATTAATTTAATATTTTTAGTGTTCCCACCCATGCGGTAAAAAAGGAAGACAGTCCAGGGCTCTCAACTGTGTCAGCGTCCGCACCAAACAAAAAGTAGCACGGAATCTATGCCCGAAGAATTTGAGACCAATAAAGAAGAGGAAATGTAATCAGTGGAGGTGTAAGTTAATTTATTTTGCAGTTTTTTTTTGCTTTCTTGTTGGAAGCAGTTGTACTATTGAATCACCAGCTACAATTGTATTACCTAGACAGTTTTCAAACGCCTTGTCATAATCAAGCCAACATTTGTAGCGATGTCTCTTACCAAATTTCAAACCAAAATATAAAGAAATAGAAAAATTATAGATACTTCAAAATAGACAAAAAAAATTGTTATTCCTCTTAGAAACGTGAACAATGTGTATATTTAATTCAGCTATAGAATTTGTTACTTATTTCTCTTTTTAGGTATGTATAAAAGTTGTAAAGACATCAAAAACTACATGAAGACAAAAGAAAACAAGGATTACGTCATTTCGCTACGCGGAAGGGCCGTGAACGTCTATTGTTACAAAATGGACACTGCTGAACCTCAAGAGTACATAAGCTTACATCCGAGCAAGGAAAATTACGCCCAAGTGTACCACAAAAGGTAGGTGCAGAAAATTCAGTGATATTAGTTCTGGACGTTTTGGTGGATGTAATGTTTATATAAAACTTGATTCGTTTTTTACTTTTAATGTTTTCAGACTTTTAAATCTAAACTCCTGTCCCTACGGTGGAGAAAAGAAGGAAAACTGCCAGTGTGACCAAATCGGCGAAGACAGGTTCGGACACACGGACTTTTGGAAAGTTAGGCTGAACACGACTTCATTGCAAATTATAGGTATACTAGTTGTAAATTTAATTTGTAAATAAAATAATAGTGCTCAAGTTTTATGAAACATTTTCGTTTATCCATCAACATATGGGGCTGTAATATGTGAAATTTCTTGGTGACCTGATTATTATAAATAAAAGAAATTTCCAAAAAAAATGCATAGAATATGAAAATTAAAAAATGATTTTATTATCAGTGACGTAGTAAAAAAAATTAAAAAAAAAATAATAATGTAAAAAAATCCGACTTAAGGGCGTTCACTATCCATATACCGGAAGTTCTTCATGTTAGCGTCTTGAAAAAAAATAGTATAACAAAATTGGTCAAAATCAATTGACTGAAAATATTTTTTTAAGTTTCTAAACTGTTGCTAGGGTGAACAATAAATTTCAAAAATTCTACAAAAGCTCCCAGCATAAGTTAAAAATTTCCCCTGGATATATACACAAATTTTAAGAGTAGAAGAAAACAAGCCTTTAACAAAAGTTATGAAGTTCGTTAATTACAAAAAACTTTTACAAGAATTAAATAAGTGTATCTGACCTAGAAATATTCTAAATTTAAATTTAATATTTATGAACATTATGGAGAATGAAAAGATATGTATTGATAAAGTTACTGAGTGTAAGATGGTTTCCTTAAGAAAAAAAATAACACTATGGTTTAATAAAACGATTTTAGAAGCCCAACGATCAAGAGATTTGTTTGTATTACAAAAACTTTGCTTTTACTAGAAACATAGAAGACTGGAAGAAATACAAAACATTTAGAAATCGATATGCCAATATTTTAAGAACTGAAAAAAGGTCATACTATCAGAAACAAACTGAAGTAAATAAAAATAATAGTAAAAAATGTGGAAAACATTAAACATTTTAGTAAAATCAAAACAGAAATCGGAAATAAACGAAATTATTTTTGAAAATAATATCAGAAAAACGAATTCACTAGTTATAGCTGAAAAATTAAATAAATATTTTGTCAAAAGTATTGAAGAAAGTGTATGCACAATAGATTCTGGGAATGAAGAAATATGTCCAAAATTACCAGAACCTAAACATATTTTGCAAACTTTTCGTTATTTTTCAATAAGTGAACTAAAAAATCTAATAATATTCTTTCGGAAATTCTTTCAAAAATTGTCCTGAATGAGAGATTTAAAGTATTTGGAAGCAAAATAGCAAATTTTATAAATGTATATTTAAAAATGGGGAAATACCAGATATACTGAAATGTATATAACTCCAGTTCCAAAAATTAAAAATTCTAAGAAATGGAATGAATTAATAGCTAAGTGTGTTATTGGATATTGAAAAACTTTTAGAACGTATAGTTTATGACCAATTTTGGAATTCACTGAAGAAAGCAACATTTTAATACACCTTCAAGCTGGTTTCCAAAAAGGACATTCAACTGAAACTGCAATACAGTACATAATTGAGAGCTGGAAAAAGAGTTTAGATAAAAATGAAACTGTTGCAGCAGTGTTCTTGAATTTCAAAAGAGCATTTGAAACAATTCACAGAAAAAGGTTATTATGTAAACTATATCAATATTGTTTTAGGAGTTCGGATTTTAAATGGCTAAACAATTATTTGGAAAGTAGAACACAAAAAATAAAATTAATAACAAATTTTCTCAACTATTTCTAACAACATTGGTGTTCCACAAGGAAGAATTTTCGGTCCTTTATTATTTGTTTTCAGTTATTTGCTGATGATACTTTAATATATTTAAACGAAATTGGTATTAATTAATATCATTATAAATAAATGACATTTTGACTTGAAAGGTTTATGTAATTGGTTAAAAGTAAATAAATTAAAATTAAATGTATCAAAAACCAGGTATATGATACTTGGAAATAATAATATTATAATTGATAATGAAAATTGAGAAATGTTTACTTCTTTTAAATACTTAGAAATTTTAATTGATTCAAATTTAAAGTTTGATATTTATTTTGAAAAAGCAATTTCTAAAATTTCGCAAAAAACAAACTAATTAAACAGAATTATTAAAGATGTGAACTATTTTTCGAAAAAGTTAATATATAATACAATAATTTTACCTCATTACTTGTCTTGTTCAACAATTTTATATAATGCCGATGAAGGTATAATAAACATGTAATAAATGACCGAAGTTTTGGCGAAAATCACACATTCATATCCTCATTAGTTTCTAAGTTAGACTGTTCCAATTCTAGCCAATTATAGATTCACTAAAAAAATTAATCTAATGATTTAATGATCCTGAATAATCGAAACATGATATGATCGATACTATAAAACATTCCTAAATAAGCAAGCCACTTGACACTTTTGACAGTTAATATTATTGATCGGTGCCGGGGATGCCACATTGCGCGATTTATCGCATATTGGGCTACTTCAGCGGTAGAATCTGCGAGCGATTTTTAATACCTGCGATTGGTCACATATTGGACTACTCGCGGTTTGAGTTATAAGTAATTGCTAATATTACTAATTCATATCCACATTTGTCTGTAAAAAATATATGTAATATATAGTATGTATGTAATATAAGACCAAGACGCTTTCAATATATTCAGCTTTTGAAATTTAAATAAAACATTCAATTTTGCTAATAAACAATAGCGTAATAATTTTAAAAGTTAGCAATGTGTGCAGGGTTGCCAGATTTTACACACAAAAAATGGTATCATTATTTTTACAACCCTGGCAGCATTTTATTTATATTGGAAGCATCTGCCTCATAAAATTCACGGGCGGTTAAATCTAGAAAGGGCTCTGCAATGTTGTCAATTTTTTTTTCATAGATACACTTTTTTACATCAAATCAAAAAAAAATTCTAACCTGGGCTAACCAAAAACGCAGTCCGATATTTAAAATGTGATTACATACAAGCTGGTTTTTTATGGTTTGATGTAAAAAATAGCAACGTTGCAGAGCTTCTTCTATCAATGGTAAAATGTCGATATTGAGCTTCGATATATCGATGTTTTCGATATATCGTGCAACCCTACTCGTGGAAGGCAGAACTCTGTATTTTTAACATAAGTGGTTTCACGTGTTCGGTTTAGCTGCTTTGTTTCGATGAGAGGCGCGAGACTCAACCGCTCAGTGTTGAAACTAACGACCCCGATATAAAGGGAGCCAAACACTGTGAATGTGTCAGGCTATCGTCTGCCCAGTTCTACATAGAATATTAGTATAATGGCCGCTATAAGACGGGAGTAGAAGGGGTGAGGGGATAGCTTGAAAGAAAAGGTCATCTCATGACACCAGTAGTACTCTCAAGGGGCACGTAGTGAAAGCCAAGATGCATTTTAAAGATTCAAAAAGAGGAATAATTTTAAAATATTTTGCTTCGCCCCCTTGTATTCAATTTAGAGACTCAAAAATATTTTTAGTCAATTACTCTTTGCCGCTTTTGTAAAATTTTTTTCGAGATATGAATAGCGAATGCCCTTAACTGAATACTCTCTATGTGTATAAAGCAAAGTGTCGCTTATTTTAGTATGTTTATTTTTCTATACTAATATATGAATATACTAGTTATAAGCAAATGGGTTTTGTAGTTGTTTATTATTTTAATTTTTCAATTACCATTACTGGTGATTGAAAAAAATAATTTTTAATATACATATTCTAAGCATTTTTAAGGCGTTTTAGACACTTTAGGCTCAGAAAAATCCAATAAATATTTCTGTGCTCTAGGGCACTCAGAATTGACTAATCGTGGTGATCTTGTACAGTGAAGATCCTCGAGAAATAATGGAAGACGAAACGTTAAAAAAATTGTCATTTTGTTACAATGAAATCTCAATAAGGATTCTTAATTTGCTTAAGAGTTTCCCTCCTATTCAAGACAATTTTATGATTTCAATTCCATTCTTTTTTTATAAAACAGGAGATGACTATACCTTTTCAATACAAGGCAACGGGACCCGGGTTCCGTTTGGTACCGCTGGGGACTGTTACAGCAGCCATCCAAGTGGGTGTCCCCAAGGCAAATTTTCTGTAGATTTGACCCATACATCTTTCAAGCTAGCCAGGTACATTCGATGGAAGAAAACTGGACAATACGCATCTGGACATATTAACAGACTCGTAAGTAGACTTTTTAGGCAAAAAAAAAATAATACAAAAATCATTTATCAGATGCTTTAAGAAAAATTACTGTACTAAAATTGTTTAAGTGCATCTAATGTTATTTTACAAAAATACATCCAAGAAAAATAATTAGGGAAAATATATAAACAATTGTCTAAAGTGTCGAAAATTGATTATTTTATTTTATTATAAACCCTTTAAAAATGAGCTTTTTTGCAAATATCAACAAAATATTGAAACTGTAACTTTGTTTGTTAACGAGTTTTTGATATTTGAGAGCAGAGAGAAACTTCTACGAGGGTTCATTTTATTCGTCTTGACTGCCAGTGCTTAAAATCAGACGTCATCTATAGCGTCAAAAAAAATTAATTTCAACAGTTATTAACCCTTTAATATAAACATCTAAAACGTTTTTATATATTTAGTATTACTATTAATTTTTTTTACGGATCTAATTGCGTTAATCCCCGTATATTAATATAGCAATAGAAACCGTTGTATGCACTAAAATAGGTTATATACCCCCGTATAACGCAAAATATAAGATATATTAACATACAAAATTCATATATGAACTTTTTAATTTATTTTTAAGAAATATATGTTACCCCCGAACATTGACGTATTATCATTATTATTAAGAGGGTGATTCTTGAGTTTATTTAAGAAAAAACTTCATATGAACATATGTCCTAAACTTTATAATTTTTGAGATACAGGGTGTTAAATTTTTCAGAAAAAAATATTTTATAATATTTGGGGTACCATTCTACGTATCTTCGTGAAATTTGGTACATATTTTCTACGCATTAAGACACATTTTCTGATCTACAACATTTGTTTTAATTGCTACCAGTGGCGTTCCTATGGGATTTGCATTGCATATTTTTGAAGGAAAAAAATGGTATGCCACTGACATTTTTCATTTGGATAGCCTAGACATTTTTACATAAAAAATTACCTCTAGTTAGTTAAAAGTTATTTAGCAAAATATCGGAATTTTTGGAGTTTTGTTGGCCCAATTAAATGTTCATCCACAATTCCTACTCAAACGTTAACGGAAAACCGATATTGATGTCTAGATTCTGTTATTGAATGTGGTTTATCTTTAGCGCATACATGCCTGTTATGAAAGTTTTGAATTGCATCTCTTGAGAAATAGCTCGGAATTATCGGTATTCATTCGGTGAACCAATTGGGAAAAAATCATTCTCGGTTCATCCCGTATATATTCATTATATTCATATATATATATATATATATATATATATATATATATATATATATATATATATATCTCGATTCCGTTTAGGATTAACATGGCATTTTCAAGGAAATAAATTTTCATCTTGAGAAAGCTCAATATGGTGAGCGAAACGTCGATGTAAAATTATTGAACTGGTTTTATATTAACCTATACCCAAGAAAATACCGACAAAAATATATATATATATATATATATATATATATATATATATATATATATATATACAGGGTGTCCCACTAAGGGCGGCCGGATAGCTTTTCTCAGAAACTATGAAAGCTACAGCTTCGCGAAAAAAAATTTCATGACTAAAGTGGCTAAGAGAAATTGCTGGAAAATATTTTCAAGTTTGTAGAACTACCGCAAGATGGCGTACCTGCAATGGTAAATAAAAAAACCACTTTTTTTGCAAAAATACCCAATATGAGATACAATTTTGATAACAGCAACAAAAACTCCAACCAAAACTGCGTCAGGTTTGTTAAAGGCGTTTTGTCATATTTCCACTAATAAGGGTGGAGGAAGGTGATAAATAAATCAACTTTCAAAGCGCTATGTCTCCTACATCTTTTATTTAATGTTATCCAAGTGGGTACTTGTTTGAAAGAGCATTTAAAGCTCTACTACTGTCATTTTTGGCACTTGATAGTTCTTGGTACACTAACTAGAGGGCGTTGTTTAAAGAAAACTCAATTTTTAGAGATTTTTTCGAAAAAATGAAATGGAACGGTATGCATTTAACAGTGTGATTTTAAAGAGGAAAAAATTGCCTAAATTCTGGCAAAAATATCTGCCCTGCAGCAAGAATGTTGATAATATTATCCTCATTTCTAATTGCACGATTTCTTCTAGGCACTGAAATCGGATTCACTTGACCATATTCGCGCAAATTTTTAGCTAAACGCATAAATACTCTTTTACTGAAATTTTTTCTATCAGGATATTTAGCTGCATATACCTGCGCGGCTATATTCGCATTTTCCAAATTTTGGAAGTATACGGCTAACATGTCATAAGCTTCTTCAATGGAATAAGACACTTTACCAAGTCAGTTTAAGAAAATTATGATAACATATTATACTAGCAAATACTAAATAATCTCTAACAATAAATATGCATTATTGCCTATTTGAAGTTTGACATACGGCCATTTTTAAATTGAGTAACGCGGCAGCCAACCACGTTTAATTTGCTTTTTTTGTTTTTACCCAGCCTACTTGCAATATTTTAACGTTGACGCGTAACTAATAATATTCTTAGTTATTAACGTTATGTCTGTGAACATTAACATTAATACAAATAATGATTTACTTTAAAACAGAATAAGCTATTTTTAAAATTAGGAATTAGGTTTTAGTATTAACCACTTTTATGAATGCTTCATAGGAAATAACTAAAAAATGAATAAAGATATCAAAACAGGGTTTAGTTAATTTTTCCCTCCTTAAAGTCACTGGATTTACAGAAATGACAACAATTTTGAACATTTGTAAAGACATTTTATAATGGTAATTTTTTAGGACTTCAGTTTTACCGTTTTGTTATGGTCATAGCACGTTGGACTTTAAATGCTTCAAATTTTTGATAATAAATAAATTTGGACCAGTACCAAGCCTAAATAAAATGTGAAGTAAAGCCAACACTGTTGTAATAAGGAGTATTTGCTTTCAAGTTGTAATAAAAAATATTGTCACAGAATAATAACATTTAATTATTGAAAGCTAATTTTTTTTAATCAGCGGAAAACAGGTTATTTTGAAATAACTAAAAAATGAATAACGCGGTTTTCGCCAGAATTTAGACAATTTTTTCCTCTTTAAAATAACACTTTTAAAAGCATACCGTTCTATTTGATTTTTTCGAGAAAATCTCTAAAAATTGACTTTTGTTTAAACAACGCCCTCTAGTTAGTGTACCAAGAAATATCGAGAGCCAAAAATGACAGTAGTTAAAAGGACTTTAAATGCTCTTTCAAACAAGTACCCACTTGAATAACATTAAACAAAAGATGTAGGAGACAGAGCGCTTTGAAAGTTGGATTTATTTATCACCTTCCCCCACCCTTATTATTGGAAATATGACAAAACGCCTTAAACAAAACTGACGCAGGTTTTGTTGGAGTTGTTGTTGCTGTTATCAAAATGTTATTTCATGTTGGGTATTTTTACAAAAAAAAGTGTTTTTTTATTTACCATTACAGGTACGCCATCTTGCGGTAGTTTTACAAACTTGAAAATATTTTCCTGCAATTTCTCTTGGCCACTTTAGTTATGAATTTTTTTTTCGCGAAGCTGTAGCTTTTATAGTTTCTGAGAAAAGCTACCCGGCCGCCCTTAGTGGGACACCCTGTATATATATATATATATATATATATATATATACAAATATATATATATATATATATATTCTTTTTTTGTGGTATAACCTTAGTATATACATAAATTCTCTGATCCAGGAATATTTCAGTTATTCGTGTCTTCTTTCTTAAGAAAGTTTCAATGCGCGAGTTTCAATTTATCAGAGTTGGTTGGTTATTTTCAGATCAGAATTTTTTTAGTTAAAAAATTAAACTATTGCCCTCTGGAAAAGCTGCCGTTTACATAATCACATCTATTTTAAGGAAAGTTCATTTTCCCTACAAGAGCACAAGTTACAAACTTCATGAAATAACAAAAGCCAAGTCCACCATCATTTAGTAAAAAAGAGTTTTACTCACCGAAAACCATCTGAGCTACGCAACCCATTCCCACAAAAGACAGTTCCTTTTGTGACAGTATGTTTTTTGAAAAACCCTGTATATTAGTTATACAAATAAATATTGTGTTACTGTATAAAGGAATAATAATAATACTACAATATTTTCTTTCTTTCAGTCTAACACCTCAGTCCGGGGCAAGTGCGGTGGCTATTGTGGGGAGTGTATCCCAGATCCTGCGTATGGTGGCCTCAAAGTCGAAATAACCTAGACACCAAGCCCCAACAGATTTTGAGAGTTCATTGAGGAAATCCTCTGGTCCCAAGTTAAGGGGTCAAGGAAGCCGACTAACCGAAAAAGCCAGCTCGAAATGAGGAAAAAGTATTATTGTGTCATATTCTAGGGAAAGGATGAACCGCCTTTTCTGTAAGAGTTGTTGCTACTGTTGCTAGAATCGGTTGAAAGCAAAAAAAAAGCGTTTCAGATTTTGACTTAAGGGCGCTGGGTTAAGTTTAATGTTTCTCAAGGATAGGATTTTTTTTCTCTTGCAGAAAATGCAGATGGGGCGTTTTATAGAATTGTTTCTACCAAGAGTGGCAAACTCAAACGTTGTTTTAAGCGCTAATGGGGGACATTTAAATAATATTGCAGCCTGCGTTAGATTCGATACACAGGGTTAGTTAAAGTAAAGCGAGGTCCGTCTCTTTTATATTTTCAACCATACCCAACAACAAAAGTTGTTCGTTGTATCAATTACATCCATTTTATGTAGTTTTAGTATTTTTGACTTCAATGTTATCAGTGGTTAATTTAGTAAGATCTTCGCAACGACATGTACCTGCCAATCCAATAATGGTCGTAAGTTTAATCAACAAATAGACATCATCAATTGCCTCGGAAAAAAATTTTACAAATTTCCACTTTTCAAAAAACTTTGGATTTTTTGCACGGTGTCCTACGTTTTTCCGTTTCAAAAACGCTTTTTTTGTTTTGATGATCAATTTGAGCATTGAAAAAATTGACCATAGCGTAGAAGATTTGTTAGAATAGGCTAGAAATACTGCTTCTTTAAGAAATTTTACCTATTTCTTCTCGTACCATTGTGTAAAAACTTTGTATTCTTTTTCATACCCATGGCAGAATTTTTCGGGCAATACCTGTAAACTGACTTACAAATTTTTATGTTTCCTGTCTAATCGAAATCCTGCAGGGTGGCTCAGAAATTAGCTATGAATCAAGTTCAGTTTTTTAAATATAAAATTTTTTACGCTACGACGAAATTTGAGGATCTCTGATGCTACATAGGTTATATCGTTATTCAACTGTTTTCGAAATAAAGACATTTTTACATGGCTGATTATGGAAACAATTGTAACCATTTTTTATCTTTTAAAATAAAATGTAATAAAAATTATGCTTTGAAGATGCCAACTATTATACAGGATGGGTCAAAAAACTTAACAATGAATCAAATTCAGGATTTTTAAATAGAACCCTGTGTATTTTATTAAATTTATAAGTCCAAAGACGAATTTTTAAATAGTTTTTTGAAAAAAAATGAAAAATTAGAGAAAATATAGAGGCTTATGTAAAAAAAATGCTGTAAATTCACGTCTACGATTTATGTTTGGAAATAAGTATACGATATGCCATTTTCAATTCGTCCAGAATCTTGCTTCATTTGAAAACGTCGTTCGCTTTTTAACCATCCTGTATATACCTTAACAAATTATTCTTTTAGAAATATGCAGAGCTCTCTATAATTTGAAAAAAAAAATAGTTTTAATAATAAAATAACGAACTCTTATTCGATATATTTTTGTTACTCCAAAGTAATTTCAAATTTTGTTGTGTTTGTAAAAACCCGTATTATACCTTTTTTTTACAGCTAATTTTTGGTAGAAACAATTTTAAAAGCGCCATAAGTGTTTCATATTTTTGACACAAGTTTTGATATGATTTGAAAACTGCCCAAAAACAGAATTCACCTCGTTATATTATAAGGATTTTTCCAAACTTTTTATATCTTTTTTTATATAATCGTCTTGTTTATATATCATATAACCTGGCCAAAAAAAATGAGGCAATCTGAGGCTGTTTCAAAATCAAATATTGTCTCTATGTGTATCAACTTAACTTTTGTCGACTACACACTGTTTTACTCCGTATTTTTCGTAGTTAGTAGGTACTTATTTTATGAGACGATAAGTTACAGGAAAATCGAGAAATATTTTTAAAATTGAAAACTAGAATTTTCGTGCAAAGTTACAAGAAAAACAGCCTCAGTAACTCCCATCACCAAATCCAATATAGTTTAATTTATTATTCCTATTTAGTTTAAATCGAAACTTAGAGAAACTCCGCTGACATTGCCTTTCAATCGACCATATATTTAGCTGTTATGTGTTCTTTCTATATATGTTGTATTATTATGTGTCTTTTGGGGTGTAAGATCTGGAGTTATCGAACGAATTAAGTATCTTTATTTGCTATATTAGCAAGCTATTTTAGACATTTATTTCTATTGAAAGTCCGGAATGTACAGGGTTTTTCCTTATAATTTGTCACCCCCTTAAATCTTTTATTTCAAAAGATATAAAAAGTGGTTAATACGAAACTTGTAGGATTTCGTCTGAAGATTTACACCACGCTAAAATCAAAAACAAATGACTATCGGAAAATATAGAGATCACCATGAACTTTGTTATTTTAAATGGAACACCCTGTATATTTTTAAATTTTTAGATACGCCTCATTGTACTCTTTTCAAAAATATATAACACGTCTATATTTAGAACAGTAGTTTTTGAGCTACTCGTCTTCAAAATAACCCCCTTATGAGGTGCCTAACTTATTTTATTGAATCTAGATGGCGGTGAGTGGCCGTGGGTGCAATTTAGCCATTATGGGAATCACTCTAGCCATGAAATGTCAAATGAAACCAAAATTATTATTTTTGAATAACAGTAATATATTTTATTTACGTTTTACGTCAAATTAAAAATAATACTTAATAATAATGCTTTTCATTGAAGAAGAAAAACTCATAATAATTCAATTATACTACGCAAATTAAAATAATGCATATAAATAATTGAGTGTGCCATCTAGAAAGACAGTATCATATATAGTAACAAATTTTATGGAAAGGAAAAACTTTTTCAGAAAGAAAAAAAGATCAAATGCAAATTTAGAGGAAGAGTTTAATATTTCATTATATTTTGAAGGTAATTTTGTAAAAATTTGGGATTTCAAAATTGCTTAAACAATGGCGGTGGTCATATAAATAACTTATAATACAGATTTTATAAATGTTATTGTTGTTATTGTTTGTTAATTACATATATTATATTATATCAGAATAAACTAGTTGTTTTTCTATAACTTTTAATACTTAATTTGCTATAAATATATAAATTTAACGTAAAACGTAAATAAAATATATTATTTTTATTCAAAAAGAATAGGTAATTTTGGTTTCATTTGACATTTCATGGCTAGAGTGATTCACGAATCATAATGGCCAAATTGCACTCACGGCCACCCACGGCTATCTAGATCCAATAAAGTAAGTTAAGCACCTCATAATGTGTTACTTTGAAGTTGAATGAGGACGATGAGGCGCATGTAAAAATTTAAAAATATACAGGGTGTTCCATTTAAAATAACAAAGTTCGTGGTGATTTCTATATTTTCCGATAGTCATTTGTTTTTGATTTTAGCGCTGTGTAAATCTTCAGATGAAATCCTACAACTTTCGTATTAACCACTTTTTTGTATCTTTTGAAATAGAAGATTTAAAGGGGTGGCAAATTATAAGGAAAAACCCTGTACAAAGTTTCGAGAGATGAAACTTTGCAGATACGCTATAACCAGGGTTCAAGGGATTAAGGGCAAAGAACACAAAAAAAATAAGCTTTTAAAGTCTTATTAGTTACAATCATTTAGGGATTCAACCGTTTGTATCTAGTAATTATTAATAAGAAACAGCCAGATTTGGCCCCGGAGTCTCTGGACTTCTAATTCTCCGGACCAGTCCAACCTTATCTATACGTGTGGTATATTTGGAATGAAATAACAATATTCTTCTATTACCACAGCGGAAACTGGGCTACCATTAGGAATTTTAAAATAATTATTAATTCGTTCAATAACTCAGAAAACACAAGTATTATATTTAAGTAAGTATAGTGAAGCTTATAACAGACAACATCAAAGTGCCTTTTTATTCTGTACTGTGATTTGATATATTTTTCTGGACCAATTTGCAGAATGTCTGCTAAGTATATACAACAGAACAGACAGTGCAAAAAAATATCTAATAAAACAAAATTCGGTATTAAATGCTAAAAAAGACTTAAAACTTATAAAATAAAATTAATTGGTTAAATGTCTAATTAATAGAGACTCTGTAAGTTAATCGGTATTACAAGTAGGCCAAATATACAGAGTGTATCATTATATTTTAACATCCCACTCTAGCACGGGCTATACTTTAAGAAAAAGTTAAATGGAAAGTTATTTTCAAAATTTTAGATTTGTATATAAAATTGTTTTGATGTACCGGGTGTATTTATATAATTTAACAATTTTTCTTCTTTTTATTTAACCCCTTGAGACCTGATTTTTATATTGGCGGGATAAAAATTATTTATGTGCAAATAATGAATTAAGGGGTCCCTCTGAAGGGTATAGTGAGTAAACTAAAATTTTTGAAACAATTTTTCTCAAAAAAAAAACATGTGCATAATTATGCCCAAATTGCTTTAATGCTCAAAAAAATAATACAACATAAACAAACTAAAAAAAGTAAAAATCCGTAAAAAAAGTAAAAAAAAGTTATTTTCTATGATAAGTAACAAAACAGTTTCTCTCTTTTTTAATACACAAATGTACTCCACACTTTTCGCAGTAGAAATGGGTTTTTTTACAACATTTTTCATTTTTGCACCTTTTCCCCTCCTTGCTCCCATCCAGATGTGGCAAATGATCTATAGTATCATATTGGACCTCGGGACATGGCCTAATTTCGTCGGTCCATCTTGGAATTTTTGTCTTTGATATTTCAGGCGTTCCGCTACTGGGCCTTCCTCGTTTGGCTGGAGTTTGGACAGGTTTACCAACTTTCACTAAACACTCCGCTAATCTTAGGCGGAAGTCCAAAAG
This sequence comes from Kuschelorhynchus macadamiae, assembly GCA_030620095.1. NCBI lineage: Eukaryota > Metazoa > Arthropoda > Insecta > Coleoptera > Curculionidae > Kuschelorhynchus > Kuschelorhynchus macadamiae. Next base: position 22,601 of record JAUTXW010001292.1, read on the forward strand.
ACCCATCTGCAATTTTTGGGGTACCTGTTGTTGTTTACAGTCTCGTTTATACTCGAACCAGCTATTGACCACAGCCAAATCTACTGCGTGGAATATAAGACGCAGTGTCCACTTTCTAGATCGAATATAAATTCGGTAGAGCCCAATGATTTGGTCGAGCAAATCCACTCCACCCATTGAATGATTATATAACTTGACAATTTCTGGTCTTGCAATATCAATATACCTCTTCTCGATCTTATCCCACCTGGAAACCAAGTCTTCCTCTCCAACACCTACAAAATTCGATGCGAGGACGACTGAACGATTATCCATCCATTTTACTAAAGCAATGTCCCCATTTTCGGTTGTCAATTCATCATTAGATCCCCTACCTCTTTGTTTTAACTGTTTGTCATCCATAAGTGGGGGCTTACTAAATCTGTTAACTCTTACTGTGCCAGCAGCATAAATTTTTTTATGCTTTAGGACTTGCAAAAGTTGAAACGACGAAAAATAATTGTCAAAATATAATTTGTGTCCAGGTCTCTGTATACGCTAAGAAAGATGAATGACAACTGATGCTCCAAGACCGAATGTTCTCAGGTTTTCTACATTCAAACCAGTGGAAGCCCCTTGGTAAATCACGAAATCGTATGCCATTCCGGATTTTCCACACAGAACAAATATTTTCACACCCAGGGAGTCGGCTTTCCTTTTGTGTATTGCTTGATTGACAAGTGGCCCCTGAACGGTACAATTTGTTCATCGATGCATAAATTTTCTTCTAAATCTAACTCTCCGCAACGATTTCTAATGGCATCAAAAAGAGGGCGGACCTTATACAATTTATCGGTGGAATTTTCTGGAATCTCCAAGTTATTGACGCAGTGTAAATTTGTCCGAAGTTGAAAAAATCTATCTCTGGTCATTGTATCTCTGAAAAGATTTATGTAAAGGGACTTATTCCAAAATAGACGTACTTTAGGAAATTTGAGGCAGCCTATCGCAATGTGTAATCCAAAGAGACTTTTTAGTTCCGAGGTATTTGTTGGTTTGAAATGAATGTTTTTTTGGTGGGCATATATATTTGTAAACTCTGCCATTTTTTCAAACTCATCATCATTTAGATATTTTTGAAAATATTCCAAAGGGCTTTTTAGTCCTTCAGGCTCGCTATCGCTCTGGTCTAATTCATCCCAGACAATATCAGGATTATGAAATTCACGTTTACACCACTTAATTTTATCCTTTTGAGTTATAATGGAGTTATAGTTTGACTCAGTCACTCTTCCTGCAAATAACGACAATGGCAAATCATCTTCATCTTCCCAGTGGGTTTCAGGATTTTCAAGACTTTTTGAATCAACTTTGTCTGCGCCTATACGAACAATATGCAGCGTAGTAGTTTGGAATTCATTGTCCTCCTCCCCTCCTTCATCGTCGCTCAACTCCAAATCGGAACAATTCTCCAGAAAATCCAGTAAAATAGCCGCATCTCCTTCATTTTCTGGGTCATATCTCTTATCTAAAAAAAAACGACTTATTATAAGCGCCCATTTGAGTCAACTGTGCAGAATTATGACTACTAATAAAAGCTTATTTGTTTCAGACAAACAACTCTTGAGACCAATTGTGCATAATTATGCCGCCCAACAAAAAAGGTCATTTTTATTGAACTTTGATAAAACATATTGACAAAATATACATGTATATGTTTAGTTTAAACCTTTATTGATAATATTAGGCAAAATAAAATAATTTTTTTCATCACCCCGCAACGATGATCAAAGAATTATTTTTACTTACCTTGTCTTGCAGCCATCGTGCAAACCGTTGAAATGTTAAAAAGTTGTAGTTCCCACATTTGTCACAGGATGGCTCCACTAACATCACACGTTACAAGAAACATGTCCATTATTATGCACTTTTCGTCTAAGCGCTAAAAAAATTTTTTTTCAAGGAGAAAAAAATAGGTGAAAATTATGTGCATAATTATGCACACGGGGTCTCAAAGGGTTAAACAGATACAAAAAAATTTTAAGTACCAAAGTTGTTGGGTTTGAGATGACCCATCAGGAAAATTTGTTTTGTTTTATTACTTTAAAAATCCTGAAATAAGGATTATTTTATGTGCTTTTAATCAGAGTAGGCATGAACCGAAATCGCAGGTTGCTGCGTTTACTTTGTAAACTACAAAAACAATAACTAAGTGTTAATCTAGGTAGCCGTGGAAAAATAAAACAAAACACGTAAACATTTCTCTCGGTCATGCGTTTTTACTATAGTTTAACTATATTTAATTAGCATTGAGGTTACGAAATGATTGGAAAAAGGAAAAACGAATATAACAAGTTTTTAATTTTATTTTTTTGCATCTTAGCTATTAAACAAATAAACTATAAATTTTATAAATGTTGAATGTGGTCACCATTATTCTCTATACATTGTCTATAATCCTCTTTATTAATTGAATTTGAAATAAAATTAAAATGATTACTATTTAAATTACATACGCTTTCCACAATTTTTCCTCTTAAATCTTCCAACGTTCTGCTTCTTTCTCTATAGACCTCGTCTTGTTAAAATCCCCATAAAAAATTACCTAACGGAGTTAGATCTGGGCTATGTGGTGGCCAATAAATAACCCCATTTCGGTCAATCCACATATCATAGCGGTTGTTTAAAAACTTGCTGCATATAAGATTTGCATATTTGCATCTTGCTGCCATATAAGATTTAAAATAACTTTGCATACGTTTTCCAACAGATTAATGTTGCAAAAACCTTAAGAATCTATGCCCATTTAGAGCAGCTTCAAAAATAATGGGACCAATCACTTTATTTGCGTACCACCCCAAATATTAAGGGACTTTAATTTCAATATACGCGTGTGGGTTTTCAGGTGCCCATAAGTGATTATACATTCCAGCAGTTGTCGAGGTCCATCATTCCACAGGATTTTATTTAAAAAATCGTGATCCTCATTTTTGTGAAAAATCATTTGTTGACAGAAGTTTAATCTTAAATATTTTTGATTTATAGTAAGTAAATAACATATAATTTATATTTTTTCATTTTTTTTTTAATTTGGAAGTTCCCTCTATTATTCTAAGCGTATGAACTCGTTGACCGTTCGCTTAATTCCGCGACACACTATCCATGCCTCGCGCCGCGATCTCCGGAGAGGTTTCGTTTCATTTGGAATCAGTGTTGCCAGGCCGAAAAAATAGAAATCCCCAGATTTGCCTAAAAAAGTTACCAGAAAATCACCAGATGTAGTAATGGGGGTATGTAGATAATAAATGAATTTCGAATTAAAAAATAACCACAAATCTTATTAAAATATATATTTTTTATTATAAAATGGCACAAAATATACACACATAGTAAACACTGTTGGTAAAATCAAAACTTTCAAATGATCAAGTACCAAGACAATGTTTACAAAAAGAATGTAAGATATTTTAACTAACTAAAACTAAAACTGCTGGACACTCGAACTGCCTAACGTAATTTTTTGGGGTATTTTTAACGTTCGATATTTCAAAAACGGTAAGCTAAATTGAAATGCGGTTTTCGACGTCAGCTTACTCAAGGTGTGTAGATTACAAACTCGACTGGTGGATCGCCAGATATGATGGGAAAAGGTTTGTACAGGGTGTAAACTAAAACGCATTTTTTACAAAATTTTATTTAACGATATTTTTTACAAAACAATATTTTATTTATTGTCATGTACACCAAAATAATCTATGATTAGATACAAAAAAACAATTTCTCCCGTTTTTTGAAATTGCCATTTTTTCGGAATATACAGGGGATTTTCAAAAATTTGTACATGGTTTTACAAAAAAAATCCTAACTCACCAGTGATAGCTCACATCAAACTGATTGTTGTATTATTCTCCTCATTATTTACAATACTGCCATCATGAAAAAATACAATTATAATATACAGGAGTCTAAAAATGCTTACAGTTGATTTCATTCCTAAAATATCATGTTTTTGCATATTTTTATGCTTTGAACATTGAAAACTACAGAAAGTATAATAAAACGTAAAAATTTTCAATCTCGTTACTTGATTTATATAAATTAGAGTCTTTCACCGAAACGGTTTTTTATATTCCATCCTAACCTCACTTTGGGAGAAAGTAGCGGCACAAATGGACAGTGTTGCTTTTTGACAATATTGTAGAGTGTTTTTTAAATCCATTTGACTTTTTAGAACTGAATAATTATTATAACGAAATTCTAGCATTATTATACCTATAAAACAGGTACCAGTAGCGTTTTATAGGAATTTCGTAGTTTTACAGAGTGTCTCATGGTGATGGTTTCTGGCGAACTAAACAGCAGACCTTAGTCTTAGTAAGAATTTGGTTACTCACATAAGGAGACATGTTCTATCAGGTCCGCTTCAATTAAAAATTAGCGGCAAATTCTAGATTTTTTATGAAGCACCCTGTATATTAAATAATATTTTTATTCCTTCAACGATCGAAGAGAATTTATGAAAGGTGCTTACTTGAGGTATGTAGGACCGAGTTATAAATGAAAGCTGTTAGATACCTGTCTACGTTTCGCTTTATTTTAGGGGATCTTCAGGACATTCAAAGACGTTAATAATAATTAGTGTAGTAACCAAGGTAGTAATCGCACCTGGATTACTTTTAAATTAATTATATAAGGTTTTTAAAATGTTACAACAATTTTGAAGATCTTAAAGTGTCTTGAAAATAAAACGAAACATCGACAGGACTATAGCTTGCATTTATAACTTGATCCATAACCCAACTAAGCATCTTTCAATACCCTGTATATTGTAACATATTGGATTCCACTCAATATTATAATACCCACAGGTATAGTATAGTATACCTGTATTCAACTCTAAAATTCTAAAATATAATAAACAATTATTTGTTAACCTAATTCAACTACAGCGAAGAAAAAGTTTAGAATAGGAAACAAAATCTGATGGTCATGAAAGTCGGTACCAAAGGAGGTATTTGATACTCGTGATAACATTCTTGGTACCTCCTTGTACAGTAGTATCAGATGTGAAAAACCTGGATAGTTTGAGTGTACCTAACTACGATGGCACATTTTTAGACACCTTAAAAAAACAAAAAATAACCCTTGTAGGATTGGGATAAGAGAAAGGAGAAGAAAGAAAAGAAACGTAACCATGTTAATATTTGGTTGGCCCTCCTCGCAGACGAATAACTTCACGGCATCTCCGAGACATGCTGTGCACTAAATTATTAATGAAATCTAGGGGGACGTTGTTCCATTCCTCTTGTATGGCTTCGGACAGCTCGTTCAAGGTTTTTGGGGCAACATCTCTTGATCTCACTAATAATTTTAAATGCGACTACACATTCTCTATAATATTCAAATCCGGAGACTTTGCAGGCCAATTCATACGATTTATATTATTGACCTGCAAAGCCTCCGTTACAATTTGCGCTCGATGAGGCCGTGCGTTATCGTCGACCAAAAGAAAATCGTGTCCATAATTTGCGGCAAATGGCACGACAATGGGAAGTATGATATCGTCCCTATAGACTACAGCATTAACTGTTTGTCTGGTAATGAAAATATCAGACTTCCCATTGTATATTACCCCCGCCCAAACTGTAATGCCTCCGCCTCCAAGGCTTCTTGAGGTGCCATGTTTTCCTCGTCATACCTTTCATTCGGCTCTCTCCAAACAAGAATTCTACCATCCGAATGAATGATGTTGAACCTTGTTTCGTCGCAAAAAAAACAATTTCTCCACTCATTGATGGTCCAATCTCGATGTTCTTGGGCCCATGCTAACCGTGCTGCACGATGAGGTGGTAGCAAACGAGGACACTTCGCTCTACGTCGTGCTCTAAAAAATTTGTTTGATTTTATTTTTTAGTTCGTACTTGTTGACCTCTACTTGTAATAATAAATTGCTTTCGATGTTACAGATATTTCCATATTACTCATGGTTTGGGAATTTCTTGAATAAGATATTTTTAAATGTAGATAAAAATTGGACCTTGCAAATTTAATGCTTGCTATGATAAAGTTTTACCTCAAATTGTTTCTGTTTAATGTCCTCCTTACAGTACGATCAGAAACATGCACTTCAGCTGTACGACGCAGCTCATCGTTTCCTGGAACACTTCGTTCTTTGTTGGCGCGTATTACGTACTAAATTTATTTCTGCCCTTCCTCTAATTTTCCTCACCCAACCACCACCGTGCCGATATGCGTCGTTTCCCGTATTTTCAAATCTTGTTTTTAGCCGCGAAATTTGACTTTGGTTCACATTATATAAATTTGCGACTTCTTGCTGAGACATGCCTTGGTCCAAGAGCCTAAGGGCATTTTGCCTTTCGGCAGCAGTTCGTCTCCGCATCGAGAAGATATGAATTAAATACACAAAAAACAAACAAAATAAAAATCAATAAAAGGTAAAATCACGAAGTAAAATGTAAAAATATGAGTTTAAGAAACAGTACGTCAAAATGACAAACAAGGAAGAATATCCAATTAAGCATTTTGTCGTATCCATGGAATCCATGACATTTTTATCGCAACGCCAACTAAGATTAGACGGTGCACAGGCCATAAACCTTCCATCTTACAATTTAGCGGAAATAATAAAAAATCCAGCGAAAATCGGTATTTCTATGTATTTTTCATTTGCTGTTACGCCCCCTAGCGGTCATATTAGAAACTCAAAAATTTTTTCCAGCATTTATTTGGCCACTATAGTTAAAAAAAATTTTACAGCAAGTTTCTAAAATCAGTAGTTTCCGAGATACAGTACATTGCACGCTTATTTGGCCACCCGGTATAATTATGAAATTATTATAAAACGCTACTGGTACTTGCTTTCCAGGTATAATAATGCTACAGTTTCGTTATAATAATCATTCAGTTCTAAAAAATCGAATATATTCAAAAACACTTTACAATATTGTTGAAAAGTAGCGCTATACATTTGCACCGCTAATTTCTTTGGAAGTGAGGTTAGGATGGAATTTAAAAAACCGTTTCGGTAAAATACTCTAATTTATGTAAATCAACTAACGGGATTGAAAATTTTTACGTTTTATTATACTTTCTTTAGTTTTCAATGTTCAATGCATAAAAATGTGCAAAATCATGAAATTTTAATAATTAAATCAACTGTAAGCTTTTTTAGACCCCTGTATAATATTATTGTATTTTTTCCTAATAGCAGTGTCATAAATAATGAAAACAATACCACAGTGAGCTTGATTTGAGTTATCACTAGTGAGTTGGGATTTTGTTTGTGAACCCATGTACAAATTTTTGAAAATCCCCTGTATATTCCGAAAAAATGGCAATTTCAAAAAACGGGAGAAATTGTTTTTTTGTATCTAATCATAGATTATTTTGGTGTATATGACAATAAATAAAATATTGTTTTGTAAAAAATATCGTTAAATGAAATTTTGTAAAAAATGCAGAGTTTTAGTTTACACCCTGTACAAACCTTTTCCCATCATATCTGGCGATCCACCAGTCGAGTTTGTAATCTACACACCTTGAGTAAGCTGACGTCGAAAACCGCATTTCAATTTAGCTTACCGTTTTTGAAATATCGAACGTTAAAAATACCCCAAAAAATTACGTTATGCAGTTCGAGTGTCCAGCAGGTTATTATAAAATGTCGTTGGTGTATCTACTTAGCAAAGAGATCAGTTATATGAAAATCAAACAATTTAACAGTTAAAATCGGTGGATATTAACGTTCTTGTTATGTAACATGCCAAACGGCAGACAGCAAGATTGTTTCCATAGTGGAATACGCAATTTGGTTTTATTAAAATGTATAGTGCTAAAAACCTTGTTTATACATAACCTAGCTGGTATGTGGGAAAGCTAATAAATTTTGGTAATTCTGGAAAAACTAGATGTTCATCGATGCTTTTTGTACAACAGACTTCAAATTCTAGAGAAATGTCAAATATATCTAATATTTTAATAATCTAAATTCCCTATGTAATTTATTGATATCATTGTCTATATTTAGAAACACAGCTAGCATTAAGTAAGGGGAACATTAACTGGACTAATTAAATGTACGTGCATTCACTAAAAACT
>JAUTXW010001293.1:0-299110 GCA_030620095.1 Kuschelorhynchus macadamiae
TTTCTGAAAACCTATTAATAACACGGAAAATATATCAGATTCTATCGGGAAATCTATAGAAAACTAAAGAACGCAAAGCGTTGGAAAAGAGGTTTCGATGAATTTTTCCTAAACTTTTTTACAAGTTATAGTACCAAATCTTTAGTATAATTTAAAAAAAAAAAATGAGTAGGATTTGTTGGATGGTTATAGCGGCTGATAACTGTAAATAATGACTAGTAACTACATTAACTACCAATCTAAAAGAATAACACTGTGTTATTATACTTGGAAAATACATTTAAACTTACCATTTATCTACTAAACTAAACTACCAAGTATCTAATTACAGATTATAATAATCATATAAGGTGATTTACCATTTTATATTTTCTTGCGTTTTACCATTTTGAAAAATATAAATAATTTTCGTTTGTCTATTATTATAGTCTAATTAAAAAACCGTTTTTCAAGCTTGTTAATGCAATGATTATGTTGCAATTTAATATATTACATGTTGTGGAAAGAACGTAGAAGATCAGGCCAAAAAAGCCACAAAGCCTCATAAAAAAATATTGGAACTATTTTTATTGGACTGGAAGATGTGTATATATACACTGTGGGCATTTTTCCACACTTTTTAATCCCAAATAATTTTTTACCTTTTGCACTTATTTAATTCATTTTGTTAAGTTTGGGGCCTCATGTTCTCGCTAGGATACCTAAGTATTTATCTAAAATTTAGATAGAGTCTGATTTACATGGTTTTTTTTCTAAAACGGCGAATTTAACATAGGATAACTAGGTTTTATCTAAAATTGAGGTAATTCGCTTTTTTTTTGTTAGCTAAATAAAATACTGTCATGAAAGGAAAACTGCCAAACATGTTACAATAAAATACACTCACCATTCTGTCAGGAAGAAAAATTATGTTACCATTATATATTGACACAGTAGCGTTATATTTTTCTGTGATATTGTATAATAATATAATAAGATATAATATGCAGTGCACCTAGTGGCGATTTGTTAAACTTAAAAATATATAAATAGACCGAAAAAGATAAAACAAAAAATTTGTATTAAAACAAAAATAAAGTGAATTCAAAAAATGAACTAAATAGTGAAAAATATTTTATTTCACCTGGAAAATTTTACTCTGTGAAATCGGCTGAAACTAATAAAAACAGTAAGACATCGTAATCGTGGTATTAGACATCAAAACACTCCCTAGCGACTTTACTGAGTGTAATTTAAAATTCACTGGGCAAAAAATTAAGGATGTTGAAAATGACGACTCATTTTAAAACTTTAATAACTTTTTAATAAACAAAGAAAGTTTAAAGCTAAAAAAATAGAATTTTACTTAATGGTCAAGGGTTGGCTAAGAACTATATAGCTCTAAGTTTTAACACTTTTAAGTTTTTTTTTATTTCTAGCAGATAAATTCATTTTACCAAAATAATGTATTTTACTACCGTTTATTTCTATCTTCTAATTCTGTCTTACTTTGTAACTGAACCCTTATGACAATTTAATAAGAAAAATGGAACTGCTAGTTATTGTGACTCAGTGTCACCTGCTAATTATTACTCAGATGCATTAATAAGGGTTTAAATGTAAGATAATTGGATTTGATTGATCAAAGCTTGGTTAACAACTACAGTTCTATTACTCGGGGCGATTTTTTTACTTGAACCTCCTTTTTAACCAAGATTTTTTCAAAACGTTTTTTTTTTCTTTTTAAGACGATAACCTTATTTTATCGTGATGGTCCATTTTATCACTGCGTCTATGTACTTTATAGCTTTGTTATTACTTTGTTGTTACATCTTTAAGACAATTTAATGACATGAAGGTTACTGATGTGAAGTGTGATTTTATATTGTCCATTATTAGTCAGGGGCGTGCGTTTTTTAGCTAAGCCGTGAAAAGACTGACAGATTCCTTTTTTAAAGAAGTAAAAATTGTCTATGAATTTCCCAAAATTTTCATAGTATCTGCCAAAGTATTTTTTCTTTTTCTGGGCAAGTATATATATATGATCTGCACATGTGAAGTGTTTATTGTGAATTTCAAGTAATGCACTCATGGACTTAGCTTTTGAAACTCCTTAACAGCAAAACTTATTAAAAAATAAAAAAAAAACTAAATGTCAACAATCAAAATGACAACTTGTCACTTTTGTTACAGAGTACACACAAGTAATGTTTTTTACAATAAAACCTTACATTTAACTAAAAACTACTTTATCCAATACAATGCGTTTCAAATAAACAAACCTTATTAAGATATTATTACTATACACATTTTTGTGTAAAAACGCTACTCTACCATATTTTACCTAGTTTATTTAATCGAAAGTTTTTAATTGCGCTTTCTTTTGTTTTATTTTTAAGCAAAACCTAGGCTCACCTCGGCAAGACACCGTCTCGTTCTTTGGGCATTTATTAAAATACATGTAATCAAATCATCTCCAGTGCATTGATAACGAAACGGAAACAGTTTATGGGAGCTAATTTGATTTCACGAATCTAAACTTATAAAAGTTGCCTATACCTCTCATTCGTCAACGTAAATGTATAAAATATCTAAAAAAACAAACAAATAAAATACCTTAGGAAAATATTGTTTGCACAAAATAAACACATATATTCATTTGAATTTTTCGAGTAAATTCATTTCGAACAAAGAGTTCTGAGTAGCCCCCCGTATTTTCAGTTTAAGTACCTGCATGAGCCCACGCGAATATTGACCTTGGTAAATTTAAGGAACAGCCCGATTTCTGCGAGATGTCGGAACTTGTGAATCACTATTATAAAGGCGCCAACTCTTAGTGCTTTTACTTCTCGTAGTTAATTTAATCAGTGGCGGCTTGTTAGGGGAGGCAGCAGTGGCGGCTCGTGGTCAACTTTGCTAAGGTCTAAGTCTTAAAGCCCCTTAAACCGTATTCACAAAGCAAAGGTAGATTCCCCTTCAGGTCTAAATTTAGACCATCGTTAAACCCGGTACTAAATACTTGAACCTGTCAGGGGTTTAAATTTGCCAATATGGCCGCATTCACTAAAAGGTTTTAAAGTAATTTTAGACAGGCAAATGTCAAATTTAGATCCAAAAGTTAGTCCTACCTTTTAGATGGGTTTAAGAAAAGTTTTAATTCACTGTTTACCTTAGTTATAATTTAGCAAAAAAACACAATTCAAATTGGTCGCCTATTTCTCTTAAAGCACGCCGGACCACCACTATTATTTAAAAGTATTTAGGTAGGATATTGCACTTGAAAATTAAAATAGAAATCAAAAGTAGAAATAATTTGTCACGAAACATGGCATTGTGTTTTCAATATGTTTTTAGCGTATTGTTTTCATAGGAATTACCGATGAAAATTTTTTTCGTATACTAATTAACAACAAAAAAGAAAAAAAGTATGCAAGCAGTGGAATTCGAACTCAGCTATCTAGGTGAGAACCAAAAACTAAACTGAAACATTAGACCATTAGACCACCATTATTACTGACTAAAAATGTAAAAACAAATATTTAGGTTACTCTATAAATTTAAATGGAAATTACAATTTTGAACATCCGGCCATGAATTTTCTCGCTTTAAAAAATTTGCTATGCAGTTTCGCCCGCTATACCTACGTCATTTTCCTAAAGGCAGATATATGATCAATATTAATCAAATCGGCTATGGATAGTGCTTTGTTCATCGAGAGGTCTAAATATGGGTTTAAATTTAAACCTGTTGGACTAACTTTAGAACTAGTACTATACTTTCCCCCGTATTCACTAAAAATGTTTAAGAGTTAGACCAGGTCTAGTTGCCATGGTACTTAAAACCCTTAGTTCGCCAGTTATGGTTTGCTTACGTCAATGTCATTTTGTAAATGTGACATTGATTGAAAAATTATTTGTTCAATCGTTAAAAATGTCATTTTAAACCTATAACTGTCAAGTTAGATCTGGTCTAATTTTAAACCTCCTTAGTGAATACGGGTGTAAGTGAATACGGTCTAAATCTTAAACCTGGCAGGAGTTTAAGGAAGGTTTAAATATGGGGGGTCTAAATTTTAGACCCGATTTATGTTAGTGGATACGGCTGAAAGAGTCATCTAAAAAATCAGACACACGAAACAATAAAATGGCTTTGTTACTTCGCAACCGTAAGTCCAAGCCCAAAAATCGTACATATTTCTACGAAAATAACGATTTACTTCTTTTGTCTTTACCTGTTTGCTGAATTTTAAATTTCGGCAAAGGTCGACGACTACTGGTTTTAAATTCGAGTCGTTTCTCAAAGTTCAGCTCACCAATATAATTGAAAACGGATTATAGTCTTAATATTCTAAAACACTGTGGCTACCTTTCTTTAAAACATTAATTTAAACCACAAAATCAACAAACAAAATGTAAAATCTTCAAAATAAAATCTGTAAAAATACACAATCGTAACCACAACCTATCACACGATCCACATTAAACACATCAACTGACAAAAATATTTAAGTTTCCTTGGCGTAGCTGTTGACCCAAACTTTGCAAACGTAAGCCGTATCTTACCTATGCGAATTTGATCGGAAAAAACTCGCCTCCGTTTATAACCACGAGGTCAACGCGCGCCGCCAGCCGTGATCGATTCCAAATCAAACGAAACCACTCCGGAGTCGCGGTGCGATTAGAATAATAGAGGGAATTTCCAAATAAAAAAAAAATGAAAAAATATAAATTATGTATTATTTTATTTATTTGTTTCTGTTTGGAAATATTTATTGGGGGGTCATTGACCATTTGACCTACTGGAGGAGCCGAAACGAAATTTTTGACTACAAAATGGAGTGTGCATCATCTGAAATGAACAACAGTGTCAAGAATTGTAAAGATATTGTTAGTTTTCTCATTAACGTTAAATTCGAAAGGTTGTCGTATGATGAAAAATTATTCGTAAAAGAGTTAAGCCTGGGTTATAGATTGAAAAAGTTTGCATCTTGCGTCGTCCTTTTGAGCTAAGCATGTACGCTGGTTCTTAGCCCGTCTTATAGATTGAAAACGTTTGCGCTTTGCGTCGCCTGGGGAACTAACCTTAGTTTTATGTTTATATTTATCGCCTTTTTGTGTAATACAATTTTGTCTTGTTTGTTTTAAAGTTGCTGTGGATTTTTTTTTATTTACTGAAATGGATAATCAAAATCCTAGTAATGATGCCTGTAAAGTTGTTGAAGAGAAAGCGGCAAAGAAGGTGACGGATTCGGCCTATTAATTGGGGTAAATATTCTTAAAATTCCTACTAGTATTTTCTTAAAATGAAAGGCAATGACCCAAGCAATTTTTTTAAATGGATGAGAATGTTATGTGTATATGTTAATGTTAAATTTGTTACGAAGGACGAACGTTTTGAAAGGCCCTCCAAAATCCAGAAATTTTATTGGTTGCAGCTTAAAGCAAACGTTGATTCACGCTAGCTGCTTCCGTCAAAGTTAAAGACGCCATCTTTTCGACTGCTAGCGGAAACTCAAACGGATGACTGCCAAAATATAACCGTACTCATTGCTTTATGTTAATTAAACTTCAAGGACAGCGCAAACGGAGACGCAAGACTCAAAAGTTTTCAATCTATAACCCAGGCTTTAGGTGTTCCCCATTCCGATTTAAGTAAACTTATCATAAATCAAGGGAAACCGCCCCGTAGTTTTGTCAATTCCTGGTACGATACTGGGCTTACAGACGTATGGTCAAAAAACGGATACGACAATCTAAAAAATTTGTCTCGTTCTTTAGAAAGACATTCAAAAAGTCAAGAGCATATTAGCTATGGATGTAAATTGCATCTTTCGAGGAAACAAAATATGAATATTGCAAACGTTTTACATACAGCTCATCAATTGGAAATTCAAAGATATACGAATTCCGTTACAAAAAATACGGAAACATTGAAAAGGTTGATAGATAATTGTATTTTTTTTTGCAACCAGGATTTAGGCTTTCGAGGGCACGACGAAACATCTTTAAATAAAGGAAATTTTAAAGAACTTGTCTGTTTATTGGCCAAATGGGATAATACATTAAAATATTTTTTCGATACAAATTCTGTTCTTGCAGGGACGTCAAAAACTCTACAGAATGAGTTAATTGATTCGATTGCTTTTATTATAATGGAAAATATAGATGCCGGAAATAAATACGCTTCATTTTTTTGATAGCAGGTAGATGAAACTACTGATATAACTTGGCGGACGCAGCTTTCTGTAATTGTAATGTAATTATGAGGTCGATAAGAACACTGTTAAAGAAAGGTTCATGAGATTTTACGACGTTTGCTCTAGACAAAATGCTGAGAGCTTGTTTACATTTTTAAGAGAAAAATTTTCAAAATTTGACTTGGAGAGTAAGCTGATAGCCCAAACATACAATGGAGCTGCGGTAACGGCGGGCGATTTAAATGGGTTAGAAGCCAAAATAAAATCAATAGCTCCTCAAGCTCTTTCTACTCACTGTTCACACATTAAATTTAGTATTAAGTAATTCATGTTGCTCAATTTCCCAGGTTAGAATTTTTTTGCAAGTTTTTTCTCATATTTTTCGAAATCGACGAAAAGAACACATGTTTTGGATAGTAGTAAGTAGTAAGTAGTTTACCGACAACACTCCCGACGCGTTGGAATTTCACATCTCCAGTTGTCCCGACTGTCTACAGGGTTATTCACGCAACCCGTCCATTAAAAGTTTTTGATGATGCCATTTAGATAAAAATTTCAAATTTTGGGATTAAGGATGTACTTCTTTTTTGAAATATTTTACTTCCTGTCACTTCCGGTTTAACCGGAAAAACTTGCTTATTTTAAATGGAGCACCCTGTATTTTATGATATTTTTGGATTCTACGGAGAATTTTAATACTATTTTATGTAGCATGTCCTATACCTAGGTTCAAGCGTTCTTAAGATATTTGACCTTGCACCGAAAATGAGCCTTCGGGGTACCAAATTTTAAAATCTCATATTTTTGTAAGTTTTGAAGATACTATCTTCATATTTTGCGGACGATCGGTAAAAAAACCTGGTTTCTATTTTTTTTTATTGAATTTGTCTATTTTTATACAAACATTCACATTTTCAAAGCCGCTAAAGTCCGTTTTTTTAAAAGGGACACCCTATAACTTTATGCACTATCAAATGTAGAATTTAATTTTCTATCGAACTGTATTAAGGTTCCCTATACCTATTCGTAACCATTTTCGAAATAAGACATTATTTCAAAACACAATATAAATACATTTTACATTCTTATTGCAACTGGCGAAGATTATCAGATCGAGATAATAGACCTATATTTTTGTGAACTCCATTACTTATTACATACTACTGCAATACTAGTTTAATCGCATTAAAATGTTTCGAAGCTAATAATATATCATCAATAATTCAATAATTCCAATTTTTTATTTTTAAATTCTCTTTAATGTTCATGTTTGTAATAGTCAATTTAGAAATTAACAAAACCCTAGAAAATAAATATTTTTTATTTATAAAGCTGTTCAAAAATTGGTATTTTTTTGTTACTATATTTAAAGCAATAGTTGAACATAGAGGCAATTTAAGGATTCATTGCTCAGTTCATTGTTTATCATCGAGTTATCATAGTTTCAGTACAATTATTGTGCATACGTACTGAAAAAAATATATATCAGGAAAAAACAATGTCCAAAATATTTCTTACAGGTGTAATAGAAATTCAATAACTGCATCTTAAAGACATTTCGAGTAGTATCCTGAACTATAGCAACCCTAATGAAGAATTTTTCAGTTACAGGACAAACATTAAGCGAGTATGGTCACCTATGATCAAAAAAAATATTAAAAAAAAGTATTATCAGTAGTCTTTAGGTAGATATTAATTCGTAAGAATGATGTTACTATAAAGTAAGATAAAGTCAGAAGATATAAAGGCGCAATTGTAAAGTGCACCATTTCGAATGAAATTTAATCCCAATCTGTACATCTTTTTATCAAATTGATGGATGCAGTTTAAAAGTAAATAAGGTACAAAGGCGATACAATTACGTTATCTCCTAGAAAATGAGGCAGACTCAAAATTTCAAAAACATTTGGGGGACTGCTTTGATTAATGGAACGGTACACCAAGAAAATTGTCAAGCAGTTGAGCTGTAGTTCTTAGCCAACTTTGATCTATAAGCACATTCCTATTTTCTTATATTTTAACGTCATGTTTGTTAACAATATCGTTCGGTAAAATATATAGATATATGGAGGAAAAATGCATCATTTTTACAAAATTAGGGTATTTCCTAGAACGAATAAAAGAAAATCAAAATTCCAAAAACTTTTGGGGGGTGTCCTGTGATTAATAAAATGTGCCAAGACACAGAATTCTTTAGTAAACTTATCAACAAGTATCAACAGAAGACCTAGGGAACGTCCTCTGGGCACACTAAGGCGACCTGATAGTTGTTGGGGCATATTTTAGTAAAAGCCAGATTTCATTGTTAGTTATCGAGTGCACTTGGCACTAAAGGAGTTTTTAGAAAAACTGTTGTTTAATTGCGAAGAAATTGTCGAAAGACCGACTCTCCGGCCCGAGACGGGAAAAGTTGGAAACTGCTGCCGGAAGTGTTCGGTGGCGTCCTGGAAGTAAAAAAAAAAGAAAAACTGTTTGGAGTTGAGACGGCTGCCGAAAAGGTACAATGGCGGCCTGTTGGTGTTGTGAAAATAGGGAATCGAAGGTTTAAGGGTCGTTTTGAGGGAGGATTGTCCAGTTCGCTATATACGGTGGCTTGAACGTTCAAAGAAGGAAAAAGCGAGTTATTAGATGTTTTCAGGGTTAGAAGACCGGAAGACGGTGGGTCGGAGGCGGTCACCTGATGGACGTCGAGAACCAGAAAACCCGTTGTCAACATCCTATACAGGCGGGCACGGTGTTAAAATAGCAACAATAAGTGGAATTTCGGAAACTGCCATCCCACAGATCAGTTGCGCTATCCCCGACATACTTTCGGAGGGGATCCAAGAATAACTTGGAGAAGTTTGATACGAGGCCGATAAACTGGGTGGCTTAAAAAGAAAAATGCAGAATAATATTAATGACATAGGCCTGCAATATATACCGGCCGCCAACTATCCCATGGGATATGGCACAGACCCTGAAGCGAATAGAGCCGAGATCGACTAGCCCTTCTGATAGCGTAGGTGTTACGTCCATCTGAAACTTAACTGGCTCCTACATGTAAGAAATATTAGAGAAACAATATCTACCTGAAGATGACGACTGTCTAAGAGAACGTTGTTTTTTTTTATTTTAAAATTTCAGTCCTAACACTGGAACCTGTGGTGGAAGATAGAGCAAAATACAAGAGTTGAAACCACACTACACCATAACTTGTTACGTTCTGGACACGCGTTTCGCAAACCAAGTTAGCATCATCAGCAGTTGATATAAACTAGATATGATAAAAAGTTTATATCATCTGCTAATGATGCTAATTTGGTTAGCGAAACGCGCGTCCAGAACGTAACAAGTTGTGGTGTAGTGTGGCTAGAACTCTTGTATTTTGATTTAAAATTCCAGATTTATTCTTGACTAGGACATTGTAGCTACATCAACCTTTATTATATAATATAGGGTGAATGAGCAAGAGTGAGTTTGCGGAGGCAATCAGTAAAATGACTAAGAATCTAATAAACATGTGATTCAAAAGTAGTACCTAAAACGAAAGCACAATATTTCTAAAAAAGACATATTAAAATGTAATGATATACAAAACGCTGCAACAGTTAAAAATGTTTGAATTATCACCAGTGGCGGCTATTCAGGTGAAGTATGTGAAGTGCTACTTTACCAGGAAAAATAAACATCTAACTATATTTATTATATATCTCTTAAAATTTTAGTTTTTACATTCATTTATTCACCTAATTGATAAAAAATAAACTGTACAACTCGAATAAATATTTTACTTGACCGTTGGCGGCATGTCTTTTTAAAACTTTCAATCGAATTTTATTATAACAACTATAACAGTGGCGCAAACCGCTTTGACTTTGCTGGAGGTGCTATATTTAGTTTACGATTTTCCTACTATGTTGCCATGACAACGCTTATCCGATGACGTCGAGCCCAGCGCCACTCAACGCTCTCGGTGAATTGCAGGCGCAGTACACTACACCCACGTGTCGTTCAGTTAGCGGTGGTTGTTTACTTTTATTTTCGCGGATTTCGCTGCAACCGGTGAGTTCCTTTGCAGTTAACTTGACTGTTTTGGGTTATATTTATTTATAGTGTTGTTACAACTTCAAATTCGAAGTTAGTAAATGTGATTGTTCAAGACTGGAATAAATTAAAAGACGTCTTTTGAACTGTGATCAATCTGATGAAAAATCAATCCGCCTTGCGAAAGCATTTTTAGGTGAGATGAACGATTTTGATTTCACGTTTCTGGCATTAGTGTTTAATGACATTTTTTCAATCACGGACATACTATTTGACGTTCTTCAAAATATAAAACGCTGTCGCGATAAAGCAAATTCTATTACAGAATTAAATCCTTACAAACCTGAGCTTGCTAAGCTTTCACCTGAAGAAATTAGGGCTAAGTATAGAACCCTTTTTTATGAAATATTGGACCATATTTTAATGGAAATGACACTAAGATTTAAAGACTGTGTAAAATTTACATTTTCATGTTTGGCAGGTTCTGCTAAATTTTCCGAATATAGTTTAAATTTTCCGACTGGCCCGTATGAAAATTTTTTACAGTTGGGGAAATATTTTCAAAAAGTCAACGACTTAAAAATGAGCTTGGTCTTATTTTTGCCAATGAGATTAATTGGAATATATCGCTGCAAGAACAAGTGAAAAAAATTAATAAAAATAAATATATTTTTACCGAAGCATATAAATTGTTTTCCCTTATTTTGACAATACCGTCGAAAATTGCTTCAGTGGAAAGAAGTTTTTCTTGCTTCAAATGTGTAAAAACTTATTTAAGAAATACAATATCTCAAGAAAGACTTACTTTTTTTGGCAATATTTTAATTCAAAAGGAATTTCTGGAGGAGATTAGGGCAACTCATCCATTTTATGAGGATGTTATAAATAAATTTGCTGCTATGAAGGATGGGAGAATTGATTTAGTATACAAAATTTAGGTAAGTCGTAAAAAAATATTCTACCGCCTCTACATATAAAAAAACTCTGGAAAAAGAATTATTGCGATATTTTCTTGCTTCATTTGCACTTCACTTACTTTTTTACCCGCGAGCCGCCACTGATAATCACAGGAAGAAATATTTTAAATAAGATTAAGGAAGCATCTTGATCAGAAATCACTGACCATAACTAAGTACGTTGAATATAGATTAAAATAAATTATAACATCAATGTGAATTGTCATAATATATTTTATCCCTGGATATGACACAAGACCAGTCGGCACTTTTGTCTACTGCTTTGTCCGATCTTGCAGGTTAGAGAAATGTCATCATTGAATCGTTTTTTTTTTGAAAAGTTACATACCTAATAAAAAGCTGATAATGTGAAGGTACTTGCAAAAGGCTTATACGCAACTACTGAATATCTTTCTGGCATACATTTGACGAACTTGTAAAGCTTTATGCTTTTTATAAATTGTGATCACCATATTATCAGGAAAAAAAGTATGTGTGTTACGTATGCAGTGACTATTTATTAAAATATGACTTTTACCAGAGCCGGCTTTAGCCAAACTGAGGTTTTAGGCGCTAGACGTATTCGAGGCCCATATAGACGTTGCGGATGTGAAAAAAATGGGCCACAGGCGAAATTTTTTTGGGCATTCAAGGTCAAAGCCCTTAGCATAAAAATACAAAATTCCATAGGTAATTAAAAACACTAAAATAATGAGGTTTGTTAGATTACAAATGGGATTTTTACAGAAGAATTCTATTGTGCAGCCAACCAATACTTAATTACTTCTAAATAAACTATAGAGAGATGTACCTCAGGGTATTTTGTATGATAAATCAAGTCACCAAAATTTTAGGCAAGAGAAAAGAATCAAGATTTTATTTTTAATTGCATTTAATTTGTATCATTTAAAAAAACTTAAAACAACTGTGAAATGACATAATAAAAGTTAAAAATGATTTCTTCATAGTCTAGGGAATCGACTATTTCTGACTCAATAAAAATCATTGATAGACTAGAAGTTTTATCCTGCAACATGCTGTTCCTTAAGTAGTTTTTAACTCTTTTTAATACTGAGAACGAACGCTCTCCGGATGCATTGCTCACAGGTAGTGTTAAAAATATTTTTAAAATGGTTTCGACGTTAGGAAACGTTGATCTTAGTCCAATATTTATATGTTTATACATACTAAATGGGTTAGAGAAATCCTTTTCTTTGATATATTTTAAAGAGTGTCTTATTTCATCTTGGAAATAATCGGTATTAATGTCATTTTTGTAAATATCTTTAAGTTTATTGATACAAATAATGGTATCTTCTTCTGTAAGATCGTTGTTAAAAAATAAGTTTTCCAAAATTTCCCTATAGATTTGGCCCCTTCTATCCAATTCACTAACTAACCTATCACAAATAAAGTAAACTGTCTGTGTAATAAATTTTTGACGATCTTTCAGAATTACTTCATTTGATGACGATTCATCTGATTGCAATTTTCGCGTTTTCACACGGTCTTCTCATCACTAAATATGCAATCGTTGGTCAATGTCTTAGCTTCATTTTCAATTTCTACAAAGTTCTCTCGAGTATCTTAACAAATTCTTTTAATGAATTAATTAGATTACCGCCATTTAATAAATTAATTTTTGGGTCTTGAAGAGCTTTACTCGTACAATTTAACCTCGTTAATAATTTATTCCATAGTATTGTCAGTAATGCCGTTTCATATTTTTCAAAATATTTCATCAACCCTTTTGCCTCCGTACGAGTAGTAGGTTTTTCTTCCACCGATTGACACATTATATTTAGAGCTTCTTGAATTTCTTTGTAGCCCTTTTTTAGAGCCTGTAAAGCATCCGCTCTAGCGGACCATCTTGTGTCACATATCTTCTTTAACGATATTCCCTCGTTAGGTAAAATGTTTTTTAGTAAACTCCATCGACGCGTTGACAAGGAAAAGAAATTGAAGAGATTTTGACAAAAAGCAAAGAAATGGAGAGCATCAAAATACGATTCACCTGCATTATTTCCTACCAAATTTAACGAATGGTTGGTACAAGGTACATACAATGCAGTAGGACTATGGTTTTAAATACGCCTCTGAAGCCCAGAATATATTCCTGACATTTGCAGCATTGTCGTAGCTCTGACCCCTACATTTCGAAATGTCCAGTGAATCTTTGAAAGTATTTACAATTATGTTTTCTAGGTATTCTGCATTATGTGCGTCAATTGGTAAAAATCCCAAAAATCTTTCTTTTATCTCACCGTTTTCATTTAAATATCTAACTATCAAGACAAGCTGGTCTACGTGGGAAATATCTGGTGTAGAGTCTACGCTAATAAAAAAATAGATAGCTTTTTTAATCTCGTCCAAAATAATATCTTTTGTTTTTTTAGCCATTAAATGAAATAATTCATCGCAAATAGTATGAGACAGATAACTAGTACCACCTTTACCACAACTTCCATATTTTTCTAAATTAATTTTTAAAAAATCATCAAACTGACTTAAGTATTCTAAGTATGTTAAAAAATTACCTTTATTTTTGGACTCAACAGCCATGAAACGCCAGGCCATGCGAATCTAACAATTTAACAGTAGCAACTACTCTTCTTAGAACATTCCGCCAATAATTTTCTTTAGAAACTAACTGTTTACAAAGCTCAGTATCAATTCGTCCTGTTGATCCACGCCGTTTATTATAAACACACATAGATCTTACATGCTCCTGGGAACCTTCGTGATCAGCTAAAATGTTTGAAATATTTTTCCAATCATTACATCCTAGCTTCATTTTTGACGAAACACGCGAAAAAAGTTTGCACACAAAACAAAACACTGACTTACTAGTTTCTGAAAATAACAACCACTCACGTTTCTCTTTAATCCCATTAAATTTGGTGGTATAAAAGTTTGATTCTTGGAAAGTTCTTTATCGACGTAAGTTGATTTCAGATTTTCAATACTTCCAAAATTTTTAGGAACAATGACCAATATCAGGTCAATAAGTTTATCTGAAATTTCTAGAGATCACTTTGCGATATTCTCTAGGATAGGTTTTCGTTCTGGTTCAAAAGATTTTTCTTCCTTGTTATTAACCATGACTTCTATTTCTTCTCGATTTAAATCCAAGTCCACGGTATTAGCGCTATTATTGTTTTCACTATTTATATCCTCTAAAGTACTTAGGGAGACTGGAACTGGAACAGACAAACTTGTACTAAGACCAAGCTGTGCTGACGGTGAGTTAGTATTCGTAGATAGCCTAGAACTCGTGCTTGAATTTGACAGAAATGAATCCAGTGAATTTCTAAGAACTTATGGTTGAAGGTTTTTTGCTTTTTGCTTTTTCCGCTTGGCTGAGCCAGATTCGAATGATCTTTTCATGTTGAT
Organism: Kuschelorhynchus macadamiae; assembly: GCA_030620095.1. Lineage (NCBI taxonomy): Eukaryota > Metazoa > Arthropoda > Insecta > Coleoptera > Curculionidae > Kuschelorhynchus > Kuschelorhynchus macadamiae. The sequence continues at coordinate 14,551 of JAUTXW010001293.1, forward strand.
GGAACTAAAAATTAAAAATATGCCATTTGTACCAAAGTAATTATAAAAAAGTAATTTCTAGAATAGCTTAAGTTTTCTGTTATCTATTGCAACGCCGCAATCTGTCCAATACAATATCCGTGCCGGGCGCCACGAGTTTTAAACCCGCGACGCCCGATATTTTTTATGTTTAGGAATAGTCACACACTCACACACAATCAATAATTCTCAATAGTAAAAAAATCAAAAACTTGTAGATAGTATATCTACTAGGACTATCCTATGTACTGCTATTTTCACATCTTGGACATAAGGTAGTAATATTCGAATTGGTTTAGGTATTAATAAATATTATTATGTTCTAAAACTACTCATCTACTTCTACTTACCTTATTATACCTTCACGCCTGTCGGTCTATCCCTATCCAAAAGTAAGTTAAACTAACTTATTTGATTATGCGCTACCTGTAGTGATAGTTTCTGATCTAATATACTTTAAGTACTTTAGAATCGAACATAAACTTCACTAAAAATATTAATACCAAAACCGGACCGGGTAAAAACAACAGTCGACTTAGTTATGGAATTATTATTGACATTACGCTGATTTTCTTTCACCTATTTCTTTCACGCCGCTTCAGCTTTGCTTCTTTTCTTGCATTGTTGCCACATTGGGATCCGCAGGCCTGATTATTATTTTTTTTATTTGGAAAATATTTTTATTTTTTGGTTCTGTGTGAAGCCCTCCTAATGTGAGGCTCTAAACTAGCGCCTAGTGGTAAAACCGGCCCTAACTTTTGCAATAAAACTCGTAAAAATAGAACAAAAAAGAATGAAACAAACCGAAATTATGAAAAAAGTATGGCGTTAATGTTTCCCAGGGTTTCCTTAAAAGCAAAATCAATAGAAACGCTTGTCTCTTGTCTTAAAAATTAATGCCTGGGAGCTGATAAGTTGAAGCTCCGAATTTCCACGAACGTTTAACTAGAGTCTCAGTGTACCGACGCGACATTGGCTGGTCTTACTATTGGTTAAGGTGTCATTCCGAGTAGTATAAATAAATTTCGTTAAGTTTTCGGTATAGGTTTCGTGGGTCAGTGGTAAGATTCTGCACTTGCAATGGAATGAGTGCGGGTTCGAATTTTCGTTCAGGTGAAGGTTTATATCTTAAATAAAATTGCGGATTATTTACTTTCTTAAGGTTAGGTTAGGTTTGTCGTAAAGAAATCGCGCCAACAAAATTCCTAGTCTATATTAAAATCTAAATCAGGTTCGTTGTTAAAACCATCATTTCTCAATAAAACTAAAACACGAGTTTTATTACATAAGCACCCGAAGTGAAAGACTATTTCGGAGTTTCCACTTAAAAACTTCTCAGATTCTTGTGTCTTAAAACTCAAACATTAAACGAGTATCAGCGTTGCCAGAACTTTTTGAATAATAGTAATAGAATAGATATTAAAATTTCAAGAAATAGTAATGTCAGAGGCCTGAAAAGTGAACGACTAAAAAACAAGGTCATTAGATCACTTTAAGTTGAAGTAAGAAAACTGCTTGTTTTGATATGATATGATATTTAAATCGCGGTCATTCCGACGCTTCTTAAACGATTTGAATAAGCTTTTCGGTCTTCATGTAGAATCAGCGGCGGGTATTACTTTTTTAAGCGTTGTAAAGGGTTCTAAAGGTGGTAATGTAAAAAATTAAAGTTTTCAACTAGAATATTTTCTTAAAAAATATTTTCCTCGTAATTTTATATTAGTATTTTGAAGTCAAAATCTTGAAGTTATTTTTGGCAGTTTTGTAAAAAAACGGCTTTATTTTTTCTGAACTGACCTTGTACAGAGTCTCTCAAAATAAGATTCGATCCAAGGCCATATATAAGTATAAAAATCTATCAAATATTTGGTTAATGTTATTCAGTGGTTTTACTTTGAAATACGCATAGCCACATAAGCCTCTGTACATGTATAAGGAAGATACCCAAATTCTATTATATGGATTGCAGAGAATCTCAGATAAAATACAATGTGATCAGTAAAGTTCGCATTGCATGAAACTTGTTTTATAATTGATCTTAGTAAAATTTGAGTTAGCAGAAAGTTGGCAATGACAATAAAAAAATTAATCAGGTGATTTATATTATCTGTTAAGTTTAACATTTTTTTTTTAAATGAACAGTGAAACAGAGAAAAGTGCATCTTTTTGTAAAAAGTTTGAAAAACCGTAAACAAAGCTTCTTTTTTGATTTTTTTACTTGATTTCTATGCTAATGGTTGACATAATTTTTTTCTGATATTTTTTTTGACTCAATGCTGGTTCACCTAACCGAATATAAATAAACCCGAATTAAACTATCTATTTTTGATAAATTCATCGTATAATTAATAATTTTTATTTTAAACCCCTTTTGTAGATGAAAATATAAATGGGATATTTTTATTAAACTATTAAAATAACTAAATGAAGCGTATGTTATAAATTGATATAATTGAATAATTTCTTGGTCCGACGATGTTATGAATAAAAGTGCAGTGATAGTTCGATTCAGGTTTGTGCACTGACTTTACTGGTCACAAAATTTTTGATAGTCTTTGTATCTGTATCTGTATGAAGGTGATCGAGAGCGTAAAGCTTTAGGTTTACACCGGAGATGGTCTTGTAAGTCCTGGGTTCGAATCCTAGGTGGGGTGCACGACTTTTCAAGTCTGCAGCTAATATTAGTGGTTTAAAGATTCAACAGGGAAGAGTGTAAAATAAATTTCACTTTCCACGCTGCTATTCACGCCGGTAACCAGACCGGGGGGAACTGGATGTTCTCGCAGTAGTTTGGGGGTAAATTCACATTTCCCGCCATCACATACCCTCTCAGGTGGAGGAGATGGCGGAGGTTCGGACTCCTCGATAAACTATAGTTTGTTACGTCTGAACAAAAAGTGTACCACTCGGAGGATCGGGCAGGGTCACATTACCCGACCAGTCTCGAACGTCCACGATTAATAACTAGGCCTGGCCGAATACCTACGGGTGAAGGCCATATTAAACGAACAAACAATAACCTGTGTATAAGTTAAAAGGTCCCGTTTACAAATTATTTTATTAAAATGAACCAAACTTATTATTAACAGTAGAAATGTGGCACTAGCCAATTATAAATTTGCACGTTTCATCAATTTTTTTTAAATCAGCTGTTTTTATTTCAGAAACAAATATAGTAAACAAAAAACGGCCAAAAACGTTTTGAAATATTTATTTAGGCTTCAAAATATCAATACATAATAGCAATGTAAAATGTAAAATAACGCATCTTGTTACATTACATTCTCTTTGTACAACGCTAAAAAAACTAAATTGAGAAAAGCACTCCCAGTTCTCTAATTCTACATGAAACAAGATTTTAGAATTCGAACAGCTTATTCAACGCAACTTTTGCCGTCGTTGTTGGCGAGCAGTTTAGTTATTGGTCTATTACTATTGCAATAGAATAGCAACACTGACGAATTTGAAATAATGAAATCCATCAGATTCAGTCGTGAGCGACTATACTATTACTACGTTACTGGAACGGCCCCGACAAAAGTGTGTCAAATATATTTTTATACATCTTGCTGTTTTGTGGCATCTCCGTCTCTTTCTATCTTATTGGGTTAAATGAGAATAAAGGTGCAAGATTTTATACCACTTTATTTTTTACATTAATTACGATTAAATACACAAATGGTCCCTAATATTATAGAATATATATATATATATATATATATATATATATATATATATATATATATATATATATATATATATATATATATATATATATATATATATATATATATATATATATATATATATATATATATATATATATATATATATATATATATATATATATATATATATATATATATATATATATATATATATATATATATATATATATATATATATATATATATATATATATATATATATATATATATAATATATATATATATATATATATATATATATATATATATATATATATATATATATATATATATAATGTGTTTTCATTCCGGGTGTACATCCGTTCACTACTGTTTTTCTGAAAAGAACAATTTTGCTGACGTTTCGCCAAAATCACATTTGGCCTTTTCGAAACTTTCTTTCTGTGTTGGTGACTGCGACGCTTCATTTTATACCCCCCACCCGGGGCCGAAGGTTAGATCTGCGCGGCCGTTGGTCGTTATTTATGTTTTCCGGATGCTGCTGTTGTTGTTGCGCTAATTGCGCTTGAATTTTTGCGATTTTAGATTTGTCGATTATTGTCTTCCATACTGTTGGTAGTTTTAATGATTCGTCCCTTTTATTCAAATCACCTTGTTTTTCAATTTCTATGGCTTCTCGGATTATTCTGGTCTTATAATGTTCTATATTGGCAATCTTCCTACACCCATTGAAATTTATTTATGGCCGGTTTCCTGATGATGTAGGAATAAAGCTGAGATTGTTTGTTTGTTTCTGATGCTGAGTTTATGCTCTTCCACTCTTGTTGGTATTCGCCTGTTAGTTTGCCCCATGTACAACTTTTCACAGTCCTGGCACGGAATGCTGTATACTCCGTGGTTTTCCAGTTTGATTTTATCTTTTGGGTTTCCAAGTAGATAATCCAGAGCCATATATATATATATATATATATATATATATATATATATATATATATATATATATATATATATATATATATATATATATATATATATATATATATATATATATCGTCTTAACAGCTACTTATGTACTATTTGAAGTAATTGGGAAGAAGATAATACAGCGGTGACCTATAATATTCAATAACAATATTCTAATAACTGCAAATATAGATTTTTTTTTGGTATTTTTGGGTGTGTGGGAAAAAAAGATACTGTAGAGAGTTTTATTTATTCTAATAAAAATAATGGTATTTTTATTTAACCAAACGTAAAGCTTACACATGCAGATACATTGAATTTGAAATTTTAATTTTATTACACTAGTGGATGAGGTTTTTTACAGTATTTTTTTTACCAAATGGGTTTTTAAAACGGTTCGTTCGTCAGCGGCTTTTGAAAGTTATTTTCCGAAAACTAATTTCTGAATTTTTTTAAAATTCTACCCTTAAGGGGGTTATGTTTTTCCATTTTTTTACAACATTACTTCAACTCAATTTAGTGTTACCACGTCTCTAGGTACAGTTTTCGTTTCTACGCTGAAATATAATTATCTGCTCGTTAACCATCAGCACAGAACACTCATCAATTGCACCAATCACTTTAAAATATATAGATGTTAACTTTCCACGGGAATAAAACTAAAAAAGAAAAACCAAATTACCTAGGATTTGAGCGCAAATTTTAATGTGACAGGACAGGTGAGAGTACCACACTATGCTATCTTTGTCACGATTCGAAAAACATTTTTTCTAGTTCTGAGTTATTTTTCTACTAAAAAGTGGGAATAAAAAAAAAGGTTTATCTTATACCCATAAAAAATCCTACTAGGTTTAATATCGATACAAATAATCGGGCATTATTTTAATTAGCACCAGATAAGGATCTCTTATAAAAGTAAAATAAGTGGATAGCAAAATAACTTAACCAGACTTCGAGTTGGGCTAAAACTTTAGGCTTTCAAAATTTATTTTTAAAGCCTGAAACATGAATGAATACCCAATGTTTTAAAATTATATATTAATAACAAAGATTAGAAAAAAGTTAAGACAATAGAAATAATATTTTCAATATTGCAATACAAGGTTTATCTGCTTAAACCTGCCCTAATTGATAATATAGCGGACAGCATTGGAAGTTCCATTCTATTTCTTAATTTATTTTTGACCAAATTCATTATGCTTACAATTTTTTAATAGCTGATCCTTTAACCAGGCATCTCTCAATTTTTTTTCATATTGCTTTGATATCTAGATAGGATATGAATATTCAGAGTTTTGATAAACCGCAAAATTCACTTACCTTTATGCTACAAAATATTCACAATGGAAAATGCAAAACTGACCAAACGGAACAAACACACATACATTTCAGTATTCGGTGAATCCCATAAACTTACGGGTTGCTCAACTACCAACTACCATACTCCCTCTACCCTCCCATAACCCTTCCGCCTAACATTTTTTCTTTAACATTAATTTCAAAAAACCAGGGGTGTTTTTATTTGAATTCATGTTTAGGGTGTATCCGATTAAGCTTTTTGCTAATATAAAACACAACTGATAAAATTTTTATTAATATTGCCAATTTATTGCTCTATGACTAGTTAAGAATTTTTCCAGTAAAAAAACTACTAAGCATGTACAGGGTGTTCGGTTATGTTTACACACAAAAGTTTTAGGATTTAGTCAATCGTCAGAATTTGTTATCAAAAAAAAACATATGAACATCGGAAATTGGGAAAATGAGCATCAGCTGTGTTATTTTAAATAGAACACCCTGTATATTTTTAGTTTATTGAGAAGAGCTTTTTCTCCTGATTCCAAAAATATATAGTTTGTCTATGCTCATTGTAATCATTATCCCATAATTTTGAAAAAACGTGGAAAAATTATCCGCTCTGGCTTAAGTATAGTAGAAATAATAGAAAGCTTTAGTTTCAATTGTTTTTACTTCAAAATGGCCGTTCTGTCATTCACTTATCAACTTGTATTAAAATATGAGCCGCTTTGACGTATTGGAAAAATAATGGGAGGCTTTGAAATCAATAATTATTGTTCTTATGTTTTTCCTTCAATATGGCCGTTCTGTCATCACTTACTTAGCCACTTTTTTGCCTTTATTTTCAAAACTATGGGGTTTACTGATCAAGAAAAAGCCAATATTTTAAAAATATACTTTCGTGTAAATAATTATCGTGAAACACGAAATCAATACAGGAGAGAGTATCCTAATTTAGTTGCTCCCTCAATATCTACAATTTATTACATTGTGAAGAATTTTGAGAACAGAAAAACTTTGATTAGAAAAAAAGAGGACAATCACTAGAAATGAAGATAACTATTTGGAAGTATTGTTATATTTTCAAGGTAAGGAAATTAAACCTATTATTATTGTTTTCAATAATTTTTTTTTGTAGAAGACCCAGAACGATCTATAGAAGACGCAGTGATAAACTTAAATAAAAAAAGGTGGAAAATTTACGAAACCCTGAAGCACTACAAATATAAACCTTATAGGTTTAGACCGGTACAAAATTTAACTCCATTGAATAAAATACAAAGAGTCGCATTTTCTCAAGAGATATTGACAAGAATACAGAATGATCCTAATATCTGTAGGAGAATTTTATTCACCGACGAGGCTGCGTTTACCACCGCAGGTATGTTTAATAGAAAAAACAAACATTTTTGGACAACCACAAATCCCTATAAAAAACAAATTGTGCGAATTCAGGGTCGGAAGTTTCTTAACATTTGGTGCGGTATGACAGATAATACAGTTTTGGGGCCTGTAGTAATAGAGAATACTTTGAATGGCCAAAGATATTTAGATCTTCTACGAAATCAGATCGATGAGGTTTTAGAAGAGCTGCCTCTACAAGTTTTGAACAACTTTATTTGGCACACAATTGCCTCGAAGTTACCGAATATCTAAACAACAAATATGATCTGTGGATAGGAAGACAGGGACCCATAAATTTGCCAGCGAATAACCCCGAATTTCCGCCTCCCGATTTTTTTTATGGGAATACCTTAAGAATAAAGTATATTACAATAGACCAACCACTATTCGCGAATTAGTCGATAAAATACAAGCTGAAATTAACAATTTAAATCAAAATAATTCCGAATTAACTTTTAAACCATAACTTGCGAATTTTCAGAATTATTAATCAAAGCGGCTGGGTAGACTAAATTTAATAATAAATATTCTTAATAATTTGACTTTTTTATTTGTTAGGTTCTTGTTTGTTTTATACAGATATCGTTATTGTAACTTGTTTAATATAAAAATAATACCAAAAAGCTTGTTACTTCATTTTCTTATGCTAACATCTCTCCTATCATTTCAAGTAATAATTATAGTAATTATTAGGTATTATTATTTTCAACAAGTAGGTAGGTATATGAGTTAATGACAGAACGATGAAAAGCCGCCCATTACTTTTTCAAGGCAAAGCGCATAATATTTTAAAACAAGTTGATAAGTGAGTGACAGAACGGCCATTTTAAAGTAAAAACAGTTGAAACCAAAGCTTTCTATTATTTCTACTATACTTAAGCCAGAGCGGATAATTTTTCCACGTTTTTTTAAAATTATGGGATAATGCTTACAGTGAGCATAGACAAACCATATATTTTTGGAATCAGGAGAAAAAGCTCTTCTCAATAAACTAAAAATATGCAAGGTGTTCCGTTTAAAATAACAAAGCCGATGCTCATTTTCCCAATTTCCGATGTTAATATATTTTTTTTTGATAACAAATTCTGGCGATTCAAACTAAATCCTAAAACTTTTGTGTGTAAAATTTTTTGATATAATAGAAATAAAGCTATAGACCCCGTTCAAAATATAACCGAACACCCCGTACACTTGATGCTTTCCGATTTGGCTGAAATTCCCCGATAAAAGTTTTTAGGGTAGAGCCGAAGTGGTCTCATACCAAACTTATTTTAATTTTTCTCGATCAATTTGAAATGTTTCAATATATGTATTGCCTGAAAATTTAATGTATGAAGTGTTATTACCTAAGAAAGTAATTACATGCTCGCGGGGGAAGCTACTTTTTCGTCAGGTTATTTCGGTTATAATAAATATTGAAAATATCAAATATCTTTATTCTTGGCACAAAACATTTCTTGGGTCAATGAGTTAAGTATATAGCGGAAGTCCGAAGGGGGGGCTAAGGGAAAAAATGGGGGTATCATAAAAATATCGTGTTTCATATAGTTTTCCAGGTTATTATTTGCACGAAGTTCAATTTTACTTGTCTTTTTAATTTGTATCATGTTTATTGCTAATTTTCTATACACGTGTTTAAATGGGGCTTTGTATGTAGCGATTTTGGAAAATTTCATATGCGATGGACAGAAGTAGCTACTAGTTTATTTTATTAAGGAGGTCCAAAATTTTTAACCTGAGTTTAGGCTTCAAAACTCAAAACGTTGTATAAATAGAACCAAAAAGGATGAAATAAAAAAGATATAGTAAAAAAAAACCGACTGAGTACAGTTAGACAGATGCGCTCTGAATCTCAACGCACTATCAAATGTCACACCCAAATTTCGAACAGTTTCTTTCATCGGCAGAATCGTATGATCTATTTCCACCTTAATCTGATCCCCAATACCATCCAAGTCTGCCTTACGACCGAAAATCATCAAACAACACTTCATAGGATTTAATATAAGCGAATGTTCTAAAGATAATTTATTTAATAAATTTAACTCCCTACTCATATTTTCACAGCTGGCAACGACATCGACCTTTTTAAAAGATAAATAAACTTGCGTATCATCCGCATAATATTGAGCAGAGCATATTTCCAGTGCTTTCGAAAGAAAAGCGGTATACATGGCATACAAAAGTGGAGACAAGGGTGAACCTTGAGGTACACCATTAGCAATTTTTATTGGAGCGGACACCATGCTGTCAATTCGGACTGACTGCTCTCTATTTGTTAAGAAATTCTTGAAAAACAAAACTGCGCTCTCAAAAAGACCAATGCGATGCAAAACAGATCAACACTACGAGACGCCGCGCGCCGGAATAGGGGATTTCTACAATATTTTTTTCCTTGTAGAGATCAAATTTTCTCATATGCCGCCAGAGAGGAGTTCTGCAATTTAGAGTCCAAAAATGATTTTTTTTCTCTTCGAATCGTAAGGGTTATTAAGTTTCGCATATTTTTATAGTAATCCCAGTGTGCCTGTGACCTAGTACGTTTAAAACGCGTCAAAGCTTTCTTTCTTATCTTTATCATATCACGAATTGTGTCGGTGATCCAAGGTTCATTTTTTTTTGTAAACTTGACCGTTTTCATGGGAGCATGAATTTCCAAGAGAGCTTGAATATTTTCATTAAAAAACTGTATTTTGTCATCTACTGTCTCGAGATCAAAGATATATCGCCAAGGAATGGACTGAAGATCAGCACTAAACTGAAGGTAATCTATGTTGCTTAGTTCTCTATATTCCCTAATGACAGGCCCGGTTTTGAATTTCGGAATTATAAATTCACAATATACTAAATCGTGATCAGAGATATCTGGGACTGAGAGAGTATCGACTGTTTCTACTGAAAGGTCTTCAGGAGTTATGATAAGATCCAAAAGAGTTAAGCTTTTTGCCGCAATTCGAGTGGGTTTATTTATGATTTGTTTAAGACCTGTTGATTCAAGAAGAGAAGTTAATTCTAGGACTTCTTTAACGTGAAAGTTCTTCAGGTTAATATTTAAATCACCTAAGCAAAAAAGATAATTACACTTTGGCATGAAATACATTATTTGCTCCTCAAAATGAGTTAAAAAGTCGTTAGCGTTATAAGAACGAGGTCTATATAACCTACCAATAATGTAAGATTTTTTATTCAAATTACATGACAGCCACACCTACTCATAATTTGGATTAAAACTGGATGGATGTATCTGAGTTATATTCAAACAATTTTTATAAAAAATAGCTACAAAACCCCCCCTGCTTAGTCTATCTTGTCTTACCAGATCATATCCGGGTATTTTAACTTCCTCCGAGTCGATGTCGCTGCTCAACCATGTTTCGCTAATAGCCACCACATCATAATCACCACTTTCCACAACTCGCTTAAATTGATTAAATTTTGCAATTAATGACCTAATATTAAGATGAGCTAACCTAATATTTTGCATAAAAATTACTAATTTAAATTAAAATTATATCCAACTTTTTCTTTTCGAATAATTAAACTAAAATCTAAATTAAATTTATTTATTGCCGTCACTGGCCTATATACCTAAATAACAGTTATAGCAAGAATGGAAAACAAAAAGAAAAAATATAGTCCACATTAGCTAGAGCCATGTCCTAATAAATAGTAATTAATAATAGAATTATAGTTTTAATTTACTTAATGTTTTGTAAATCGTTAATACTTCTTATACAGATTTTTTTATTATTGATAAAAATCTTTCCTTTAAAGCTGATAACACACGAAAAAAGAATAGATACAACATGCCAAAAATTGTCGCCGAATAGCCCTAAAAGAAAGAAAAAAAAATTATTGTGTAATTATTTTTTGCTCATTTTTTATTTTTGAACGAAACCAATTCGTTAGTAGGGATATCGCAAATTTCAATTAATTTCTTCTATGTGCACATAACTAAATACATTATCTTATGTTTTAGTGCTACTAGGAATTACTGTCAATGCTTCCTATCTGATTTGTAAAAATGAGACAATATGTTTTGAGGACGGTAGGGAGTGTGGATAGAAAAACGAAATTCAGAAACCCTAATTAATAAATAACGACGTTACTTTTTTTATATACTTCAAAGGTACAATCCCGCCCTCAATGGCTAAAAAAAATACTTCAATTTTTCCCAATTGAATTTTACTTTATCATAACGAACATCCAAATTGTTGCTGTTTATACCTAGTTTAGTTAATAAATAAAGAACTTTGTTGTCAATCATTCCATGAGGGGGACAGGTCCTCTTTGCTTCCACTGTAAGTAGTGGCGGATCATGGTTAACTTTTCAGGGGGTCAATATATATATATATATATATATATATATATATATATATATATATATATATATATATATATATATATATATATATATATATATATATATATATATATATATATATATATATATATATATATATATATATATATATATATATATGTTATATCTATTCTCACCAGCTATTTCATCATACAAGTTATGCTAACCTTGGTTCCCAGACTATCAGCTGTCACCCGCCAACGCAGTTCTTCAGAAAGCCAACCTTATCTCAATAACAAAGTATCACATATCAGTTAACGACGTAGATCATCCTATTCTCATAAACAGCAGGTGTTACTTGTTTACGAAAACAAGTCTATACCAAGAAAGCTTCATCAGCAGAACCCACGTCCTGACCCAAGTGTTCAAGAACGAAGTAAACAGTTCCCACTGAGTCGGCATAACGAAACATAGAAATTGTTATTTTTCTTTGTATACAACAGTTCAGTCTAGCTCGAATTCATTTGTTAAACGTTACTCTGTAATTTTGAAAATTCGAATGTATATATTTAAATTTGTATTTTTCAAGTAATAACATAATTTTTTAAAAAGTGATTTTGCAAGAAAGAGATTTAACAAACTGGCGCAGCCGGTAGGATTCTGAAAACGTCTAACAGAACACGAAGCCTTTGTGCACTCTAACTGTCGACGGAGGATCCCAATCCATTGTTCAGAAGAACCTGTGAAAAACAAGAAAAATACAAGAAGTATTGAAAACCCAACAAAAACAGAGAAAATCACGACCCGACGTCAACAATTCGCAGTCAATCTACGGATTAAGAACACCTAGTGAAACCCCTGGTAGAATTTACTGCAGAGAACACGACGAAGTCTGATGTTTCTACTAGTAACGTAAGTCTGAATCATCTCGTTTATTAATTTTCTTTTTTTTTTCAATTTTCCAAAAATATTGAAATTTTTATTCAAATTTAAGGAAACTGTTCGATTTTTCAATTTCGATAATTAGTTAACGAAAAACTGAATTCAAAAACAAATTTCAAAAATCCAAAAGAATATTTTAATTTCAAATTTTGATTATACAGTTAATCAAATTTTAAAAAACAAAAAACAACTTGAATTTTGTAGATTTTAGTATTGCTTTAAGTTACGTACAGCCAATCTGCTGGTATCAACCTAAATTCTTAATTTTAAGTTCGTATCCTTTTTATATAATATTGTGTGCCTATATTATTTCATTTTGATATTGTGATATATTGAGCAACCATGACTAATAGCGACAGACAAAATGTCCCTGAGACTCCCGAAATTGAACCATATAAATTATCTGAAATATTTTCGATAATTCCTGAATACGATGGTGATCAAATTTTTCTCCAAAGATTTCTCAATGCTTGTGATTGTGCTTGCAATATGTCTACACGCGATCAAAAAGATTACCACATAAAAAATAAATTACGTGCAAGAGCAGCGCAACTAATAAGCTCTCGCAATCCTATTTCTTACTTAGAAATAAAATAACCTTTTAAATTCTCACTTCGGAGATACGCGAGACTTGTCTTCTTTAATACAAGACTTACAACGTATCAAACAATTACCAAATGAGAGTCCTTTAACCTTCCTCAACCGACTTCAAGTGCTAAATGCACGCTAATATACAAAAGTCTAATCTCACCCTACAACAGAAACAAGCTCAAATAACCCTGATCGAATCCACGTCCCTGAGTACCCTCTTAACTGGTCTCGAACCCCGTATTGGACATATAATTCGTGCCAGTAACCCAAGAGATCTTCTTGAAGCCCAAATACGTATTCGACGTGAACTTCAATTGTCCTATTTCGAATCTCAAAAAGTTTCAAAACCGAACCCACCAAAGCCATTCAATCAACCTTTGAAAAAACCAAACTTTCAAACACAAAAATGTTTTAAATATGGACGTATTGGTCATTCAGCAAATCAATGCCATGCCAATAACGGACAACCACGTCCCAATTTTTCCCAAAACTCAAATTTTCAGCGACCCCAGTTTGCCCCGCAAACAAATTCTTTTCAGTCACACAGACTAAACATGCGACAACAAAGAAGCCCAAATACACAAACCCCAAATATTACAAATAACCAATCAAATCAAAATAATTTCCAACGTCAACCGAATTTTAATTATTCTCGACCCTCAGTAATTCAGAAAAATCCCAATTTTAAAACTCACTTAGCACCGATAACAATCAAGAAAAATATTTTAATGACTATTATCAAGACTATCAACAAGATTACCAAGATCCCTCATTCTTTTCTTATGAAGACCCCTCTACTTTATTCGAAAACGAATACGACAATTCTTATGAGAATCCAGATCCCAATTTAAACTTTATCGAACCAATCGAAGACTACCAAAATTTTCAAATCGAGGAAAATCGAAATTTTCTTGTATCCCCAAATCAAAACCATCCACTCAATCAAGCCCCTATAGAAACAGATCAAATACAAGCCCAAATCGAAACTCTCACGCTAGACGATATGAATCCCTCACTCAATTTCCCCGAACAACAATTTCTTTAAATCCCTTCCTTGCCATAAATCCCAAAAATCTTTACTATATTAAAGACACAACAAATACTTTCAAACTACTCATAGATTCTGGTGCAGGTATTTCAATTTTTAAAGAAAATACAGTAAAAAACTTTCCAAATCGTTTCCCCGAAAATGCAACAATTCAAGGCATTACCGAACAAAAACTTTTAATAACTGAATCAACTTTGATAAATTTTAACAACGGTAACCCTCACAAAGTCTATATTTATAACTTAGACATTGATTTTGACGGAATTCTAGGTCTTGACTTCCTAGAACACTACAAATGTACAATCGACTTAAAAAATAAACAACTTATTACCAATTTTAAAACACTACCACTGTATAATGTTGAGGACAATTACTCTTCAACAGAACTCGAAACATATGAGGCAAATAAAAATAAAATAACTATACAAGGTAGAACAGAACAAGTTTTTAAATTAAAATGTCATCTAATCAATACCGATGCTATTTTATCCCGAAAAAAAAATGAAAAAGTACATATCCCAAATGCACTTGTCCATGTCAATCAAAAAGGCGAATTTTTGACAACAATTATCAATGCGAACGCAATCCCAAAAACAATTGATTTTTCAAATATCGAAATAGAACCATTTTTGATACACACACTTCTAAATTTCAATTTTCCCGAATCTCCCGAATTTCAAACTTCAAATAGAATCCCGACTATTAGATCCCAGCTTAGACTTGATCATTTAAACGAAGAAGAAAAAGAATTAATCACAAATCTTTGTGTCAATTTCAAAGACATTTTCTATCTAGAATCAACCTCTCCTTCACAAGTGAAATCAAACATAAGATAGACACGAATAATACAAAGCCCATTTTTACTAAATCCTATAGATATCGCCAAATACATAAAGAAGAGGTTAAAACGCAAGTAAACAACATGTAACAACAAGGTATAATTAGACCATCAATTTCTCCCTGATCATCTCCCTTTTGGGTTGTACCGAAAAAAATCGACTCTAGTAATAAACAAAAATGGAGGATCGTAATAGATTATAAAAAATTGAACGAATCCACTGTTAATGATAAATATCTACTTCCTAATATCTCAGATGTACTTGACCAACTTGGACAGTGTCAATATTTCACTACTCTTGATCTCGCTTCTGGTTTCCATCACATAGAGATAGATCCTAAAGATATTTCAAAAACAGCGTTCTCAGTAGAAAACGGTCATTATGAATTTATACGAATGCCCTTCGGACTAAAGAATGCCCCATCTACATTCCAACGTGTAATGGACAATATTCTTTTAGGAATCTTAAATGAACGATGTCTTGTCTATATGGACGATATTATATTTTATTCCGCTACAATTGACGAACATATCCATCGATTACGCGAAGTTTTCAAACCACTAAGAAAAGTTAATCTTAAAATACAACCAGACAAATGCGAATTTTTACGCAAAGAAGTAGCATATCTTGGACACGTAATAACTAAAGACGATGTTAAAACAAATCTAGCAAAAATTGAATGTATTAAAAATTTTCCCAAACCAAAAAATCCTAAGGTTATAAAATCTTTCCTTGGCTTAGCAGGTTATTATCGACGATTCATTCCTAATTTTGCGAAATTTTCTAAACCACTTACTCGTTTACTCAAAAAAGAAATAAAATTTGACTTTGATTCTGCTTGCAAAGAATCTTTTGACGAACTGAAAAAATTGTTAATTTCTGACCCAATTCTTATATACCCAAATTTTGACGAACCATTTCTTTTAACCACAGATGCTAGTGCTTTTGCAATAGGCGCTGTGTTATCACAAGGACCTGTAGGAAAAGATATACCAATTGGCTATGCATCTAGAACCCGAACAAATTATTCAACTATTGAACGTGAACTCCTTGCAATCGTATGGGCAGTAAAACATTTTCGCCCGTATCTTTTTGGCAGAAAATTTAAACTAATCACAGACTACCGCCCTCTTACTTGGCTTTTTTCAATCAAAGACCCAGGTAGTAGACTCGCACGCTGGAGTCTTAAACTCGAAGAATATGAGTATGAAATAATTTACAAACCCGGTAAGATCAATAAAAACGCAGACGCATTATCAAGAATTAAAATTAATCATTTTAACCAATGCACAAAATTCCAATCAAAACTCTCTATTTTTGCGACAAATCGAGACGATGACGAAAAATCTAATAACTCAAATTTAAATTTCGATGATGAAAAAATAACCGAAGATTATTCTAAAATTGAAACTTCAAACGAACAACTTCTAAATAAATCACATAAAAACATAATAACCTTTTTTCAACAAAATAATTTAGGAGAATTACATCATGAAATATTAGAAGACATTTTTGAAGAAAATGCAGATTTTTCAATACAAAGACTAAATATTTTCTCTAGTAAAACAGTTAAAAATCGGAAATATTACATAATTCCTTTGTTACTCGATCCAGAAAATGTAGTCCAACATCTTTTCTATATTATTTATACAGGACAAAACGAATATGATCTTTCGTCAACATATTTTCTCGAAAATAAAATAGACTTTCCTATTCTTGAAATACTTTCCTTTATATTTGCAGACAAAGATATTAAAATATGTATTTGTCAAAATATTGTAACCATCCCAGATAAAGACCAAATACCAATTATATTGGAACAACACCATTTAGGCAAAAATAATTTACACCGCGGAATTAACGAAACTTTAAGACGCATCAAAGAAAAATATAGTTGGCCCAGAATGATTAAAGATGTAGAAAATTTTATAAAAAGTTGTGAAACATGTCAAAAAATTAAAATATGCCGAAAAAATTTAAGCAACCCTTTAGTGATAACAGAAACACCGAAAATACCATTTGAACGAATAAATATCGATATATTTGAATATCCATCTAGGAACTATGCTTTGACAATACGAGACGAACTTATTAAATTTACCCAAGCTTATCTAATTGAAGATAAAACGGGAAAAACTATAGTTAACACTATTATTTTATTTTTCCAACATTATGGTACCCCACTACGAATCCATTGTGATTATGGCCGTGAATTTAATAATACATTAATGAAAGACCTATGTGAACTATACGACAAAAAAATAACATTTTCAAGTGTAGGGCACCCCCAATCAAACGGCTCTCTAGAAAGATTTCACGTTACACTTAGCGAAACGATAAGAGCTAATCAAACCGAAAACCCACATGAACATTCGTTCAACGTACTTCCGTATGCTGTTATTTGTTACAACACGAAAAATAAAACCCACGGTTTTACGCCCTTTGAACTAATTTTCGGACATACTTCTTCTAGACCCCCTGAAATCCTATATAATGAGAAAACCCTTATATCAAAAACATACGTGATATAAACAATCGTATGCAATTTCTTTATAAATCTGATCGCGATAAAACGAAACAACAAAAAGAAAAAGCAAAAGAACGTTTTGATCAACATGTTCCCAAACATCCTCATGAATATAAAATAGGTGAAAAAGTATATGTACGCGAATCCCAAATTAAAGATAAAGCTCAAAACAAATTTAATGGCCCTTTCGAAATTCTCGAAATTTACCAAAACTCAGCCCTCTTATTAAATCCTAATACTAAACAAAAATCTAAAATAAATTTCGATAGATTAAAACCATACTACGAGCAAATTTCTCTTCCAGGACCATCCTCGGACTGTCATCAGTCGTCCAGTCCCAATACTCCATAAGTCCAATTAACAACACGATAGGAGTCTTCTTTCATGAAGAAGCAAAAATAAGAATCTCTAATGACAAATGGACATTACTTGTATATAAAGACTTAGAACCAATTAAGGATACAATTGTAAATAATGATAGAATTTTAGAAAACCTTATTAATAATATCAACGAAGACGTACCACGAATGAAAGCATTTAAATCTGAAGTATTAACACATATTAGTTTCCTTAGACAAATATCAGGAGCTGTAAATCAAAAATATACAGAGATAATGGCAGATACTAAAAAATATATTCTTAGAGAAAAACGCGGAATTTTTAATGTTATAGGAACATTGTGGAAAACAATTACAGGAAACTTAGATGCCTCCGATGGCGAATATTTTAATGACTGTATAGAAAAAATAATACATGATGAATATCAAATCGAAAATCTTCTTAAAAATCAAATTTCAGTAACTACCTCAGTAATAAAAGAATTTAATTCAACTATTCAGAAACTTAAAATTGACACATGCACATATCTCAATCATTGCAAAGCAATAATTTACCTTTGTTAATTCACCCTTCAAGTGTGGCTCAATATCTCGAAATCATAGAACTAAAGGCATATTTATTTATTTATTTTTTTAATTTTTTTATTTATTGCTTTATTGTTACAGAGTAGCATATAATAATTACAATGATATTATATCAAAATATAAAAATGTTACTACTATCTATAACAAAGGCAGAGTTCGCACTCACCGCTTTCACGGAGAGCAGCGCTCTTCCACTCAACCCAAATCTACGATGTAAAGATCCATTCGATGTCCTGTTGCTCCCAAAGGCTAATCACGAAGACTACTTTACAAATGTGGAAAGTAAATCGAATATGATGGACTGCGCAAAGATCTTTACTCGTGATAAGATCAAGACTGAAATGTACAAAACACCCTAGAAGCTCTTTACCTACATAGAGCATATAAAACTACGTGTAAACCTAATGTAAATATAATAATGCACAATTTATACAGTAAAAAGCAATGAATGTAAAAGAGAGCAGGAGAAACATTACAATAGCAGATACCAGCAAATAGCGAGAAAAGCATAATAAAAATCTACAAACGATTATTTAACCAGTCCTTGAGACGTTTCTTAAAAAAACAATTAGCGAAAGGTTTTTGATATTTGCGGGAATTTCGTTATATACTTTAGCAATATTATAGCTAAATGATCCACAGAATTGAGCGGTTCTATGTGTTGGAATAGTCAGTTGGTCTTTATGCCGAATATTTATCGTATGGACTGAACTGCGAAATTTTAATTTGTCGTAAAGGTATGTAGGCTTTTTCTTTGAAATAATTTTATAATAAAAGACTGAACAGTGTAATGTTCTGCGATCCACCATATTAAGCCATCCCAAGCTCCTGAGGGACAATGATACGTGATCTCTCCTTTTAAGACCACAAATAAGCCGAATACAAGCGTTCTGAACAAGTTGCAGTCGCCGAGCGTCTGCCTGAATTATGTTAGGTCTATAAACAACATCGCCATAGTTCAAGTGGGAGAGAACCATAGCTTCGCAGAGAATTAGGCGACATTTCTTATTTAGTAAGTGCCTGTTAAGGTAGATCATTTTAAGGTTCATAAACGCTCTTCTGATAACAGCAGAGACGTGTTCCGAAAATCTCATTCTGCAATCCAAAACCAAACCCAGATTTTTTGAACTCTCCTTCAAAGAAAGATGCACTCCATTCATCGAAACGTCGATGCTGGGTAGGCATCTTAAGCGGGCTGCAGGCCCTCCAAACAGCAACATGCACGACTTAGAGGCATTCAAAGTCAAGCAGTATTTTCGAGAGATGTTACAAAGAGATGACAGATCCTGATTGATTTTGTTGCATGCTTCAGTCAAGGTGTCCTCAGAAAATGAAAAATAGACCTGCGTGTCATCGGCATACATATGATATCTACAAAATCGCAGAACTTTAAGGAACTGAGAAGTGTACAGAGAGAAGAGCAAAGGGCCGAGTATGGAACCCTGATGTACCCCACAAGTTATGTAGGAGGGTTCAAATATTTTTCCACACAGCTTAACCGATTGAGATCTGTTGTGTAAGTATGAACGTAAAAGATCTAATGAACCCCTCGAGAAACCCAAATAGTTTAAAAGAGCCAGCATCAAGCTATGATGTATGCGATCAAACGCTTTCGAGTAATCAAGCAGGACTAATAATGTCAGTCTGCCACTATCTGATTCAATTTGGATGTCATCTGTGACCTTAGTTAATGCCGAAACGCAGCTGTGATTATTGCGAAATCCGGATTGAAACTCAGGTAGTATGGAGTTTTCCTCCACGAATGTCCTGATTTGACGGTCCCAAATTTTTTCTAATACTTTAGAGAGCACGCATAATAAACTAATTGGTCTCAGGTCTTGAAAGTCCTTAGGATCAGCTTTTTTAGCTAGAGGAAAAACGTGTGTTGACTTCCAAAGCGCCGGAAATGTGCTATGAGCTGTGCAAAAATTAAATATGTGTTCAATCACTGGAAGGATACGAGGGCAACAGTAAAGGAGGATATTCGTGCTTATACCATCTGGTCCAAAGGAGTTGGACTTTATTGAGAGGAGAGTGCGATAAATTTCTAGTTCATTTGTCGGTTCAAATGAAAATTGATTTCCTATTAACTTGTTATTTGCCAGATAATCCATTGTCTCTGCATCCGGATTTAGGTTGGAAATGGCACTCAAAAAATAATTATTTATCTTCTGTGGATCAGACAGATGCTCAGGCAGTTCATTATTGGGTCTTGTAGTAATTATGTTCAGCTTCTTTACCTTCCTCCAGAACACCTTGCCATCCCCAGAAGAGATCTTATATTCAAAATGGGCCTTTTTTTCTCTCTTAACTGCGTGGTTGATTTCATTTCTCAAAGCTTTATAGAAATTCCATTCCTCAGGTCTCTTGTGCTGTTTAAATTTAAGTAAGGCTTTATCGCATGAGCAACTTCAAAGCATTGGTTAGCCAAGGTGCCGAATTCTTTGAAATACGAACGGTTTTTATAGGAGCATAATAATCAAAAAGACTCAGTATAATTGAGTTGAATCGAGAAATCTTTAAATCAATATCATCGGCGTAATAAACGGGCAAAAAGTTCATCAAATTCAAATCCTGGGTAAACTCATTAATGTTAATATTATTAAGATTTCGGGAAGTATGTAAAAATTGGGTCATTTTTAATTTTAAACTTGGAATTAAACAGGATACAAGATGATGATCAGATATTTCATTAGAAGCGGATACTTGGGAAATAATTTTAGGTATGTTATTTGAGCAGAACAAAACATCCAGGAGTTTGGCACTGTGTGAAGTATATCGAGTTGGTTCCTTCACTAATTGACCTAGATCGAATGACTCCAGCAGCGAATAAAAATCTTTTGTGGACTTGTTTTCGAAATCTAGCATATCAATGTTTAAATCCCCTGCGCCAATCAAGAATTCAAACTCAGGTATCAAAATACCAAGGACAGTCTCCAGTTCTCCGAGAAAGTCACAAATAGAAGAGCCCGGGGGTCGATACAACGAGCCCACAGCATACCGGCGTTTTAAATGTTTTATTGATATCCATATCTGTTCAGTATGGTCAATGGCACCAAGAATAACGACGCTCGACTTTATGCAGTTGCGGACATAGATCGCAACGCCACCTCCTCTGCCCGTAGATCTATCTTTACGATGCAGCCGATATCCCTGCATTGACACCAGATCATCTGTTACACCTGCATGTAGCCAGGTCTCAGAGATCGTGACAATATCATACTTGTTACAGACAACGTCTCTAAATGTGTTAAAATTTGCTGGTAGCGAACGAGCATTAACGTGACATACCTTAAGAGCCATCGTCCTATACATAAAATAAGGTATTTATGTTTGATAAGAAGATAATAATTCCTGTTCAGTATTTATGCCAACAAAAAAAATATTTAAACATTGCGTTGTAATAAAAAATACAAATACCTAGTGTTCAATAGTGAATGATGTACAATCAATACACACATATAAACGTATTTAATAAATTAGTCTTAAAAAAGGCGACGAACGCGTGGACGATAGAAAATACCATTCAATGATGGAGCAGTACCATGCAACTTTATAGACTTTACAATACTGTTATTATTGGCAAATTAAAAGCAAAATGGGATCAATCTTTTTACACATTAAAATTATACAAAAAAAACGTAAAAAAAAATAAAAATAGTCACAATAAAAAATGTAAAAAATGACAATACCTACAATTTACATAATATTATACTAATACAAAAAAAGAAAGAGAGAAAAAAAAAGTTCATCAATTGAAATATACATTTTTAACCGTGGTCCTTGAACGAGTAGTTCTCTTTGATGGATTTGTGTTTGCTGATATATTATCCTTAAATTTGCGCTTTGTACCGTTTAATTCGGAACTAGTTGATCTAACTTCTTCTCCCTGGTTTTGAATCACAGGCTGCAGAACCACAGATTGTATAACCGCTGCGTCGATGTCCTGATTGTTAGTAGCCTCAGCTGGTAATGCGGGCGTTATATGATTTATTGCCACATGGTTTTCGGATTTTTCGAGCTGTATCAAATCCTTGTATGTAAATTCATTACATTCACAACCAAGATATTGTTCTTTATATTCGCGTCAAAATTATTTGATCGAGCTTTTTTTAGATGGGAGTATAGTACTTTACTCTGGTCGTAGTCCTCAGGTATTAAATCTTTTTTGACGTAAATGTTTGTACCTTTGAGCTCCTTAGATTTGCTAAGGATATCAACTTTAAGGTTATAGTTTACGACTTCAACTAATAGGGGTCTAACTTACTTCTCACGTGACTTTCCAATACGATAACTGTCTCTCAGATCAGCGAAACGACAATCAATATGCAATTTGTTATTAATTAAATCAAGGAGATTTTGTAAGTCCGAAAGTGGATTTGTTTGTTCTTCTACTCCATAGAATATTAAGTTGTATTTTTTGAATTTCCTCTCGCAGGTTATGAGTCGCTGTTTTAGTTGGTTATTTTCCTCCTTCAATTTCAGATTGTCTTCTTTGATGGAGTCAATATCAGTTATTATAGTTGATTTTAGCGTGTGCAATTCATTCTTGATATCATTGTAATTCTTTCTGTTCTCCTTATTAGCTTCCTCTGTCTTTGCAAGACTAATTTTTAGAAGATCAAGTATTTCTTGGTTTGTGGGTTCACCCATGCCAGAAAGCAACAACTCGCAGTACGACTCTGTACAGGTCGTATAATTGTACTGCGTGCAATAAGATGTACTAAATGATTTTTTGCTATTGTCTGTCTAATATCAATATGATTCAAAAGTAATTTTTGTTCTCGAAATCCTATTAGTTGATCCAGAAAAATATATTCTCTTTCATTTATATCCAATACCAATTTTGGATAATCGAACAGGTCTTCACCACATTCTTTCAATAACAAATAATTTAATTGCGCGAAACGATGATTTATTATTATATATCACAACTCGCAACTTGGAATCATGTAAATCTTTGAGTAGCCGGACACTAATATGTTCCAACATCCTGCCATATCCAATAGACAGTGACGCTGTTTGTGAAGCCCAGTTACTACGATTAATCAATCGCCTTCCAAGAATGTGCCAAGTTTCAGTTATCCTAGCCAAAGACTATCATGTGCAAGAACTTAATCAAAACTCCTGGTTAGTTGCCGTTGCAGACCCTCTACCTGTAACTATTAAATGTGGTTCCAGAGACGTTATTACCCAAACAATCAGTACCAACGCCGTAATCAAACTTCAACCAGAGTGCAGTGCATTTATTGGCAGCACCAAAGTTCTAGCTAAGAAATTTGTAAATATTTATGACAATGTTACCTACAGCAACGTTCCAATCCAAATTCAATATGATTGCTGCAGCCATTATCCTGAGAAGATTCATATACCAGACTTGAAGCCTCTTAAGTTACACCACATTGACACAGAAAATTTAAATATGGCTCAACATAAATTAAATGAATATTCTGATCAGTTGGACAGACTAATCAATCAACCATTCGTAAAGAAACATATCGGTTGGTTCACGATCCTCACCATAGCTCTGATCATCAGTCTAATTATCCTATACATATTTTGTAAATGTTATAGAAGAAAACCTACTACCCACCTTCTCCACCAAGGTCCAGAACAAATTTTGTACAATGGAGAAGAATATTTCCAAAAAGGCGACCAAACATACGTGTGGTAAACCAACAGAAGAATCTGAAGAAATAGAACTTAACCTGAACAAACATTCAGCCTGAAAGTTGCTTCCACGTATCAACTTTCATCTTGATGGGGGAGTTGTTATATCTATTCTCACCAGCTATTTCATCCTACAAGTTATGCTAACCTTGGTTCCAAGCTTATCTCACTAACAAAGTATCACATATCAGTTAACGACGTAGATCATCCTATTCTCATAAACAGCAGGTGTTACTTGTTTACGAAAACAAGTCTATACCAAGAAAGCTTCATCAGCAGAACCCACGTCCTGACCCAAGTGTTCAAGAACGAAGTAAACAGTTCCCACTGAGTCAGCATAACGAAACATATAAATAGTTATTTTTCTTTGTATACAGATCAGTTCAGTCTAGCTCGAATTCATTTGTTAAACGTTCCTCTGTAATTTTGCAAATTCGAATGTATATATTTAAATTTGTATTTTTCAAATAATAAAATAATTTTTTAAAAAGTGATTTTGCAAGGAACAGATTTAACATATATATACATATATATATATATATATATATATATATATATATATATATACATACATACATACATACATACATACATACACCTAATTTCCTAATTGTTATATTTTACACCACAAATCTGAAAAAATCAATGACACGAAACAATAAAATGCCCCTTCGCAATCACATATCCACTCACATAAATCGTACATCTTTTTACTAAAATAACAATTTACTTTTTTGTTTTTGTCTTTACTTGTCTACCGAATTTTAAGTTTCGGCGAAGGTCGACATCTGGCCTTAAATTCCAGACATTTCTCAAAGTTCAGCTCACTGGCGGTTTTTGAAGTCTTAAGATTCTAAACCACTGTGGCCACCCTTATTTAAAACATTAATTTTTTTAATTAATTTACACCACAAAATCAACAAATAAGTCTTGAAAATAAAATAAATTGTATAAAAATACGCAATCGTAAGCACAACCTATCACACGATTTACATTAAACGCATCAATTGACAAAAATGTGTAAGTTTCCACGGCGCGGCTGTTGACCAGTGGCGGCTCGTGGTCAACTTTTCAGGGGGATCAATACGTATAAACCACAAACAGCCGTATTTCTAAAGAGGTTTAAATTTTAAACTCTACGTCTAAGCTTTAAACCCACTTAAACCACATTCACAAAGCAAAGTTAGACCCCCCTTCAGGTCTTAATTTAGACCATCGCTAAACCCGGTACTAAACACTTAAACCTGTCAGGGGTTTAAATTTTCCAATATGACCGCATTCACTAACAGGGTCTAAAGTCATTTTAAACCGGTAAATGTAAAAGTTAGATCCAAAAGTTGGTCCTACCTTTTAGATGGGTTTAAGAAAAGTTTTAATTCATTGTTCACCTTAGTATAAATCTATTAAGTTATAATTTAGCAGAAAACACAATTCAAAATGGTCCCCTATTTGCCTTAAAGCACGCCGGACCACCACTATTATTTAAAAGTATTTAAGTAAAATATTGCACTTGAAAATTAAAATAGAAGTAAAAATAATTTGTCACAAAAAATGGCACTGTGTTTTCAATATGTTTTTAGCATATTGTTCTCATAGGAATTACCGATGAACATTTTTTTCGTACACTAATTAACAATAAAAAAGAAAAAAGGTGTACAAGCAGTGGAATTCGAACTCAGGCTATCTAGGTGAGAACCAAAAACAAAACCGAAACCTTAGACCATTAGATCAACATTATTAATGATTAAAGATGTAAAAACAGACATATAGGTTACTCTATAAATTTAAATGGAAATTACAATTTTGAACATCCGGCCATGAATTTCCCCGCTTTAAAGGCGGAATGTTTGGAGATATATATTTTTTTGACTAGAATCCCCTCTTCTTCACTTGAAAAAATTGATATGCATTTTCACCTACGTCATTTTCCCAAAGGCAGATACATAATCAATATTAATCAAGTCGGCTATGGATAGTGTTTTGTTCATCGAGAGGTCTAAATACGGGTTTACATTTTAAACCTGATGGACTAACTTTAGAACTAGTAGGTACTAACTGTTTAGTGAATAGGGTCTAAATTTTAAACCTGGCAGTGGTTTAAGGCAGGTTTAAATATGGGGGTCT
Source organism: Kuschelorhynchus macadamiae (assembly GCA_030620095.1). Taxonomy (NCBI): domain Eukaryota; kingdom Metazoa; phylum Arthropoda; class Insecta; order Coleoptera; family Curculionidae; genus Kuschelorhynchus; species Kuschelorhynchus macadamiae. Next base: position 40,870 of record JAUTXW010001293.1, read on the forward strand.
AAATTTTAGATCCGGTTTATGTTAATGAATACGGCTGAAAGAGTCATCTGAAAAAATCAGACAATAAAATGCCTTTGTTTGTTGAAAATAACCATTTACTTCTTTGTTTTTGTCTTTACCTGTTTGCTAAATTTTAAATTTCGGCAAAGGTCGACTACTGGTCTAATATTCTAAAACACTGTGGCTACCTTTCTTTAAAACATGAATTTAAACCACAAAATCAACAAACAAAATGTAAAATCTTCAAAAAAAAAACCTATAAAAAGACACAACCTATCACACGATCCACATTAAACACATCAACTGACAAAAATATTTAAGTTTCCTCGGCTAGGCTGTTGACCGAAATTTTGCCAACGTAAGCCGTTCTTACCTATCCACCCCTATGCGAATTTGATCGGGAACACTCGGGAAAAACTCGCCTCCGTTTATAACCACGAGGTCAACGCGGGCCGCCAGCCGTGATCGATTCCAGATGAAACGAAACCTCTCCGGAGATCGCGGCGCGAAAGATGGATAGTGTGTCGCGGCCGGCTAACGAGTTTATACGCTTGGAATAATAGAAGGAATTTTTAAATTAAAAAAAATTGAAAAAATATAAATTATGTATTATTTTATTTATTTGTTTTTGTTTGGAAATATCTATTGGGGGGCATTGACCATTTGACTTAATGGAGGAGCCGCCACTGCTATTGACCCAAACTTTGCCAACGTAAAGCGTATATTACCTATGCGCCCCTATGCGAATTCAATCGGGAACACTCGGGAAAAACTCGCCTCCGTTTATAACCACGAGAACATCGCGGGCCACCAGCTTCGTGGTCCAACGAAACGAAATCATCGGAGATCGCTGTGCGAGGCATGGATAGTGCGAACTGCCGCGGAATCAACATGAACATTCAACGAATTTACTCGCTTAGAATAATAAAAGGAATTTCCAGATTTAAAAGAAATTAAAAAAATATAAATTATTTATTATTTTCTGTTTGGAAATATTATTGGGGGGTCATTGACCATATAACCTAATGGAGGAGCCGCCACTGGCTATGACTACAAAGGGCAGGGGAGGGGGGATATTTGATTTTTGTAAATTTATTGAGTAGACTTTTGGCTATGGTCGCAGATCTATACGCTAGCATATGTATTTAATTTTAAATCAATAGGCTATTATTATTCTTTGCACACTAGTACAGTCAAGGGGGGAGTCCCAGGCTCGCCTCCCCCTCCCAAGCCATAATAAAACCAACGGCTTTATAGTATTAAAAAAACGTCGGCATCGATAATTAAAAGATTGCGCTAATACACCTTTGTAAAATTAGATGTTTGGTGTTTCTATTTGTGAAATTTAGAAATAATTATCTTTAGGCTTTTGTAGAGTTAATGTTTTTTGTTTGTTTAGATACCTTTGTATATTGTATATGTTTTGTTTTAATAAATGGAATATATTAAAGAGTAAGATATTGATGTTTATTTTTTTGGTGCCCCGTCCCCAAGTGTAAATTCTGGCTGCGCCTCTGTGAACAAGGCTACAAGTAAAATATCGAAATTAATTCTTGACTTCAATTAGTTCTATTTCTATCTTTTAGACATTTTTTTAGTACTAAAATTAAAAAAATTGTCATGAAAATAGAATATAGTTCAATATAAATTTTTCAAAAGTGTTAACTTTGAATTAAAACAAAACATCATATTTAAATAGGCCTTCAATTAAATATCAAAGATCAAAGGTTTCGAACGTTTTTCTCTCATCGAACGAAAGACACTCGCCCACAAATTGTGTTGCTTCAAAAAACAAAATAGGTTTATAAATATAATTTTGTAAAAATAAAGTCATGTTTAGATATTAAGTCCTGGATGTATTTTTGGAAACGGGTCCAATACGACATACCTAACACGTGGATGATATTTTTTGAATTTTATTTCTCAATATGTATGCCACTATCGATTTAAAAACAGCATATATTTTATTGCGTTATAACGAAACACAGTTCATGGGATGGTGTATATTTAGTAGTATATATATTTCTGATATTTGCGATTAGCCAAACATACCTTGTCATTCCATCTCTTAAAATATGATATAAAAAAATAGGTAAATTTTCTTTACTCGGAACTTCCCTCATTCTGAATGTTTCCTTTTTTAGGAATAAAGAAGCGTGATTCAATTAAATTCCGCACATAGTCATTTAGAAACAATGCTGTCTTTCAAATGTTTTTATTGGGCGCCAATCTGTTCCATTCTATTGGATTTGTACCAATATGTCACCAATTTCTACCTATGCCACACTTGATTTTTGGGCATTATTTAAAATAAACTGAATAAGTAGTTTTTACACTGACTTTTTTTAAAACCGCCATATTTTCCGTCATGTTGAATTCATATCAGTTTTTCCCTATCGCATTTAATTTTTCCGCAAAATTTGAAGTCAATCTTTTTTATGTTGCTTTTTAGATATCTTATTTAACGGCCATTTTCTTTCGTCATCTTGAATTCCTACTACAATTTTACTATTTTAACGTTATATCACACTTACATAAAATGCTTGCACAAAATTAGATTAATCTATTAAGTAATTTTTCCGACTGATGACAAAAATGTTACCGGTTCCTTTCTAGGTAAGGTTTTCGCAAAATTTTAGGTAAATAATAATAATAATTGGGTTTTTAGTACAGACCGCCATTTTGTTTAGCCATATTGGATTTTTACCAAAATTTTACCAGGTCATCCCCATATGAATCTTAATTTTTGAGCAAAATTTCAAGTCAATCATGTTAGTAGATATTTAGCTACGTCGCGAACTGACATACAGACCGACGGAATCGAGAAAACATATTTTTGGCATCTAGGGTCGCTAAAACGTGAAGATATGCAAAACCTGCGAAGGTGACTTTTTCATCATATAAAAATTTTATTTGTCTGCCATTTTGTTCCGGCGCGACATCTTGAATTCGTACCACAATTTTACCAGTTCATCTCTAAACCATAATTATTTCTTACACAAAATTGGAAATTAACCTATTAAGTAGTTTTTTCAGGCGCAATTTTTAAATATATTAAGCCCTCATTTTGTTTCGCCATCTTGGATGAAACGAATCCATACCAGTTCATTCGATTCCTTGATACTTTACTTTTGTGCAAAATTTGAGGTAAATTGAATAGGTTTTTTCTATTTCAGTAGGCCGCTATTTTGTTTCGCCATATTGGATTTTTACCAAAATTTTACCAGGTCATCCCCAAGTGACCCTTAATTTTTGATGAAAAGTCAATGGTTGAATATTTTTTGCAGTTGACGTTTGCAGAAAAAACTAATAAACTCCTCGGCTCGCTTGTCCGACTTATTAAACACTTTTAAATACTTCAGCTGATTAAACTGGAAGTTTCTTCAAATTGGCATTAAAAATGAAAATATCGAAGATTATAATAAGGCTTTCCCAGCGAGTGTACTTGTATTACACAAGGGTGAGATAGCATTAAGGAGAGGCTTTACCAGGGGGTCTGCTAATCTATACAAATATGTAAAAAAGAATTTTTTAAAATTTGCTTCCTAAAGGGGGTGAAATGTGTTTCTACTTTTTTTTTACAAAATGACTTCAATTGAATTACAAATCAATTTCTGGAATTTTAGAAATTCGACTCCTAGGGGGGAGAAATGTGTTATTATTTTATTTTATGTATTTCAAAAATAATTTCCAAAAAAACAAATTCTAGATATTTTGAAATTCTACCCTTAAAGGGAGTGAAAAAGAAAAAAATGTGTTCTTACTTATTTTTTTTTTAAATATGTCTTCAACGAGCAAACGAGTTTTTAGATCAAATTTAATTTAAAATCAAAAAGTCTAATATTTTCAAAATTATTGATATTGAGATGTAGTTTTTAGCTCTGTCTATTTCATTGCATGTGAAGTATTTTAAAAGTAAAGCTTACTCAGATAAAAACTTATTTATCTGGAGTTTTAAATACATTTTCTAATATTTTATTTGTTCTGAAAATGTACAAAAACGATTTATATTTGGTAAATGATAGATCAACTTAAACTTTGGCGAAACTGTAAAAAAAAATGAAAAGTTTTTTTAAAATAAAATTCAATATTGTATGAGATATGATATTTTTTTGAAAAAATAGTTTTTTTACGTCTTAAGTTATAACTTTTTATTAACTATCTGATGTAAAGTTTTCTTGCTAGAGAGCCCTGAAGTTTTACTTTCTGTAATAGTCTGTAAGGTTTGCAGTGTTCAAAAATTATTTTCAGATTTGTTAAAACCGTAGAGACTGTAAAGATTATTTATGTATTTTTGACACTCTCTATCAAAAAAACCAATTTAAAATTTTTCATTTGAGTTTTAGGAGTTTTGAACATTTTCCCCAAAACGTTTTTTATTTTTCCACACAAAATGTATGTCTTGCTTTTAAAGATAAAATATGCCAATATATAGGTCCTTTTCTTTAGTCGAATTCATTTATATTCGTATAATCGCCTTTCAAGATTTTCTAAATGAAATCATAAACTAAATATTCACAGAATCTTGTTTAAAAATAGGTTTGTTTATACAGGGTGTCTCAAAAAGACAATTGATTTTTTTAAAATAGAATATTCTTTCTTTTTTCTTGATCGACTATAGTGCTATGCCAGTTTATACCGGATGCTTCAGAAGTTTTAGCCTAATTAAAAAAAAACCCAATTCTTTAAAAATTTCTGTATTGAAAGCATCAAGAATTACTTGTTAAATAAAAAACGTTAAACAATGAATATTTTTGACAAACCCATAATATTTTTTAAATGTATTATTTGTATACCGTGTGTATTAGAATTCACTTGCTTCCAATACTTTTTTAACGTAATCCCCTTGTATACTATATCATTACACTGGCCGACAAAAAAATTTTTTTTGTTGTAACACAAATCAGAATAGCATAATCTAATAGAATGGACCTATCCAAATACGAAAATGACAAATAGAAAGTTGTAGCACGTAGGGTTTTCTTATTAAAGTTAGTAAAATAGAAAAAATAATTTCAGAAAATTCTTAACCATGTTTATTGACTATGTTTACAGTTTTCGCCTATTAAACATACCATACTCCAAGAGAAAAGCAAACTAGAAAAATATTAACTTAAAACACTAATTAAACTTTATTTCTTCCGTTTATGAGGTGTCCTATCTTCTGTCTTCAAAAACCAACAGTAGTCACCCATCATGGCTGGATCCCATCGTCCTTGGTACCGAATTTCCATGGTTCTGATATCTTGGTGAAACCTTTCACCCTGCTCGTCACTAACAGCTCCCAAATTTTTAGGAAAAAATGACAGATGAGAATGGAGGAAGTGAATTTTTAATGACATTCTGGCACCAAGCGCTTTATAGACATCTAAGAGTTCATTAACTAATTGTTCATAATTTTCATCCATATTGTTGCCTAAAAATCCTCTTGTTACATTAACAAATAAATTTTCTGATTTGTGGCCCAATAAAAATGCCTTCTTTTCATTTGGCATCATTTAACTGGGGAAAGACTTGTCTTAGGTATTTAAATCCATCACCATCTTTATTCAAAGTTTTTCATCAGCCCAAGTTTAATGTGAAGAGGAGGCAAAAGGACATTTTTGGGATCAACAAGAGGTATAAATTTAACATTTTGAGATCCCGGTGGAAATTCGCTTCTTTCTGGCGAAATTTTTGTTATATAATGCTGATTTATTGCACGACTGTCCCATAAACAAAGAAAACAGCAATATTTTGTAAATCCCCCCTGAAGTCCCACTAAAATCGCTATAACTTTTAAGTCCGCACGTATCTCCCATTTATACCTATTGTAGTTTATTTTATCCAAAATCGTGGGCATATTTTCATAATTTTCTTTCATTGCAACTGAATGGGCAACTGGTATAGAGGGTTTTAAATTTTCATTATGTAATAACACAGCTTTTAAGCTATATTTAGATGAGTCTATGAATAAGCGGGAGAGAATGTTCAATATCAAGTTTCAGCATTAAACTGTCTATATCAGTATACGCGCACAACGAATTTTCCATACTGTCGAATTCAGAAAACATAGCATTTCTTTTTCTGAAATTTCTAATTTTTGTTTCTTTGGCCAATAGGTTCAATTTCTTAAGACCCAGAAGTTCTGATTGTTGCTTGGATAAGCCCAAATCACGTACTAAATCATTTAATTCACTTTGAACAATCAAATGTGTCTCGCCGGAACTGAGACCTGTAGTAAAAGTGGGATCGGTGCATTGTTGTTCTCAGCTGCCAGATGATGCGTTATCTCCATTATCTCCCAAATCAATAGCTTGCCAATTTAAAGGCGCAATCGGCACTGGCAAATTTACATTATGAGGAACAGGTCTTATGGCAGATTGCAAATTTAGATATTCTATATTGCGCTTTCCTTTTTTGGAATAACCTTCAGTCTTTGTCAGGCAAAAATAACAATCATCAGAATGATTGGTGGGTTTTTGCCATATCATTGGAACTGCAAAAGGCATACTTTTTCTCTTTCCCTTCCTCCACTGCACCAATGATATACTACAACTAGCACAGCACACATGGGGAGCGCACCGCTTATCTTGATTCCCAATTAACAAACCAAAATATTTAAAGTAGGCTGTTTTTTTACCAGAAATTCTCCACAAATATAACAAAATTTGTCAGGAGAAATTTTGCAACTTCGGCGCGTTTGACTCGACATTCTCGTCTTCACATACACTTGCTTATAGATACACAGAGAACCACTGAATTCGAAACTCAACAGAAGAGTGATGTTTAACGTTTATTTTATGTCTAATGTTGTAAACAACCCAGTCTAAGTAATTTTTCCGTTGTTAAATGAACCCATTTTAGTCGCCCCACAATAAAATTGTTTACCTGCCAATATAAAAGGTTCTAATTAGGCTATTTGGTACGTATTAGGCCTTTCCGAATATTTTTTTTATTATTATGAAAATAATGAGGTGGCCTGTGTTAGAAAAATCTTATCGGCCAGCGTTATTAGAATGAGTATTAATGTTTATTTTTGAACATATACCATATAAATTATACTTATGATATTAGTATTACCGAAGTTTAAATGTACAGAAGCACGGTTTTTCTTTTCAATAAATGCACATTTTTTGCAAAATTTTAAAATATTCAACTCATTAAATAAAGGGCGTGTGCGCGTAAGTAGTAAAACTTCGCAGATAGAGGGATAGGAAAATTTGTGGAGTAAACACATTTTATTCTATTCGATTATTTAATTGGTTGTCAATAACTAAATATAGAGACTACTATAATCCACCTGAACGATAAAACAAAATATTCAATAATTCACTTGAATGGTAAAGGTAAATATTATATTAAACACTAACACACTAAAGAACACACTAATACTATTGGAATGTCTTTATAAAGATTTTACATTTTTATTATTCATTATTTTTAATTATTAACAATTGATTAAATATCCATTCATTTGTGTATTCTACAATTTTCTTTCTCTCTACATGTAAAGTTTCACTTCTTACGCGCGTAGGTGCCACGCACCCAATTTTTTGTAATGATTATTTTGAAAGCAATGCAGCAGTGCAGCATTTATTCTTAGAGGGTTCCATTTTCGACACTTTTATAGGGAATATATAGTAACAAGGGTATCATGTGCTTTTTTGGTGGGAAACTTGAAATGGTAAAATTAAAATATAAAAATTTTTGCTGGCTTGAGATATACGTGGAAAATTTTAAAAATGGCAATTTTTTTAAATTTTTACTTCTTAATTAAAAGAGATACAAAAAAATGTTTTCTGCATAAATCTTTTAGAATACTACGCCGTTTTCAAAATAAATAAACGGGGTCAAGTCAAAAAGTTATGGACTTAACGTTATTTTTTTTTATATATATATATATATATATATATATATATATATATATATATATATATATACATACATTAGTCTAAAAAATAGCATTATAAATTATCTCCTGCAACCTATAACACACCATGGATATTATTGGTTCCTTAGGCGTGGTAAATGATACATCATTAAAAAGGAACATTATTACTCACTTTAATGATAATATAACATACAAGATGAAAGCGTTAAAATTGTTTAATGCAAGTGAGTTTTGATACAAAACACAGATATTTATAAAATATTATCGATTTGCAAAAAAAGAACAATATATTATTTTTTTTTATTTAAAGAGTATTTCTTGATTCCTTCAATTATGAATTTACAGAAATTGTTAAAGTAATGGATTTTTTTTTCCAAAAACTGGGCCGTAAGTTCTGAAGTGTTTCGGTATACATCAAGCTTTAGCCAAATATGGAAAAAATAGGCTGACCCTTTAATAAAAATGAAAGTGTTTGTTTTGAGACCCTGCATAAACAAAAATATTTTTTTAAATAGCGCTTTGGATATTTAGTATATAATTTTATGTAATTGATAAATTTATTTAAAAAATCTTAATATGAGAAATATAAATAAATTCGGCCAAGGTAAAAAACCAGAATATTGGCATATTTAACAAGCATCTTGAATCATAACAAAGCTAGAGAGAAAATAAGAAATTCGTTTGGTGGAAATATTTAGAATTCCTCAAAACTTTAATAATAACTTTTAATACTCAATTGTTTTTTTAACGTACAGAGTGTTGAAAGACAGATAAAGGATTTTTAGGCTATATTGCTTCCCTCGTAAAAGGGAAGTATTATAATCGCGAAAAATCACACTCCGAGATTTTTTCAGATCTTCGCGCTTCAGGGACCCTACATGATGAAAAACATATTATTTCAATTCCGCCGGTCTGTCTGTCTGGCTGTTTGCTGCGTAGCTAAAAAACTACTTACCCGATTGACTTTAAATTTTGGTCAAAAATTAAGGGTCATATGTGGATGATCTGGTAACATTTTGTTAAAAATATGGCGAAACAAAATGGCGGCTTGGTGAAATGTTAAAAAAATATTAAAAACTACTTATCCAATTTATCTCAAATTTTGAAAAAACATCAAGTATTATGTTGGAATAAACTGGTAAAATTTTGGTACGAATCCAAAATAGCGGAACAAAATGGCGATTTAATAAAATATTTAAAAATTCAGCCTGAAAAAACTACTTAATGGATTGATTTCAAATTGTGTGCCATAACTAATTGTAGTATAGGGACCAACTAGTAAAAGTGTGTTACTAATTCAATATAGCCGAACAAAATGGCGGCCAAATAAAATATTTGTAATCGTGAAAAGATCGCCCTCTTAGGTTTTACACATCTTTATGTTTTAGCGCCGCTTGATGCCAAAAAATATGTTTTATCAATTCAGTCGGTCCGTCTGACGGTCTATCTGTCTGTCTGTTCGCGGCATAGCTGAAAAACTACTTACCCGATTGACTTCAAATTTTGGTCAAAAATTAAGGCTTATATGGGGATGACCTGATAACATTTTAGTAAATATCTAATATGACGAAACAAAATGACGGCCTATTGAGATGTAAAAAAAATATTATTTAAAAACTACTTATCTAATTTATCTCAAATTTTTCAAAAATATCAAGTATTATGTTGGAATCAACTGGTGACATAATTGAAAAACTGCTTAATGGTTTGATTTCAGATTGTCTGCCATAACTAATTGTGGTATAGGGATCAACTAGTAAAATGGTGGTACTAATTGAAGATGGCCGAACAAAATGGTGGGCAAATAAAATGTTTGTAATCGTGAAAAAATCACCCTCTCAGGTATTACACACCTTTACGTCGCGTCCCTAGATGCCATGAAATATGTTTTGTCAATTCCATCGGTCCGTCTATCTGTCAGTTCGCGGCATAGCTTAAAGACAACTTACCCGATTCATCAAAAAATAAGAGTCATGGTAATATTAAAATAAGAGTCATGGTAATATATATATATATATATATATATATATATATATATATATATATAATGTGGAAAGAAAATGGCGGCCTAGTAAAGTTAAAAAAAAATATTATTAAAAAAACTACTTATCCTATTTATCTCAAATTTTTCATAAACATCAAAATATTATGTTGGAATCAACTGATAAAATTTTGGTACGAATCCAAGATGGAGCAACAAAATAGCGGCTTAATAAAATATTTAAAAATCCAGCCTGAAAAACTACTTTTCAAATTTCAATTTCAATTCAAATATTGTGCCATAGCTAATTGTAGGTAGGTAATTGTGGCACTAATTCAAGATGGCCGAATAAAATGGCGGCCAAATGAAATGTTTGAAATCGTGAAAGAAAATCATCCTTTCAGGTTTTACATATCTTCACGTTTTAGCATCCCTAGATGCCCAAAAATATGTTTTATCAATTCCGTCGGCCCGTCTATCGGTCTGTCTGTCTGCCTGTCAGTTCGCGGCATGGCTTAAAAACTATCCCGATTGGCTTCAAATTTTGACGAAAAATTAAAAGTCATATGGGGATGATCTGGTAATATTTTCCAGTATGGCAAAACAAAATGGCGGCCTATTGAAATGTTTAAAAAATGATTATGAAAAACTACTTATCCAATTTATTTCAAATTTTGCATAAACATCAAGCCTTATGTTGGAATCAACTGGTAAAATTTTGTTAGAAAATGGCGATTTAATAAAATATTTAAAAATTCAGCTTGAAAAACAACGTAATGAATTGATTTCAAATTGTGTGCCATAACTAATTGTGGTATAGGGATCAACTAGTAAAACTGTGTTACTAATTCAAGTAATCGTGAAAAAAAATCACTCTTTCATGTTCTACATATCTTCACGTTCTAGCGTCTCTAAATGCCAGAAAACGTTTTATCATTTCCGTCGGTCCGTCCGTCGGTCTGACTGTCTGTCAATTCGCGACATTGCTTAAATACTACTTACTAAATTGACTTCAAATTTTAACCAAAAATTAGGGGTCATATGGGGATGACCTGGTATATTAAAATGCTTTTGTTAGAGTGGTGTATTATTTGGGGTCAAGATCCACTAAAAAAACAAGTCTCTTTTTAAATTGTCGACGTTTTGCAATTTTATTGTTGCATCCTTAAAACACATATATAGATACTCTAACCTGCATGAAACCCTTATTATCAGTCTTTACCTACTCTGTTGGTCGGCAGATATTTCTCAGATATTAAGTTTCTAAATGGTTTTCGTTAACCATCCTCTTCTTGTTGTATTAGAGTGATGTATTATTTGGGGTTAGACTCCGGTAGAAAAACAAAAGATGTTTTTAAATTGTCGACGTTTCGCAACTTCATTGTTGCATCCTCAGGCGACATATATATATATATATATATATATATATATATATATATATATATTATACCCTGCATGAAACCCATATTACCACTCTTTACCTACTCCGTTGTTTGCAGATATTAAGTTTCTGAATGGCTTTCGTTAACGATCTTCTTGTTGTTATGTTAGAGTGGTGTCTTGTTTGGAATTAGGAACCAGTAAAAAAACAAAATACGTTTTAAATTGTCGATGTTTCGTAACTTTATTGTTGCATCCTCAGGACACATATATAGATTCTATAAACAAACAAACAAACAAACAAAAGTATGCTTTATTGCCGCAGAAAAATTTTACAATTTTATGGACAAAGCAAAATATACCTAAAATAAGACATATCAAAACATTAATCGAAAAGAATTTCGATAGGTCAATGCTTTTTAAAAATGTAAATTATCAATTTACCAAATCGTAAAACACACGTTAGAATATAACATAACATTGCCGCAAAACAGTTAACGAATCCTAATAAACTTATAAAAGTAAACAAGCACACATGTACGAGGTACTATGCGACCTTAAACTCTATGTTATTATAGTTATACAAATAATTGTGATGTTAAACAGAAGGTATAATGAACTAGTGTAGAATGTAGTATACAAAAAAGAATTAAATTTTGTTTTTATTCCAATACCTAACAAAAATAATTAAGTTTTAAGTGAATGTTCGACAGTTCTTTTCTCTATATGATGATTTTCAAAATTCTATGTTACGAGTTAGGACATGACTCACAAAAGATTTAAGTAAACAAGCGAATTTAGTGACAATTTAAAGAGACTTACTCGTTGTAAAAATCATTAACGCTGTATAATGGTCTCTCAATGAGGTATGCTTTGGTGTTTTTTCGAAATTGTGCAAGCATAGGGATAGATTTTAAATGTACTGGCAGATTGTTGTAAAGTTTTATGGCGTTGTAAAAAATTGATTTTTTTATTAATTCTGAGGAAGGAATGGGAAGATATATATCATGCCTAGAGTTTCTGGTACGGTATACATGTTGTGGCCTTTCTGGGAGGGTGTTTATATGTTTTCTCAGCAAACATACCGTTTCCAAAATAAATAATGTAGGAAGTGTTAATATTTCATGTTTTTTGAAATAGTATTGGCAGTGAGCTCTATTATTTAGACCAAACAAATAACGAATGGCTCTCTTTTGAAGCATAAAAATACTACGAAATTGCTTGGTGGTACAGCAGCCCCAAAAGGGAAGGCCATAGCGGAGGTGGGATTCAAATAAAGAGAAATAAGTAAGTCTGGCAGAAGGAACGTCTAGTTCTTTTGAAACTGATCGAATGGCGGAGCAGGCGGTAGAAAGTTCTTTAGTTAAGGTGTCAATATGATTAGACCATTTTAGGTTGTTATTTATATTTAAACCCAGGAATTTAACCGACTCTACGTATTCAATATTGCTGTTATGTACCTGAAGTGGTTGTAAAGTTCCCTTATAAGATAACGCCACCATTTTATCGAGATTAAAACAAAGCATATTGGAATCGGACCAAGCCTTAATTATAACCAAGTCTTTGGAGATACTAGAGTGTAAAGACGTTGTATCAAAATCACTCCAAGTTATGCTTGTGTCGTCAGCAAAAAGGGAAATTCCTCCATTAATTTTAAGGTTCGTGATATCATTAATGTATAACAAAAAAAGAATATGTCCCAAGACTGAACCTTGAGGGACTCCACTTGTAATCAACTTACAATCAGAATCGGAACCATTAGCCCTTACAAGTTGTTGCCTTTTCCCAAGGTAAGATTTGAACCAATTTAAAGAAGTACCACGAATTCCATAAAAATTTAGTTTGTTTATCAGAATTTCATGACTAACACAATCAAAGGCTTTCGCATAGTCACAAAAAACTGAGGCAGTTGGGTGGTTGTTATTGAGAGATAAGTAAACGTCTCTAAGCAACGTGAACATGGCGTCGCTGGTGCACTTGTTGGGTAGAAATCCGGACTGCTCCGGGGATATTATCTGATGTTTTAGGAGAAATGGCATAAGACGATTCTTCAGTAGCCTTTCGATGATTTTTGATAGCACTGGTAGTAGTGCAATTGGGCGATAATTGCAAGAGTTAGTTTTTTCGCCGCCTTTATGAAGTGGAATAATTATAGCTGTTTTAAGGCAATCAGGGAAAACACCTTTTATAAAGGACTCATTTCTTAATGTTGTAAGGGCCTCTATAACTGGAAGTGGCAAGTTCAGGAATATTCTTATTGATAGGCCATCAGTGCTACACGAAGATTTACTTTTGATATTATTTATTACCTTCAATAGTTCAGTGTTGCTAACGGGACTTAAGAAAAAGCTATCAGCTAAATTTTTTGAAGGAGGGAGAAACGAAAGAGGGTCCAAACTTGGCGAGATACTAGAGGTAACATTTTTGCTTACATTAATAAAATAATCATTTAGATCATTAGCCCCTGGCAAGATCTGAGTCACAGGGTTTGATTTGTTTCTGAGGTTATTGATGATGGACCAGGTTTCTTTTGAAACGTTATTTGAGTTTGTTGAGACGTTTTCGGTAGTGTAATTTTTTTGCTGACTTATTAAGAGTAGTGTAGATCCTCCTATAGTTAGAGATATAGTCGACAATAAGAAAGGAGTCGGTGAATTTTTTTATATATGAGAGCGAGCGCATATTTTTAGCAGAAATTCGTATTCCTTTCGTGGTCCACGGTTTATGCCGCTTAGGTTTGATATTCTTAAGCGGGAAGGCCTTGTTAAAAGCACTTATTTAAAAAAGTTCTGAAGTTTGTGTTGACATTATCAGATTCAAAATTCCAATCGGTGTTAAAGCAAATATTATGAAATACTGAGAAATTTGCGGCCGAGAAAATTCTGCCCCGATGGCGAGATCTTGGTAAGGGCCTAATAGGTAAACTAAACCTGGAAATTACCGCCTCGTGATCGGAAAGACCTGAGTTATAGACCTGTGAATGCACCTCTGATGGAGAAAAAATCAGACGCCATGTAATCGATGATAGAAGAAGAGTTTTTTGAAATTCTAGTTGGCGAGGATACATGCATTGAAAGACCGAAAGAGTCGAATATAGAAATTAGATATTTTTGGATGGCACAAATAGTAGCATAGCCAATATTAAAGTCCCCGCATAGAATTTTTTTACATTTAATCGGTAGACTGTCTAGCATGAAACCCATATCAGTATTTACCTACTAGGTTGGACCAACGCAGTAGGTAAAAACTGATAAAAATTTGAAGTCACTCGGAGTAGTTAGTAGTATTAGTACTAGTCACTACGCCGCGAATTGAGAAACAGACAGACCGACGGAATTGATAAAAATATTTTTTGGCATCTAAGGAAGCTAAAACCTGAGAGGGTGATTTTTTGATAAATTAGATAAGTAGTTTGAGAAATTGAGAAAACATGTTTTTCTGCATCTAGGGACTCTGAGACGTAAAGATCTCAAAACTTCTGGGAGGGTGTTTTTTTTTCATGATTACAATTCTTCCCTTTTACTACGGAAGTAAAACGTGAGAAAGTGGTTAAAACTAGTTGCGGTAAGTTAGCACGTCGCAAAAGTTATCGCAATAATGATGTCGGTACAAGAGTTTTGTAATGGCAGAAAATGTGTTTACTACTTAACTATTATATTTAAATAATAAAGAAAGCAGTCAGACATCAGTTTAATAGAGTATTGAAGTATGTTAATTTATTACATTTGACACTGCAAGTGTTTCGTAATAGTTGAAAATTGGCGCTAAACTTATTTATAGCACAAAAAGACGTGAGAAAGTGACCGCATAATTGTGGAACGCGCCGAGTCAACACGTCGATAATGATGTTGTTACAAGAGTTTTGTAATGACTGAAAATTAGTTTACTACTTAGTTATTAATTATAATACAGAAAAGGAAGGCAGACTTCAGCTTAATGGAACATACGTAGTCAGCAATCGCATGAAGGGCGGATATCGAGTGCGCGCGGCAGCTCGGAGCGCATAAAGATATACTTATAATTTCTTTTTTTACTTAATAAATTTATTTAATGAAAAATAATTAAATAGTAATTAAAACGATTTGTATCTATGTAATTTTGCTGTAATAATTAAAACTTACATTTATATTTTATTTTAAACTTATAGTAAATTATGACAGAAATATAATAAATACGTTTCCACGAAAGTAGTTATAATAGGGGAGCGCCTCCTCCTCCTCCTCTTCCTCTCTCTCATGTCCCTCATTCTTAACTTCCTCCCCTTTTATTCTCATTCGCATCATATTTTTTAATTTTTTCTCTTTGTTCTCCCACATTTGATTTTGCATTCTTAAGTCTTATAAATAGGTGCATCATGATCATTTTAGTATGCCGAGACACATTTACTAAGCTGTGCTCGAGTTGCGTAATTGCGTTATTTTTGAATTTTTCCACCAATTTTGTATAAAACAAAAAGAAAAAATGTGTCAAGTAATAAGTGAATTATGTGTAATCGCGAAAAATTAACTACAACTATCAGACAGTTAAAAGTTAAATATCTCAATTTCTTTGAAGTGATTTCGAAAGATGAATACACCAAGCTGTTTTATCCACTGAAACGAGATTATTTGGAAGCAATTGACTGTTGTGATGATTATTTAGAAGGAATTATAAGCCTTACTACGTTTTTCAATACATTTGGGAAATCATACTTTGTAGGAGAATTAAGCCACCTAATAGAATTTATAGGAGAAGATTGCCAATTTATACCTGCTATTATTGCAACCCAAAAGAGGTTTCAATTATACGAAGATAAAAAACAGGTATTATCAAAGAAAGTTAATCCTATTCGCAAGAGACGTCCCCCTACATATTTAAAATATTATGTTAAATAAATGAAATGGCTGAGTTGCTGATTGCAGTTAAATTATTAGAGGAGAAATTTAGTAATCTTTCAAAAACCTATTTCTCATATTGTATGGCAAGTGGTCCGGAGTGGATAGACTTTTATTGTAATCAATCTGAGGAATTCGTAAAGGCTGCCCTCTGTTGCAACAAATACATTGAAACATTAAATTTTTTTCAACTTATTCAAGATCTAAAAGATATTGGCTTTGGTTACTATTTAAAAGACTTGAAGCAATTTATTGACGAGGATACTATTATTCAAGAAATTGAAAAGGAAGAATAAATTTAATAATATTTACAATGGAGCAAATGGTTACTGAAATGTATGAAGAGTTTATTATATCTGCTGCATACTTCCAATATTTATCAATTGTAGGCGAAGAAGACGCAGAAGCACAAGATTTGTCAGCATATGTTAATAATATAGATCGAATGAAACAATGTAAATTAGCCGCTAAATTTTGTAATGATTATTTAAAATATAAAAATGAGTATGAACTTTTAAATGAATTTAGAAAATTAGATTTAAGGTATCATATTAATTGTATTCAATCATGGTTGGTTAATGCAAAATAAAAAGGTAATTAAGTTTTTTTTTATATTTTTATTCATTCATAAAACAATTGTCATATAAAAATAACACATTTGTCAAAGCACACATACAAGGTGATTTTGAATGATAGAAGCATTTTGGTTCCATTAGCTTTAGCGCTGGTTGTTCATCTATTTCAATCACATGCTTTTTAGAATATTTCTGTATAAAATCCTTTTTTTCGCTTCCTTTTACAAAAACAAAATCTGCTTTCTTCGTAAGTGTTTCAATTATTTTTGGGAAATGATGTAATGGAGTAAATCCATTATTCCAATGTATACAATGATAATTTTTCGTTAACCATACCGCCTGCTTGTGACAATCAGGTGAAAGAAACTCCATTGGAAAAGGCTTTTTAAAAATGTAATGAGTCATTTCATAACCATCAAAAGCTGCAAGCTCTTTCGGTATAAATTTATTTTTTTCATCTTTGAATCCTTGAATATCTATAACCAATCTCATATTTTCAAAGCAGCAAATTTTTTAATGAGACTTTTTTTACTTGAATAATTTGCAATTTCTTCTTTCAGTTGATTAATTTTAAAAATAAATTTTTCAATTTGTAGTTGTAGTTTTGATGTCATGATTAAAACTAAAAGCTTTTGAAAATTTCTTTAAATTAAATCGAAATATGAAAATAGTGGGGATAAAGTTTATAATTGTTTCACAATTTTAGTAAGAGGGTTGTAGCTAAATAATTTGTCATGTAAAATAAGACAATAAGCAGAAGTATCTTTTTTAATTGCATTGTGTGTCTCAAATTCAATTCTCATTACTACGGATCCCGTTTGAATTGTTTCTTTTTGATGGGAGCAATCAATATGTGTAATAGGACTAATGTTTTTGAATTGTTCAGGATTAAAAATGGGTTCATTTGGAACACCATAGTAAGACTGTCTAAAGTTGGCAAACATTTCGTATAAAGCAGAAAATTTGTTTTCTTCGAAATTTAAGTACAAATCGTGATAAGGATATCTTTCAGAATTTAAATATACTCTAATATTTGACAAGGTAATATTGTCAAATTTACTCATATCTTTAACAATTTTCCCTTTTCTGTTTTCTTGAAAGCCAATCACAACATGACGAGGAGCTTCTAGTTTACTAGTTGTTTTTACCGGCCATGTGTGACGGGTTGTTTCGGTTAGAGAAGAATATTCAACAAGTTCCCAACTCCTGAATCCTATCAATATATCTTTATTTGATTCTAATATTTTTGATAGAGCAAGTTGTTGTGGCATATCAACTAGAATGTGAGGAACTTTCCAATAAATTTTATCGAAAGTAACCAATGGAGTGTCAGGAGCAGTAACAAGGTGTGCCGGATCTTCTTTGAAAATAACACCATCTAAATCATCAGTTGATCTAATAAGAACCAATTCCTGTTTCATATTCATAATAATTTTTCTGTAATCTTCAAAAAATCCTAAAAGCATTTTTAGTGGTATGGATACGGAGAATTTTCCATCATTATCAACTAAAATTGTATCACCTTCTTTCCGATGTGGAAACCAACCTGCATTTTCCAGTTTTAAACTTTCGTTGGTATTGTGAGAAAAGTAGCTTTTTAAGGTTGATGCTAATCCAACATTTCTTATTGAATCTATAGTAATTCCGTTTAGTTCATAGCGGATTTCTCTGAACAAAAAGGCTATACCATTGTTAATAAATAGCAATTCTTTCTTATATTTACCTTCTGTATTAGTTAATTTTCCTTCGATATAAAGTAAACTATCTGATGGTAGAGTGTAAGCATCGAGTTCTTGAATTGGGATCCTTATTTCATCATTGTAATCGAATTTTGAAGAAATATATGGTTGATATGTGTGAAGCTCAGAACTGACGATGGAATTGTCTACATAAAGCTTTTCGTTTACGTTTAATATGTTCATTATTTTAAAACAGTGAAACCCAAGGATGTGAGAAATTTACGATTATCTCGTCTTAACTTGTTGGTGTTGGATTTGATACTGAACTGTTGTTTAGGCTTTTTCTTTTTATAAGTTTTTACTTTGTTGATAGTGGTAGGGGCAAGTCTCATCCCAAGGGCTCTATTATATCTAACAACCATTTTATATTTCACTTGTTTGTAAATGTAACCTTACTGTTATAGTTTCTCCTCTAAAACTGATAAGTTCTCCGTCTTGATCAACTATTTTAACTGTTATATTGTTAATTGCTTTGACGCTAACTGGAAAATACAAAATGGGCAAAGGAGATTCAACTATTTTATACCCTGGAGCTACAGTTGGATAAAACTGGTGAATAATATGAACAGGTTTACCATTATTGTAAGAACCTACACAAATATTACAGTCAATACAAATAGCATTCACCTTAGTTATTTTTGCAACATTATCTGATTCTTCCTCTTTCATAGCTTCTAGTATCCTGCTATTAAAACCCAACATTTTTCCTATCGAATCTTCCTTGGTAAAATCAATTATTCTACTACACATTAAAAAAGTTTTTAGAGTATTAACATTTGCTTTTAAAAGAAAAAAAAAATTTTCATTCGGAAATAAATCTTCTATACTTTCTCTTATGTATGTTTCTATATCTGTAATGTCATAAGTTCCGTCGGGAATAACAATTACTTTTTTATCTATATAAAATTTATTATATCCTTCTTTTATATTGGGGATAGTCATAAACGTTTCAAAATCAGCTAAACCCAGATAATATTGTTTTTCATCCTCTAAATATATGGGCGGATTAAAATCAGCAGACAAAACAGAACTGTTTCCTGATATGGCAATTGTGGTAGACATTGCAGTTTATTTATGAATGAGATATTACAATAAATAATGAGTTTATATATTTTTTTGCAAAAATTTTAGGGATAGTTGACCACAGTTATATGAATTAAATTTTTGTTTATTTTCATAAGTATAAAATACATCCACTTTGCAATTCGAATTAAAATATTTGAGAAGTTCAAAAGGTGGTTTTAAATTTCCATAACTATCAAAATATATTACATTTTTGTTATTTTTAATATAAGCAGTCCAATGAGATCCTTTATTTTGTTTTTTATCCAAATTTACAATACCACATTCTTTCAGATTAATTTTTTTTGGAAGTTCATCGAGCATAAAAACACCTCTAAAGCCAGTTATTTTTAACAGCTTTACATATTTAATAATATCATTGTTCGTAAGTGCTCTTTTTGGAAAACTTATTTTGAGTTTTTTTTTTGTCTGATTGCTTTCATTTTGACGGATCCTCCTTTATAAGGTCTAATAAATAGTCCCTTTCCTTTATATGGTCTAATATATAATCCTTTCCCTTCTTTAGAAGCATTTTCCATTGCAATATTATGTCTATGTATTTCTTCTAGTTGCTGTTTAGCTGCTTTAGCATCATTTACTGCCTTAGCAATTCCTGCCGCGCCTCCACCTAGTGCACCCAGGGCGCCAAGAATGGGAAACAAAAGAGGTAGAAATCCTCCAATTTTTTTGGGCGTTCGAATGATACGTTTTTTTCTCAATTTAAGTTTATCCCCTTTTGTATTTTTTAATCCCAAATCGAACTTTCTTTTACCCTTCATTATTCCTGCAACACTTAAAGCTGCAATTTTTTCACCAATAGAAGAATCTTTAGCTTTTACCCTATCCCAGGCTTTTTTTCTAATATTTGGTCAGATATGTGTCTTTTTGATAAATCTTCAGTCTGAGAGTAAGATATATCATGTTCTTTGCAAGCGGAATCCAATGGATTTATACCAACGTCACCTCTAGTTAATCTTTTTTCCAAGTTGGTGCCGGGACCACAATAATTATATCCTGGTATATGAACTTCGAAAGGTAGTTTGCTAATTAATTTATTTACTAAACCAGAGCCTTTTCTATTACGTGTTTTAATAGTTTTTTTGAACTTATGGCGACCCACAGTCATTGAAGTTCTTTTTATACTACAAAGCACATTGACATTTTTCTGGTATAAATACTTTTACAGCTAAAAATATTTACTAGTGTGATTAAGAATGAGGATTGAAAAACAAAAATTCTCATTACCAGTAAATAATCATGATGAAAAAATTTTAAGTAAACAGTTGAGAAAGCATGGTGACTTATTTTGCGGTGGTTCAAAAAGAGGGCTTATAGTTGGTTGCAGTGGTAGCGGTAAAACCAACGTTATGCTTACACTGCTCGAGCATCCAAATGGAATTAGGTTTGAAAATGTCTATGTTTATTCAAAGTCATTAGATCAACCAAAATATGAATATTTAAGAAAGTTGTTAAAACCTATGAAAGAAATTGGATACTTTGAATATGATAGCGATGAGAACATTATTTCACCTCATGAGATAAAGCCAAATTCCGTTATCATTTTTGATGATATTCCTTGTCATAATCAATCTATTATTAGGGACTATTTCACGCATGGAAGGCATAGAAACACCGATTGTTTTTTTATTTTTCAAGGATATTCCTCAATCTTTAAACGTCTAATTCGAGAAAATGCAAACTTATTAATTTTATTTAAACAGGACTGTTTGAGTTTAAAACATATATATAATGACCACTGTATATTGGATATGACATTTGATCAGTTTAAAAATATTTGTGCTAACTGTTGGATGGATCCATATGGCTTTCTTGTAATTGACAAAGATTGTGAAGTAAATCACGGCAGATATAGGAGTAAATTCGATTCCTTTATATATTTATAAAAGTAAAAAATTTGCAGTTTTATTTCATTTAAAACTTGTACAGCATGGATAAACGTTTAGCTCGAGAATTAATAAGATCGAGACAAGCCGTGAAGCAGAAATATCAAAGCTTGAAATTAGCTACTTCTACTGCTCAGTCCGAATTAGAACAAACTTATAGACCAATAACACAACCACTTAAACAGCTAATTTCAAGTATTGGTAAATCCGAACCATTCGATTTAAAAGAAGAAAGAGTTTCAAAGTATGAAGATTTCAAAACACCTACAAAGCTTTATAAAACATCAACTCCGACGAAAAATATTCAGAAAACAGGAAAAACTCCGTCACTCCCTACAGAACTACCAACATTTTTAAATGACAGTAGTATCACTTCTTCCTCTCCTGTAGTACAACCATTGTCATCAACTGTTATAGCAGAAACTTCAGATCCTTCTAGTGACACAACAACAAATTTAAACTTGTCAGACATATTGGAACAAACTAGAAAAACAATTCAAACCTATGTTGGTACACCATCATATAAAGATTACTTAGCAGATTTTCATGAATTACCCAGATCATATATTGATGAGGGTGTGAAAGATACACAACATAAATTTGACCATTATTATGGAATAGTTCATGACCTCGAAACGGATAAGTTTTCTTTTGGTTTAACACAGATACCGGTAGAAATTATTGGAAAAGACATTAAAGTGGGAGGAATAACGTACACAGGCACGCCAGGTTTATACGAATTGCTTTTCAAAAAAGAACCGAAAGGTTATAAGGAAGGAAGATTTAGATAATTACATGAACATTCTAGCTAAAACAAATGTATATCGTAGGAATTTTGATTCAAATGAACAAGTTCAAGGAAATACATCACACAAATATGTTACAATAATAGGACCATATTTACAAAGAAAGGGGATTACAAAGACAAAAACCTTGCCAAGATTAGTTACAGCATTTAACAAACCAAAACCTCCGTTTAGAACAACTAGAGCCAAATCTACAGGAAAGGGATTAATTTTGAAAACAAACAGATCAAATACAGACTATGTATACTGGAATAATGTTAACGAAATTGTTGATAGGCTACGTTTATTAATTTCATCAAGTGATGCGGGAAATAATGCTCATAGTAACGAGATTATCTCTATTATTGAAGAATTAAGAGAAGATAAAGTAATTCTATAAATAACAGCTATCAAATATAATCATATTTATTGTTTAATGAAAGCTCAACATGACAGTTGATAATTTTGGACGCCATATTTCAAAACAAAAAAATCAGAGAGAGAATAAGTGACATTAATAATTTAAAAAGGAGATTAGGTGAAAATGAAACAAATAATGAAATCTTTGCTAAAAAGCTTAAGGTTTTTGATGAAAATTTTTTAAAGTATGAAAACCAGATTAAAGGATGCTATACCTCAATTGAAAACGTTAATAAACAGTTGCTAACGCTAAATCAAATAAGTAAAGATTTGCAATTTTTAAATGAACATGTTAAAAAGGAAGACAAAAAATTAAGTGATGATATCAACAAAATTAATAAAATAATGGAAACAAATATAAGAGAAGTAATAATTGAAAAACACAAGGAAAAAATTAAACAATTAAGAACTTTTATAAAAAGGTTAGATGATGAAAAAAAAAGAAATCAAAATAGCATTCTTAACAGTAGAACAATTGACCAACTCACTTTGGAAGAAAATCAACAATATATTTCCTTGGAAAATATAATGTCCAGTGTAATTAAGAAATTAGAACAAGAATTAAATAAAACAGAGGAGGAATTAAAAAATAGTGATAGTAGATCAACTACTTTCTTAACTGGAGAGATAAAAAATCCTTTAATGCGTTAGAAAAGGAGATTACTAAAATTAGTAAAATTTTAAATGAAAAAAGTTATACAATACAAATTGATAAATTGAATGAATGGGAAAAAACATATAAAAGTTATATTTCGAATTATTACAAAACATAGAAAGTGAACTTCCTTAAAATTGAATAAACAAGTTTGTTGTCATGACAACCGTTAAACAACAAGTCGTTAATGAATTACATAAACCTGCTAGAAAAAACTACAAACGCAGAAGGGTGGTAGTGAAAGGGTTAAATGATCTTTTTCAAGCTGATTTGGTTGAAATGTTACCCTATGCCAAATTTAATAAGGGATTTAAATATATCTTGATTACCATAAATGTATTTTCTAAGTATGTTTGGGCCGAACCGTTAAAATCTAAATCTGGAAAAGACGTAACAGCGGCAATGAAAAAAATATTAATCAGTGCAAAAACTCCACCAAAAAACTTGCAAACGGATAGAGGGAGAGAGTTTTTCAATGTAAATTTTCAAAATTTGATGCAACAATTTCGAATTAACCATTATAGCACGTTTTCCAATTTGAAAGCGAGTATAGTAGAAAGAGTGAACAGGACTTTAAAGAATAATATGTGGAAAATATTTAGCATTCAAGGAAATTACAAATGGTTTAATATATTAGCGGATATTGTAAAAGATTATAACAATACAAAACATTCTTCAATAGGAATGAAGCCAAAACAAGTAAATAAAACAAATGAAAATAGAATCTTGAAATCTGCATTTACTCATGCTAAAACGTTAGATATAAAATCTCCAAAGTTTAAAGTGGGTGATCACGTACGAATAAGCAAGCATCGAGAGGCATTTTCAAAAGGTTACACACCAAATTGGTCAAATGAGATATTCCACATTAAAGAAGTTAAGATGACAAACCCTTGGACATATTTAATTCAAGACGAAGATAATCAGGACATTCTGGGTGGTTTTTATGAGCAAGAATTACTTAAAGTAAAGCATACCGATGTGTATCTTATTGAGAAGATTTTGAGAAGGAAAGGAAACAAAGTTTATGTGAAATGGTTAGGACTTGATAAAAAATATAATACATGGATTGATAAAAAAAATATTGTTTAATTAAATTGAAATTAAATTTTAGTTAAATTTGTTTTATTTCTGTTCCTCACTTTATGCTTTAGCTGATACAAATTACAAAGTCTTAATGTGCTAATTAATTTCAAATAAAATTCACATTTACTAAACTAAAATTTTATTAAGTAAAACATCAAATACAATTTTTATTAAAACGTGTCAAATATATTTTATTTCTATGTTCCTCAGATAATATCGAATCTAGAATAAGTTTACAATCATTTATTCTTTTTTCAAAACGGAGTCTATCTAAGTACCACATCTGAAAGTTACTCCTACGGGCTTGTCTGTAAGCAAAGCTCCACTTCACTAACACATACCTTATTGTTCTCTTCCAGAAAAGATATTGTTTTCTTCGTAATATTTTCTTTTTGATCCATTTTCATTGTTTTCTTCGTAATATTTTCGTTTTGTTCCATTTTGCTTCAATTTGTTTTCCATTTGTTCAGGATATAAAGCAAGTAATTCCATCATAGTTGAAACATTTTCACTGTTAGGATTTTCTGTTGGACTTATTATATTATAAACATGCGTACACAAGTCGCCACAATCAGATGAAATATTATTTTGAAATATTTTGAAATATGTATTGAATTCTTGCCTTTTAAGTATAGATAATCTATAATCAATAATTTCCTTTAATCGCCACAAATTGTCCAAAGACTCTTGTCCTAAGTATATGAAGTGTGGGCCTTTTGTAATTTGTAGAACAGGGGTATCATTTATTTTCTGAACCTGCAGATGAATGTTGTTTATATTCACACTGGTTTGATCAACTTGAGGAAAGTAGAAATTGTTTACAATAATTCCTTGATGAACACAAATGTCTTTCCAATTTTCTTCAGTTAGTGCGATTGAAAATCCAGTTTTTCCACCAATTACAATTTTTGGAGAAAAATCATTTAAACTAATGCCAACAAGAACAAATTTTGACAAAGAATTATTTAAAAAATAAATTTTTGAATTAAGAAGCGTTTCCAAAGGTTTATGAACCACGGCGTTGTTCATAATGACTAAACGAGACTGAAACATATTGTGTTATTCTTGTACTTAAATATTCTCATCCCCACTTTCTTTAAAGTTTCGATTAAAATGGATTAATGAAAAAATAGATTTCCAGTTTGAAATTTGTAATAAAGATAAATAATTAAAATGGTAATGTATAAAAATAATGCAAAGTTTAATGTAACACTAATGATGGAAAAGTAATAATTTTTGAATCCGTCATAATAATTGGTACAGTTGGGGGTTAAAATTTGTAACTGATTATTTTTAAACTCTAACCTTTCTATCCAATTTGTATCAAAAATAGATCGATTTGGATAATGATACAAAATTTTAAAAAAATTACTTGCATTTTCATTTCCATTTATTCGTTCCATCCAACTAATTGTACTATTGTTAATTAATCCAATTTTCATAAATTTACAATATTTACTTAGAGTGACGTCTGTTTTATTAGAAAAACATATTTCACACTGTGTTACGCCAGGGTGATGATGAACATAAAAAACATTTTGGAAAATAAAATAAAGAAGAATAAATTGAGATCTACTGATAGTCATTAAAACAAATTAATAATTATATTCCAAATTTATTAACATTAAGCAGATACTTTCACCACGAAAGCAAAAGCAGTTGTAAAAAAATAACAATAAAATACTTAATTTAAATATATGTAAAAGTTCATAAATAAGGATATTAATAATACTATATAAAATGTGTAGCTTGAAGACTTATTTTGAATGGTTACAATTATTCGATTCCTATTTTTCCATAAACAGTTATTTAAATCACAATTCCTAGCAAATTTCTTATGCTCCACAATAGGATCATCATAACTTAACCAATCAAAAATTTCAATACCACAATAAAAACATTTACAAATATCATTGATTGAAGTATAGTAAAACACTTCTGGTCTCAATTTTCCTTTCCATTTTTTAAAAATGGAAAGTCGTTTTTCATATGTTTTAAAATAACTGTTATCAATTTCTTTGTCAAAAGTTTCTATGCACATTTTGTGAAAGACTTATAAAGACTAACTTTGGTTTCAAAAACAACAAATTTAAATACCTTATAATATGTGCATAAATATATCTAAATCTTCATGTTCTGCATTCCATTGATACAAAGCAATATCATCGTGTCCCCAAGCTAATGTATTAAAACTATAGGGAATTTTATACCGCTTATCATCTTCGGAACTCAAAGCCAATTTATTAATTAACTCTGTAAAAATTGTGTGTTGTCTAGATCGAAAAACATACATTGAACAAAAGGTTTTAGAATGATTTTCAACAACATCTTTATAATGAATAAAATCCAACTGCTTTTTAATTGCACTTTTTTTAACACCTTTTGCTTTTTTTGTTAAACTGTTTTCCGTTTTAATACAATATGCTTTTGCTCCAGTACCAAAGAAAGCAGTAATGGGTTCACCAGCATATTCATCTTTGAATTTTCCTATAACTGACTTTGTAATAGGCATTTCATGAATATTATTAAATTCATAATTAGATTTGTCAAATTTGTGAATATTTTTTTATCATGTCAGAATAAATATTTGGAGTTGTGACTTCTAAAATGAACGAATCGGTATCGGTGTATAAAAGTGAAATATTTTCCTGATAAAGAGGTTTTAAAAAATTATAAAAGAAATCATACATGACAGTTTTAGATATATCTAATATTGAGAAGCCTACATATATTGGTTTATTGTAAGTAACTTGAATCTTTTGCATTTGAATAGCTACCAAGTTTTCAGAAAATATTGTTAAGTCCTTGAAATATGGTTTTGCAATTAAATTCTCAGCACCATCTTTTCTTCTATTTTTTTCCCACTCTGTAACAAGTCTTACGTCAATTCTCCTATCAACATTTTCCATAGTCTTGCCATAAATACTATTATTTGCCAACTTGTAAGTATTACGATCAAATTCATTCTTTGAATCATTTCTTAATCTTGAATTCAAGTCTATATATTTTTTCAACCAATCAGATTGAGAAAACTGTAAAACTCTATGAACTTTAGTTAACTTGAGTCCATGTTCCAAACATTGTTTTAATAATTGATAGTGAATAACATATTTTGATTTATCATTTAAATTGGGTATTAATTTTATGCATTTAGAATTTGGCGGTTTAAAGTTTTCTGGACAAAACGGAAAATCGTTATGATAGGAATGTAGACTTGTAGGATATTCTAAATCAACTTCTAAAACATATCCCTTATTAGATTTTTTAGAAATATTCATAATATTTAAATCATTGATTTCTTTATCTGTTAACCAAACAAAATCTCCCGTTGGAATGTGCTGTGACATTGCATAACCATACAAATTTGTTGCATCATAATAAATTATGTATTTAGTTGGCTTTAAAGGATCAAAATTTAAAAGAAATGGGTTATTAGCTTCAGATTTTCTACAAATGCAAGAGCTCACACCACCGCGAACGCTTTTTTTGAAAAAGTGTATCATATCTGGATCAGTTAACAATTCTAACTCTATTCCAGTATAACGCAAACACGCCTCCCAGGATAAACCTGGAAAAGTGTAAAAATGAGCTGGATCGAGCTTATATGTGGATAAACAAGTGCTTCTAAAATTTTCAAAAATATCTGCCAAAAGTAAAGTATCAGAGAGTAAGTAAACGTCGGAGTATTGACCAAGAGATTCACATTTAAACAATTGCCAAACCTTTACAGCTCTTTGGTATTCTGCATCACTGATGTGCTCATCCGTTAAAGTATTATAAAATTGGTCTTTCTGAGGTAAAGTTGTTTCTTCTAATTTTAAATAATCATCAATATAACTGTAAGGAAATACACCTTTTTGCCGAATAAGTTTAAATCTTTCTTCATCATTGAAAATTTTTTTTATTTCCTTACATTGTTCATCTTTTAAGCTTTCAGAGAGTTTTGATAAAGAATGGGATAGAAATTGAAAAGAATCAATAAACCTTAATGATATATTTTTTTTCTTAGCCTTTTGTGTCTTTTTATCAAAATAGTTATCCACATGAATAAGCTTTTCAAATGAAATATATTTTTCCTTGTTTTGTGCGATAACTGTTAGTTGTTCTTTGTTTAAGCATAATTTTTTAAGAAATAGATGAGAATCATAATTACGCAAATTATGCAATATAACTGGAATAAAGTTAGGTATTCTGTAATTTATGTTGCAGAGTGAATGAGCTGGACCTCTATAAAGACCGGTTATATGACAATGATCTGCAACCCTGTCATTTAAAAGAGGTTTATTACAAATATGACAAACTTTTTCATAGTTATGATAAATTTTGTCCAGTTCGTTCAAAGGGATCATTTTTTTAGGAGCCTTTAAATATTTATTGTATATGTTATACACATCTCTTTCTAAAGAATTTATAAATAATGTATCACAATTTTGACCTCTATATTTTTCAAATTTAGAATAATTATCGTCGAAGGAACATTCAATGTAATAGGCAAATGAATGTGGAATATGTTCATATTGTTTTAAGGTGTATGAAGTATTAGGATTTTTATCAACATTGTCATTATTTAAAGGCTTTAAAATGCATTCAAAATCTGCATACACCACGAAAGGAACTTTCATTTGTTTATGATAATTTACAAATTTCAAAATATTATCATATGAATAGTTTCCAAACTTATCTTTTATTAATTCTTTAGAAGGTAGGTTAATTCGTAAATGATCACAATCATAGCTATTGTGTTGTAATAAATTTTCTTCTGTAGGGAAATATTGTAAACAACCATCGCAAATATATTTTTTTCCGTGATGTTTAGAAATTTGTGCAGAAACTAGTTTTGATAAATCTTTAATATAGCAATAATGAAAAGTTTTTTCATCATCATCACTTATTAACAATAAATTGACATGTTGATTTTTTTTATTCGATGAATAATAAAGTGGACCAATTACTTCATACCCCTTTTTAGGATTTATAATTTCTAATCCATATACATTAATAGAAATGTTATTTTTTTCTTCAAAAATCTTAATGTTCTTTAGCAACATTGGAAATTCTATACCTGACATATCCAAAACAGAAGAGTAGTGTGGGTAGGATGAAGTTTCAAAATCTAATCCGCGTGGTTGGTGAAGAGCAGACACAACTGCCCAGGCGAAGCAAAAGTTGTCATCATTCCTAATGTTGATCACAGCTTGACGTCTCTTGATCTCTTGAGGAAGTTCGATAAAAGATGAGGCTCTCAGCGGATTGTGCTTGTTAACATTAATTTCCAAATGAAGTAAATTCATCAAAGCCCATCCTGCAACGTAAAAATTAAAAAATTACTTTTTTTGTTGCTGTTGTAAAATCGAAAATAAATTCTTTACCTGAATCTCTTTCTGCAAATTCGTCAGCTTTCTGGTCAATAATGGTGCAGATTTGCTCTAACAGTTCTTTTTTCTGATATCCCTGGCAAATGACTTGGAACGGCGCATTAAAAGATTTGACATCATAGCTGTCGCTGCTGGGGTTAAAATAGAAACCGAACAGTTCCATATTTAGCTTGATACATTTATGTTTCTGCAGTTCTTGATCTATTAGATGTGCAATTTTGTATTCCAAATGTTGAAAATATTCTTTCACATTTATGAAGTTTTGGTGTGAGGAAATCCTATAAGATATTATTCGTTCCCTGAATGCTGACTTGATAATTTCAACACCTTCCTCCAAGCCTATTTTGGAATTGTTCTTGTGCACACTAGATCGAAGATGTCCACCCCATAGACTTTGGTTTATATTTTTCTTGCATTCTTTACAATATTTTACAATATTTGTAGAATCTATATAAATTAAGAAAAAAATATTTTACAAAATATTTTACAAAATATGACATGAAAAATAAAATGTTCTTACCTTTAACAAGCTTTGGTTTTTTCAACCAACTGTTGAGTTTTGTGGAATTTCCGTTAACATGTTTTTTAATATGTCGCAGTAAATTATCCTTTCTAGTAAAGACTTTATTACATGTTACACACTTATGCATTTCTGAAGTTTTCTGCATAATAATAATAATAAAATTAATATTGTGCAATTCTATTTAGTTATAGTCAAATTTTGAAAAAAGCAATTGCATTTTTGAAGTTCTTTGTATAATAATAAAATTAATATTGTGCATTTTTATTTAGTTATAGTCAAATTTTGAAAAAAGCAATAGAAATTAATTGACTTTATGAATCCATTTCTTCAAATGAGTCAACTAATTTGTCAAAGGCCTGTTTAACATAATTCACCGTATTTTCGTCTCCCTTTTTAATTGTGATCAAATTAGTTAAATTTTGAATAGCGAAACCCAGACACTTAAGGTTTGCTATTTGTTTTTTATTTTTTTTATTAATTTTAAATTTTTTTTTAATGATAAATGATGGTTTCGAAATTGAATTTTGTTCAACTGGTGAATTATTAGGAGAAATATCCGAAGTTAAATTTGCATCAATTTGTTTTTCTTGCGGATCAGAATTTACAATAGCATATGGTGAATTAATAGAAGATATAGCCGAACTTAAATTTTGATCAATTTGTTTTTCTTGCGAATCAGAATTTACAATATCATATGGTGAATTAGTAGGACAAATAGCCAAACTTAAATTTTGATCAATTTGTTCTTCTTCCGAATCAGAATTTTCACTAAACAAAAGGGGAGAGCAAATTGGTCTCGGAGAATTAATTGGCGATTTTAATGTTAAATAATTTGGATTAGATTTTTGAAAACAAACAATATCCTCATAGTTAGAATTTTGAGTTTCGTCAATGTCATTCAGTTCTTCAAGAGTTTGTTTAGTTTTTGTTGTAATTAAGTCCGTTTTGTTGTCAATAATGTCATTAAGATCGTCAAGAGTTTGTTGTTGAGTAGCTGTAAATAAATATTTTTCGTTGTTGTGTTTGTTGGCATTATTCTGAACTTGGCTATTGTAAATAATTTCATTCAAGTCCTGAATAGTTTGTTGTTGACTAGTTGTAAATACGTCTGTTTCATTGTTTTGTTGGTTTGCAAAATTCTGCATTTGAGTACATGTGTATAAGTCAAAGTCATTGTCAATTATTTTGCTACTCGATGCCAAAAAATTGTCCATTATGAAAAAAATCGTAATAACAAATAAAAATGCCACAAATGTACATAAAAATGTCACCAATATATAAGAATTAAATCTTGCCAAATAAAAATGTTAGAAATAAAAATAAAAATTTACCAAATAGACACAATGTAAACACCAGAAAACTCGCGAGCTCTGCACAGTGTGAATGCAGAAATCAATTGCATTCGTCTCTTCGCTGAGGCGATTTTATATGCAAAAGTTAATCACATGTGTCCTACTTAAAGTTGAACGACAATCTCTAAAAACCACTTTCCCAAGCCGATCAACAACCTTACCCCCTCCCCCCCTTCCCCCTCCCCCTTCCCGACCAGTGAATTTCCGAGACTAAAATCCCGGTTCCCCAATTTCGGGCTACCCTCTTCAGGTTAAGTTAAGTTAGGTTAGGTTATGTTAGGTTAGGTTAGGTTAAAAAAGAAGAAAAAAAGAAAAAAGGAGAAGGAAAGAAAAAGAAGAAGGAAGGAAAAAGGAGAAGGAAGGAAAAAGGAGAAACATATGAAAAAGAGAAAGAAGGAAAAAAAAAAAAAAAAAAAAAAAACTTAAGTATTGCAGGAGAGAAAGTATCATTCGCTGTAATAAGGTGAGCTATAACCAAAATTGTTTTTTATCAAATATATCTATCTAAATCTAAAGTAACGATGGCAGAAAATATGATTGGAAACGCTGACCAAATTGAAGAAAATAATATGGGGGCTCAAATTGAAGAAAGAAAGAAATTTTTATTAACTTGGAAGGCGATTCCATCACTTATAAACATTCATTTTTGGACAAATCATCCCATTCTTATGTAACATCGACATAATTTTATTTAATTTTTTATTTAATAATTTTGAAGAAAAAGATGTATGTGTTATACAAAGCTACTCTAAAATTGAAAGTCGAAGACTAGGAACATTTGCTATTTGCCTTCCTTGTAGTGCAATTCACATGAGATATTTACGGAGAGGGGAGTCCGATCATGTGAGCTGCCACTACAAAAGAGCCTATGTTGTTAGTGCTTCTGATTTACATTGTGCTATTTGTAGGATACATCTTTTTCTACTAATTCCTGAACATGCTTGCTTTTACTGCAACAAAAATGAAAAAAAAGAGATAGAAGATTATGTTGTTAAATATTAATAATAAACATAGTTTGTAAAGGTGATGGGTAGATTATTTCAACAATATTAATTTTAAATATAGGTTATAAACGTAATGGGTAGATTATATCAAAAATATTAATTTTAAACATAAATTGTAAAGATAATAAGTAGAATACGTCAACAATATTAATTTTAAAAAATGTCAACTGTTACTATAAGCGGTTATATATTTTCATTGCTATATTCAAAATACTTCTTTTTATTCTAACATCTGACACTGTATTTGTAAATGAAATAGCTAATCATATGTAAAAAAAAAGTGTCGATTATGTCAACTGCCACTAGAAGCACTCATATATTAGCATAACATTTTGTTAACGCTTGTTTCTGTATTCAATTGAGTTTTCTCTTACTTGATGCAAATTATATTAATATTATTAGTATAATTAAAAAGTAGTAGATTAGGCTATGCCGGTCCGACAATCAAAACCGTCATTTTTACATGTAAATTCCCATAAGAAAATTTAAGCTTCCATTTGCAAAAGTGGTGCCATTTTAGGGCGTGGCACTTTTTGTGTAAACCCATAACAATTGTTTTGTTATGTAATGTGAAAATTAGTATGTATTAAAAAACTTGTTAGATCATTGTTGTCGTTTCAATATAGGAAAAGGAAAAAATGTGTGTCAATTATTATATATATTTACATTTACTTTTTTTTACAAAATTATTTGTTACCAGAGTTTTCACAAACACAAATTATAAAAAATATTATCCTCTTTTTAAAACTACAACAAAATGATGTCTAATTACATCTTTGAAGATTTGTAACAAATAGTAATATCTAGTGCGACATACAGGACAATTGTTTACCATTATAGAACAACCATTTTCATCATTCCATCTTAAAATACATTTTAAACAAAAAATGTGGGAACATGTATTTGGTCTACATGAATCATAATATTCGATTATTTCAAAACACATAGCACAAAACACTTTTTTCTCTTCACTCTCAGTTTTATTCAAATTTTTTAAAACAATCCCATTATTTTCTTCTCGAACTAATGGTATATTTTCTTCTTGAACTCCTGGTATAATTTCTTCGAGGCTAATTGTCTGAAGCGGAATGGATCGATTTCTTTCTCCAACTGATTCACTCATTTTATTTTAATATTATTATTAATAGATTTATTCAACAGAATTTTTTCTTTTAACAGTCACTCGTACCTTAACATACTAAAATGATCTTGATGCACCTATTTATAAGACTTAAGAATGCAAAATCAAATGTGGGAGAACAAAGAGAAAAAATTAAAAAATATGATGCGAATGAGAATAAAAGGGGAGGAAGTTAAGAATGAGGGACATGAGAGAGAGGAAGAGGAGGAGGAGGCGCTCCCCTATTATAACTACTCACGAAAGTGCCTAAAAATGTCCTAAAACATCTGCTCAAAAGGTCGTTTATGAGTGCGAGGGGACAGTGAAATCTCCCGCTTGATTAAGTGAGACTGCCTCCGGCTCCCGTTATCTACCAACGATGTTTTCGAGTAGCCGCGCCTCTTTTTCCTGATATCTGAAACCCGATTGTACTTTTTCTTTAATTATATATGTTACTCTTGTAACATCATTATCGCGACAATTTATGCGACGTATTGACTCGCGGCGTTCCAGAACTATGCGGTCTGACCACTTTCTCATTTATTTTGTGCTATAAACAAATTTGGTGCCAATTTTCAACTAAGACGAAACACTCGTATTGCTTGTAATAATTTAAATAACGCCCATATGTGCTCTCTGAGTGACTAGTGACTGCGTCTGGTCCATTAAACTGAGATCTGACTATTTTTTTTCGTTATTTATATATAACAATTAAGTGATAAAGAAATTTTCATTATCTTTATTGCGACAACTTTTGGGGTCTGACCACTTTCTTGCGTTTTTTTGTACTATAAACAAGCTAGCGCCAATTTTTAACTAATAAGAAACACTTTTAGTGCATGTAATAGTATAATATACTTCAGTTCTCGTATTACCTGACCACGAGTGGATGCGAGTGGGTGCTGACTCATGTATACCTTTAATACTACATTATCTTGACAAATGAGCCACTACAAACCTCTTGCAGTTTTTTGTCACGGCCTCTTGTGCTATTTACAGAGTCTTGTTTAACACTCTGTCACTTTGTATAAATAAATATTTTTAGCTTAGGTAAACTTCACGCTTAAAATCTTTTATATTCAATAAAATTTTCATGAGAGGTCTGAAAACCGCATCTCAATACTTCCTTTCAAAAATATTGGACTTTAAATTTGACCTAAAAATTCGATTGTCACGTTTGCTCTGTCCAGCTGTTTATAAAAGACTTGAAGAGGATTGTTTTATCAATTGCATTCAATACTAATTGTCTAAAATTAAATTCTGGATTTTCCAAAATTCCACTCGTAAGATGGGCGAAAGGAAATAAAAAGTTTTCTTACTTTTTTACCAAATCTTTTCAACTAAATAAAATTTGTCAATGCTTTTCAAAAATAAATATCAAAACACATATTTTTAAAATCCCCTTAAATATTGGTTTTTCTATTTTTACTGTACCGTCAACTAAATGAAATTTTAAGACAATACTTTCGTAAATAACTTTAAAAATAATGATGTTAGAAGCATTTTCCTAGTTTTTCGAAATTCTACCCTTCAGGGAGTGAAAAAAAAGTGTTTTTACTTTTTGTCTCTAAAAAGGTTTTTAAAAATAGTTACCTAATAATCGTTTCCTAGATTTTTCAAAATTTATCCCTTTTTCGAACGAAAAAGAGTGTAATACATTTTTACTTTCTTACAATATATCTTCACTTGAAGAAGAGTTTAAGGCGCTTCTTTGGTCCTTTTTAAGAATATCTTTTGCACTAATTTTAATATTTATAAATTTAATTTTAGTATTAGTTTAATTTTATTATTAGGAAACAGCCTTGAAAGTCCCCAAAAATGAAAATTCCTTAACACTAATACTAAAATTAAAGACACATATTGTCGTCACCCTGATGAAAATCAGCTGATTGGAATTTTCCAGATTTGTTTATGTTTACATCAATATTTAATACAGATACAACTTCTATAGAACTAGTGCAGCAGTTTAAGAATGTTTGGGATAAAACTCACCCTTCCTATAAAAATAAGTAAGCAGCGGAAAATTCCTGGAAAAAGAATTTAGAAATTCTTGGATTAGATACTAAATTTTCAATCATAATGTATCGTTTTCTTTTCGTTAAATTCAATTATTCAAAATTATGAATTAAGAAATATAGCTAAACATACTTATTTTATTTAACAAACATGAATCCTTTTTTTTGACAATTGATGACTGTCAGGCAAGATGGGAAACAATAAGAGCACGATTTTCTAAAGAAAGGCGAAAGGAAAAAAACAATTCTTTCTGGACTAGCCCCATTATAAGAACATGGCCACTGTACAGCCTTTGTATGTTTCTTGATAGAATTATAGTACCAAGAAAGTTAGTATTAAAAAGAATGCAAACATTTTAGCAATTGTTATTTTAGTAGTTTTAGTAATAAGGATGTCAATGAAATTTTTTTACAGAACAAAGAGCAATTTAAGTCTAAAAATAAAATACCACATTGCTCAAATATAATAAGAACCAAAGAACTGTTCAATTCATACGATTCTATGAATAAAGTAACAGAACCACATGATACTAGTAAAATAAATGATATGGAAGAAACACTAGAAATTATCTACACCTAAGGAGAAACCGAGGTAGTATTTGATAAAGCCATCGATTCAGTTAAGCCTTCCACCGTAACATCACTGCTACTATACCAAAAACTAGTAGTATTAACGACTGTACAAAAAAACTTTTTGATGAAGACAAGAAAAAAATCACAGACACGAAAAAAAAAGAGAACGTTAGTATTGTTGA
The DNA here is from genome assembly GCA_030620095.1 of Kuschelorhynchus macadamiae. NCBI lineage: Eukaryota > Metazoa > Arthropoda > Insecta > Coleoptera > Curculionidae > Kuschelorhynchus > Kuschelorhynchus macadamiae. The sequence continues at coordinate 77,348 of JAUTXW010001293.1, forward strand.
GCAGAAACCATCCGAAATGCCACAAAGTATCCGATATTTTCTATTGTTATTAGGAGAGTTTCTACAAAAAATGAAAAATTCAAAGAACTAGTTTTACTACAAGCGAAAATATTAAACTTTTTTCTGAAGGAATGGAATACGACTAAGCTGTGTTTTGTGTTTAGTTTAACATTAATTTTTATATTTTAATAAACATTTAAAATACTGTTTTAACAAAACTAGTTATTTAGAATTTATAAAAATATGTTTAATAATTTTTCAAATAGTATATAGGTATAAACTTGTGACCTTTTTGTTTTATTGAAGATATGTTCTTGCTACCTCACTTCTTTTCTTCAATTCTTGAGTATTATAAAGAGTGTTCATGTTCCTATTATTTATTTATGTTCATATTTATATAAAACAAAGTTCTAAAAATATGTTTTTATATATTTGTAATCATTAACGACAACCTATACCTACATTAAAAATTAACCTATTATGTAAATTACTAATCTAAATACTAAAAGAAAATGGAAAATGGCTAATTCGTAATAACAGATGTGTCATCTCTATAACCTAACCATGTGAGGTCAAAATAAACCATTTAAAATCATATATATTAAAAAAACATATAGCATTCTAAAACCATATTTTATTTACCCCTGTAAGCTTTATAAACATACAGTTAAGTATTGCATAAAAACTGGATTGATTCGGCCGATACTTGGTGGAAATCCATAACTAAGATATATATGACACTAAGTAAAAAAAAAATTTTGTCTTAAAACTTCCTCTATATTAAAGAAAACAAACTTATGACATGTTTCTCCAACACTGTGGTTTCATCAGATGATACAAATGGAATGAAAATAAAATTAGCGATCAAAACCTTTTTTTTTACCTAGTTTTGTTTTGATGATGGACGGTTTGTTATATAATTGAAATTTTTATTTGTTAGATTTTAAAAATCCGATTTTTTGGTTTGTTGGTTAAAATTATGGCACATAATTTTTGTAAGACATTTAGGGGATGAAGAATGTGCCTCTGGGTTACCTATGAACTCGGAGAAAGAACTATTAATATTTTCCATTTCGTTAGTTACGGTATTTGGGTTAGTTTTTTCTACATATACATTCTCGTGCAATTGCACCGTATGAGAATACCCTACTGAAACGTAGGTTTTTTCGGAGGTTTGAAAAATTGCTTATCGATGGATACGGTGCTATACGCGCTGACTTTACGAATGACTTGAACTTACTAAATTCTGGCCAAAAAGCGCTGTGGTTTTGTTAGCAATCCACGGTTTCCGCCCGAAATGCACGTTTGGACCAATCAGAGCGAAGTTGCACTCTTGGCATTCTGGGAATGCTGGTAATTTTTAAATTCGATTAAAAATTAACAGGTTTATTTAGCGCGGCAATTCTTGCATTATAATAGTAATAGTACTAAACGTATACTTTATGTGGGCATCATTGCAGTAGCCATAAAAGAGTTATTGTGCCGCGTAAGGACGTTTTTAGGTGTAAAATGAAAATCGATTAAAATCATCCTTTCCGTTCGGAATTTGAAAAAATGTTATTCTTGATAAACGAAATGATCCATTTTTCCCTATCTTTTAATACCAGTTTCGACCGATCAGCTGTTCTTTTCGATCGAAAATTTCCGTGGTGAAAATAAAAACAAAAAATTCTTAAAAATCTAGGACCTGTCTAGTTCGAAAGATGTTGTAAAAATATGCATTTTTTTCTTAATAAATTTTATTTTTATCACTTTTCGTTTAGACGCTATGAGTGAAAATAGAAAGTTAATTTTTTCAGAAAAATATCATATAAAAATTATAAGTGGACCAAAAAAGTCATGATGAGATTCAAAATGAAGCTTATGACAAATTATACCTTTCTGTTAAGTTTTGTGCTTATTATCTCTCTTAGTTTAGGTTTTATGAAAGGTTTTAGGATTAGGTCAAAATGAGCCTATTTTGAGCTGTAAAAATTTTTCTATGAGTCTGATTTGGCTCAAACTTTCAGAAACAGTGTATTTTGACTATCTTCATATTCTGAAGGAATTTTGAAAATATTTCTTCAAAGAAAAAATCTCATTTTTGAGATACCCCTAACTTGGTGCTCTCCTATAACCCTGTATATGAGCTGATAAAAATTGCAAGTAAGGTTTTTCAGTATCATCTATTATTCTCGCACCTGAATACCAACAATGGACTCATATATATTGTCGACTGGCTTATATTTTATTATTATAGTTTATCCGTTTATTGTTGCAGTGTTTTGAAAAAATTCGATTCAACTTACCTCTTGATTATTTACCTGAAAGGCTTATGATATCTAGTTAAAACTGTTAGGTTAACAACAAAATGGTATAATCTTATGGAAAAGCCTTGACTGTTCTTAAAGTCTTTATTTATTTGTATTTTAAATGGTTATATTTGCGTCACGCGAACTTTCATACTCCGGCCGAGCAGGCCTTATCTTCCATTATCTCTTGTGTGTAAAAGGATAGGAAAAATCATTCCTGCCGCCCACGATGTTTTTCAGAATAGTTTTAAAGAAAATATGTGTGGACAACATTGGCTTAAAACCTTAAATTTAGCTATGAATGTTTTTTAAAAGTTATTTTGTTTTCTGCCTTTTAAGAAAGAGTTTAATAGGTTTTTATATCAAACTTTCTGGTGTCTTTAAACTTTACATAATGCTTTTTATATGTATTATTTCTAAATCCTCCATCTTGCAGATAGAATTCCAAATGGATTTTCAATAGTTCTTTTAGCTCTTGAGAGTCTGTAATTAAAGATGTTTTTTATCACTTAAATTTTTTTGCGGGATAGGATTTCATAATATTTTTGTGCAATCTTTTTACAGCATCTGCGATCACAAAACAATCTGTTTTTGTATTTGTGTTTGGTAAAATTTTATTTTTGGGAATACTCAACATATCCCCCAGTAATGGTGAACCAAAATAGCTATCTTTGAAAACCGTAAATTGATAAAAGGCATTGCAAGCGGCAATCAAAACTAAATTAAAACTTTTTTGTAATTCAAAAATTTATTTCCAGAATGTTTCGATGCCTGGATAATAATGTGTTTGCTATATATGGTACCTATAAAATTAGGAAAATTCCAGTGTTTGAAAGATTCTTCTTTTATTTTCTTTTCCTGTTGACACTTGAAGAAACTGTGGAGTCAAAAGAGACCAAATCGCTTAGCACGTCTCGGAAGTTATTTTGGATACTATGGTTTTGCCCACCCCGTAACTCCGTAGTTCCATGTAATTTTGCGTATGCTGCACCCTTCTTCCAAATAACTGAAACAAAATAAAACACTTTAGTAAAAGATCAATCGAAAAGCAAATTGTAAATAAGGTGATTTATATTTACTCGAATATAGACAGAAACCTTAAGGGACATGGAAACACACTTGGAAATAGCTTTAACTACTACTAAGTGTTATATGTATATGTAAGTATTTATAGGTACTAATTAGAGAGTTATCATAAGTCGGTCTTCAAGATAATCTGCTATTCTTTTATATGGAAGGTGTAAAGAGAAAAGAAGTGTAAAAAGAAGGTAAAAACTGGAACAAATTTTGAGCCCTGGTATAGTTAAATAACTATTGATGGTCACTAGGTTCGCGAGACCAGGACTGGATCAGTCTCGATCTCGGTTTCGAAAATTATTTACGGTCTCGGTATCGGTCTCGATGCTTCGAGACCAAGACCGAGACTTACTTAGTCTCGATCTCGGTCTTGGTGGTCTTGAAAATACAAAATTTAAAAATGAATAATTGTTCACTGAGATTAGATTTAGAGAAAGCCATATGGAAGCCTAGGTTCGGAACCCACAGCTTTTTCAATCTGAAAAATTTAGGGTAAAAAAATGCGCAAACATTTGAACATTCCAGTGGAGTAGAAAAAATATAAAACCTTTTAAACAGAACTGAGTATTTAATTGTATATTTCTTTAAAAAACAATATCATGTTATCAGTTATATAGCCATTCATTTATGAAACTGTGGATTTTTTTTAGTCATCAACAAAAATTTTGAGCTCAGACTTTAGGTTCATGTAGTCTTAACTATCGTCTAAGCAGCTAAAAAGGTTTCGCCACTGATGATCCTTATTTAGTATGTTGTATGGAATGAGTCTAGAATTTGCGTAGAACTAAAACATGAAAGTCAAAGGGGATGTTACCCTATTTTTGCTAGATTTTTTTTGAATTGGATGTTTAGATGTTTTTGTTTTTACACAATTATCTTTTATTTGAATAATCTTGTATACACAGAGACAATAAATCTAAAACTAAAACTATTAGAGGAACACTTTTCTGAAACTTGACTGAAGGTAGGACTACAAATCACTCTTAATGTTTCAATAGTTAATCAATTTAATACATCCTATACTTTGCCAAGGAACTTCAAAGTTAATTGTTAGTTCTTATAGCATTTGTCAAACGCTTTATTAACTTTTTTTTTAATTATCAATACTTTACTTTTTCTGCTTTTTTTAAATTTATACAATACGCATATTCTATAAAATAGCTGCAAGCTGTTTTTAGGATTCGCTGCAAATTTTGTTGATTACTAACCAGTTTAAAAGTAAAGGTCACTTGACTAGAAAAATGGATTTCCCAAAAAATAGCACTACTCCAAACGGTTTTTTAAAATGTTTACTTAACTTTTCGCATCATATTCACATTACTGTGGTTTGAAAACGAGTCAACGGAATTCGGTGGTGCTTTCATGGAAATTCTGTTAGAAAGTTATTTTTACTCAAGCTACTCAAATCATTGTTATACAGGGTGTGGAATTAGATGGTACAAAATACTTAAAATGTATAACATCTTGCAATTTCTTCTATTTTTTTTTTCAGTTCACTCTGCACGTGCGTTTGAAAGATTAATGTATTATCTCGGGACGTTTACAGCAGAATTCAAGTTAATGCCTTCAGGCATATAAAACATACAATTCTCGCCCTCTGTGGACGAGCATAATTTTGAGCAAACACAGGTCCATTTATCTATCAGCGTTCATACTATTCCCTTCCAGAACTACCAAACCGGTCTTTCTATTTGTCATAACACCACCCCTTCTTCTGAAGGAATGATATTAAGATTCGTCCATCACATGAATACAAATTAAACCACATTCATCGGTCAGCAAACACTTACTCCATTCTGCTATACCCGTATTTGCATGCGCCTGAGCCCATCTCCTTGCAGCTCGGTGCAGAGGCAAAGGGCACGAGGCTCTCCCTCTTGCATGTAGGCCATATTCATGCAATCTTCTGCGAACAATGTTTGTGGAAATTACTGAACTTCTAGCTGTTCATAAGCCACAGTTGATTTGGGATCCGGCAACGATACCGATAAACTCACCTATCGGTCTCGAACGGTTGTTGCTCTGGCACGACCACTCCATCCCCTATACTGGTAAGCTGGCGATCCATGCCTACCACTTACCCTAGATATAGCCTATTTACTAGCATCAAGTCAGTGATTTCACGCAGAGACGTTCCACGCTAACGCAACCTGTTTGTAAGATATCAATATTTATTATTTAGCATTCTTTAAATTAAACTGCCGGTCATAATAAATGTGACAAGCAAAATTTTAAGTAAAATTTCAAATAGAATATTTTTGTAAGGACAAAACATTAAGTTGCAGTTTTTAGAGATTTCTTGAAAATTTGGTTGGTAATTAACCAGTTTGAATGTAAATCTATAAAAGTTTTTTAAAATTTATTTACGCCCAACACTCTAAGAGGGGTAACATATAAAAAAAGAGGCAAGAGTTATAAGAATTTGACGTTGTTGTAGAAATAGCCAGTGATGTCGTAGCAAACATTTCGGAAAGAATAAATAGGTCTCAACGTGGAAAAAAATAACAAATTAATTTTCCTAAAATGTATTAAGTCTCATTATTGATATTAGTTATAGTATACCCTCTACTAAATTTCATTTTAAAAATCTCTAGAAATGTACGAGGTATCAAAAAAAATTAATATTTTAACACCCCGTGTATTGAAAACGAAAGGTTTGCATCTGCCTTGTTCCTTTTTATTTTTTTTAGATAAGCAACTTTCCAAAGTTTTTAACATCCCCTATAGTACTCAAATTTTTGGCAAACGAAGCCATACATTTCAAAACACCTTATATAAGTAAAAAAATATTTTTATTGTCTGCAGCTCGATGTATAAATATAAAAGTTACATGCAATAAAAGTGGTTTGAAGTGGTGTTAATTTAAAATAATAGCATATTTATTCATACAAAAAAAACTTTAAAATTTAATTTTGGGAATTTTAATCCATGGTGAGTTAAGAAAATTATGAATTCGAATCTTTGGTTATAATAGAAACACCTCAATTTTTTATTTATCTAGCTAGAGAAAAAATTTAAAACCGCTTTGGAACAAATGTTTCAAATTAATAAAACACGTAACAAAAAAATTAAAAATTAAATAGGACGTTGAAATGTACTGGAATAAATTTTAGTTTTCCTTCGAGACTAATTAATCTAAAATTAATTTCTGGACACCCTGTATAATTCCTGTATACTTGAGGTTCCAAAAACTTCAGAAAAATGATCAGATCCTATTTAAAAAAAAATATGTGTTAGGTAAATTTTTAAAAAGCTACAGGTTGATAATGCAAAAAAAAAAATAAAATTTTCAAAAAATGGGATATTTGAAAAATTTTCAAAATATTCCATTGTTTGTTCGCAATTTTATTAGGAATTGTACTAGTAAACAAAAAATAAAAATTGTTTTCGGAACAGTTGAATTTTTGAGAAATGTGCATAGATTCATTTTATACCCGGTATAAAAGAGTTGTTATCTGATGTAAGCTTTACGTTTAAACTGATTAATAACATACAAAATTTGCAAAAAACTCTAAAAACTGCGACTTAATATCTTTTTCCGTTAAGAAAATAAAGCACTTTCAATATGACGCTAAAAGTTAGGTGTCTCGTTTTGCCAGCAGTTTATATTCAATATCGTGCCTAAGAGAAATAGAAATTGTAATAATACAAAACAATTATACCAGACCTGAATCTGACGTTTTGAAACAATAGTAGTATGTGTAGTAGTAAATTTTGCTAGTTAAGTTACGAGAGCTTTTGAAATATAATTGGATCTTTAAGAAAAGCAATCTGGCTAAAAGCCACTGTGCTTATGACAGAGAGTCGTAAGTTCATTAGCGATTACCCTAATTCTTTATTTATGTGATTAAGTATAAAACGGATAAGAATTTTTTGAGGATTGGATATTTAATATTATCCTAAATATGGTAATAGATACAGTAAAAACACATTTGTCTCTTGTTGGACATAATTCATATATAAAAACGATTTAAAAGATTAAGGCGTTGAATAAGTAAGATTAGCCCTAGTTATTCTTATTATGCCATGAAAAACCCTTTGGCACGTAATTTTAACTTTTTACAGTGGCAAAATATATGGTATTTATGGAAGGTTAGGAATATGTTTTCACTTCTGTTGGCTGTCAAGGAAACCACAAACACAAAACAATATCCATTAATGTTGCCATATTTCGGGTATATTTTTTATAAATCTATGACTATGATTTTAATCATGTGATCAAAAATCTGTATTATAAAATAAATTATAGCAAATCGAATTATATGTTTCCAATTCCAAATAGGGTAAAGTTGTTGTAGAGTTAAGGCCTTTTCATTACGTATACATTTTCATTAGAAAAAAAAATGTACCGTATTAGATCCGCCAAAATGAAATTAGGTTGCGACATTTAGGCGTAGATTGAACGACGCTTGTGCAGCAAATTTTACACCACGAGATATAACACTGAATATTGCACGAGCCCAGATATGATGAGAATTTGAATTAAGATATTTATTAGAGTAAAGGTTTCTTTTTCATTTAAACAAGCATTGCTACGAGGAAAGTCGTATCTACAGAAACCTAAATTCCGATTCTCATCATTTCTACACAAAAGTATTTAATAATTATTGGTTTACTAGCATAAAAATTCTTTATGTCGGAAAATAAGAAATTGACTGAATTGACATTACAGCAAGATTCATTTTTTTTTGAAAATAATAAAACCGACTTCAAAAATAAAAAAACAACATTTTAAACGATCTTAAACTTCTAAAGTCGGTGTCAAACTACCATTAGATTATTAAGGTACTAAGAAAAGTCATGTAATTGGTATTGATAATTTTCTTTTAGAATACATGTCTTTTAAATACGTAATATGACCCAATACTAAATGGTTAATACTACATCATATATTTGTATTAAGAACCTTCATTCGATATAATTTGGTATCTTCATACATACTTTTTAATTATTTTTTAGTAAAATAAGAAAAAGAATTTTGGTTATTAGTATATACATACACCAAGATTTATACCTGACAGTTTTATTACTAATTAGCTTAATGAATAAAGGATAAGTTATTATTAGAATTAAATTAGGCAATTAGATAGTTACATAAGAATTTTTATTTTATTTCTCTATTGTTACAACATCAAAGATAGATTATCGTCTTTGGTTATTATTATTATATAACTATTATTAATACCAGAATTATTATTTTGAAATTAATTAATTATCGGCAACTAATTACATATACACATTCATGAAAATATTTCTAATGTGTTTTTTACTAGTCTATAATATGACATTGTAGAACATATTCATGTCCTATTTTCTTTTCAAAATCAACAAGTGATATCTCGTATATATATTTGGCTTTTTGTAATATGCCTATATACCTAACTTATTATTAGTGGTATTTCTCCTCAATTGAGTTGAATGAGTTTATAATTGGGAACAATTATCTGATTGGATACACTTTTAAGAACATTTATTTTATTTTATATACGTAGTAATATTTCACACATTTATACTTGATTATTATAATTTTTACTTAAGACTACCTACTTTGAAGTTCGGGGCGATACTTATAATACACTTCGTGTATTATGTTGTACGATCCTTGCAACTTAGTTTAAATTTATAGTTGTCCTGAAAGTTTTTTATTGCAGTGTTTATCTATCATATATTTATACATACAAGTAAGTAACACATACAAGTAAAATTCTGCCTACAAGTAAGTTTTGGGGACAAGGCGGTCATTCATTGCTCTCCTTTGCGCCTTACGTGGTTTGTGTCTCTGGTGCTTGCTACATATTATGTAAAATATCACTTTTTTATTCATTTTGAACGGAAAGCAACCTCATCAGCCCTAATATTAGTTTAACTATATTTGTATAGCCCACTATGAAAATCACTCTTCTGAACGTTGGATCCCTTGCAGATTTCAATGATTTCTCGTATATAGTTCAGAAAAATAATTATGACATTGTATGTCATAATTGTAATGTATAACTGAGACATGGTTGACTGAAAACACTGATAGTAACTTGGTGAGTGTTTCTGTCTAGACACGATGGAGGGGGTGGAGTGGGTGCCTACGTTAGAACATTGTCTAAACCCCGAAACCATTTTTTTTAATTTCCAAGTCACTCTAGGACACATTTTTAAAGTTTAAGTTATGTAAAATGATTGTTATTGGTGCTTATTATAGGCCCCCCCCTAATACTTCTATTAGTAATTATATTTGATAATATATTAACAAACACCCTCTTTGGTTCAGAAATATTTTTATGTCTAGGTGACTTCAGTATTAATTTTTAAATTTAATACCTTTGAATCCTATGGCTTAACTCAGATTTTCAAACAACCAACCAGGGTAACAGACATGCACTTTTATTGACCCCACATTTATAAACAACTCTGATATTATTGAGCAATGTGGCATAATATCGTTTGAAGGTTTCTGACCACAATTCAGTGTATGTCAAATTAAATCTTCAAATAAAGTTCAAAAAACATCAACCTCAAAAAATTGAAAATCGTTGTTTAAAAAAATGATGATTATCAACATTTTCATAATGACTTAACAAATCACAGGGTTCTTCGAAATCGCGTTATTGCTACTGTTACAGCGTCTAAGAAATAATACTTGTCGAATAATAATGCTCAAAACAACTCATCTTTGACTTGAAGAGCTTTGAACTATTTAGACATTCACAGCAATAAATCAAATATACTCCCACATAATCCTCAAGATTTTAATACCTATTTCGCTTCCTTTCTACAAAATATTTCAAATACATCCAACGATAAGATAAACTATTAAAACAATAATATTTTGAAACCCCAACATTTTTTCAGTTTTTCATTGGCGACTCTAAAAGATATTTAGATTGCCGTAAATGGCATTAAAACGAATGTGGATGGAATTAACTTAAAAATATTAGAACTCTGTAGCCCTTATATTAATAATATTATTTTACACATTGAACATGGCTGTATTCCAGAACTTTAGAAAGGTGCATTGGGATACGCTTTCCAAAAGTAAATAATCCCTAACGGTTATTAGATTTAAAAATTATTAGCATTTTACTTACAATATCGAACATTTTAGAAAGCGTGCTTTATGATCAAATATGAAAATACTTTATGAAAAAAAACTGATTCCTGACTGCTAGAGCGGTTTCCGAAAAAAAAATCCACTGCTTCTGCATTAGAGGCACAATCTTGGATGACATTATGAAATTAATCCTACTCAATTATCAAATGCTTTTGATACTTTCGATCACAGGCTGTTATGTGCGAAATTAAGTTAAACTGGTTATATCATTTTTAAATAATCGCTCTCAAAAGGTTATCTATGAAAACTATGAGTCTTAACAGTATAGGCATTGGTACCCAACTTTACTTATTCTTTTTATCATTCAGATATCCCGAAAACTATATACAACATCAGCTCGGATTTGGAAAGAATTAGATCAATATGTGTGCATTGGTACAAAAAACAAAATACATTTTATCAAGATCTATTTAAATTGACAATATTAATAATATTCTCCTGATCTTTATTTTACGGGCTAGGAACTTGGGGCTGGTTTTTGATGAAGAATTGCGTTTCTGTGAATACGTAAAAAAGCTTATTAGAAATGCTTTTGCCTCTTTTAAACCAATATACAGCAATAAAATTTACTTAATTCTAATTTTAAGAAACTCCTCTACAAATCTTTAATTCTTTCTCAATTGACTTACTGATGTATGGCCTCTGTCTATATGAACATGAAAATTACAGAATACAAAAAGCACAATGTGCATAATGCAAAGAAACGATGTTGTGGCAAAAGTGAGTGAGTATATTAATTGCTTATCACAAAATTCTGTAATGAAATGTGCCGGACTAGAGGTCAATATTTAGAATTATATCTGTTTATGGGCCCTCAAATAGAAAAAACTCAATTTTAGTATAATATAATATTTTAGATAACTCAAGGCAAAAAAAATATTCTTTTGATCTGTTTTTATCGTTTGTGTTATCGACAAGCCAAGTCAACCCTGTTAACGATGACCCAAGTCTGAAAACCATAGAAAATCTATCATGGTTATCGGGTTACGTTGAAAACTCCCATGAGAGACGTAATTGAAGGACCCAGAAAGAAAACAGGACACTCAGAGATACGATCTCGCATATAAAGCTTTACTTAACTTTCGTTAGAATTTTAATATTTGTAGTATTTTTATAAATAAATCACTTGATTTGGTGTTGATAGCATAAAAAGTGAGATAGAAACTCAGTGACCTAGTATAAGCGTAATAATTATTTTACGTCGGTCAGTGACAGTAGATAGTGTTTTGCGTTGTAACGAAATGGAAGTTCACCACAGATCTGTGCAAAAAAAACGTAAAGGGACTCGTTGGAGACCACTAGTGTCCACAGCCGTAGTGGAAGATATGAAGGCACTAGTTATCAAATGGAAAATAAAAAAGTAAGCCGTTCCCGTTAGCCTTTAACCATTGCGTCCTCCAGTAGACAGGATGATAATTAGTCAAACTATTCTTTGAGTGGCTAAATGCAATTAATGAAATGCAAAAGTACTCCAATTAAGTTACCTGCAACTAAGCTAATTGCGTGGACCTACGGAAACTTGGTACAGGGGTCTGCCCACTTGCATATTTCCTTGGAGCGAGTGGAAAAACCTTCTACTTGAACATTTTATTGCCAAAAGACATTTACATATCGATATGTCAAATTTGCTAAATGGCGTTCGCAAACATCACCAAAGCTTATACGAATATTGTTTTGAAAAATTATCTTTCAAATATAAAAGAAAATTTCGATACCCCATTCCAATAAAGTTAATTTAATATTGGGAGGCATTCAAAATTAACAAATCCGGTTTTCTGTGAAAACATCTGAAATTAGAAAGCCAGCCAAATTAGCCTAATTATTAAAAACATTTGAACAACAAAACAATCCTATTAATTTAAATCATTTAGTTTTAATCCTAATTTAAAGGAGAATAAAAATAAATCGATGTCAACAAGCTCGTAATGAATTTGTATTGTATCATATCTTTTTGACCATCGGATACCAAATGGTAAAAAAAATTGATGCAAAATTTTAATAAAGACATTTACATAAAACACACTTTAACTAAATGTTTTATAGATTTTGGAAGCGAATGTTCATTAATTTATACACTCATTGTTTATTCTTTAATTTTTTTCGGATGCCGATTTAGAGGTTTTTCATTACTTTACATCTAGTGTAAAAATTGATCTTGTTAAAAAAAACATACATTTATAATAAACATATTATGAACTTTGATAGACTTATAGCGCAATTTTTTACTAATCACACAATCTAACTCAATGTTGTCACTTATTTTAAAGAACGATCAATTCTGTATTTTAATATTCGACAAGCAAGTTTTGCGTTTGTTTTATAAACGTAATATCGGAATTCATGACCCAGGGGTGTGGAACGTTCTCTTTTCGAGCTCTTTAAGTTTTTTTACAACTAATTCCGTTAATATAGGGAGATGCACTGAGTAGTTACAACCAGTAGCGCAACTAGACACCGACTGACAACTGACGGTTATAAGATATTATTGATTTGAGGATAAAACCAGTTTGGAAGAAACAATAATTTTTTGTACATGATACTTTTTCTGAGTTAATAATGCTATATAATAATCTCAAAAACTTAAAACTGATATTCTAAAAGACATTTGTCTATCTTTCAAAGCATATTTATCTACTACAATATCGTTAATCTTAACCAATTTAAAATCAATTTCGTCATTGAAAAATATCTTCCGCATGTTGCCGATAATACGGGCAATGTTATGGCAACTTTAAAAATTAAGCAAAGACAAGGATAAATTTCTGAAATCAACCCCTTTTTAAAATTATCATAATTATTTCTTTATCAGCTTTAATTATTACATCTCTCATTACAATCGTCTACATTTTTCGTAAGATGGAAATGTTCGAAATAATGGTCTCTAAATGGAAAAGAATCATCAAAATTGTCTGCTGCCTTTGCTATATTAAGACTCGTTTTAAAATCTTGTTTTTAGGAATCCAATAATAGAATCTAGGATTCTATAGAATACATTGGCATGCTAGTATTTGGAATATCTCCACCTTCCATGGCTCTTATTGTAGAATCTGAAAATTTTTTGACTTTTGATGAAATTTGCTTTTTTTCTTTTGAACGTTGCCTATATCAGCATCGTTTGCAAAAACAACAATTTTTTTATGAATATCTTCGTAAGTTAAGTCTGTTCTTATGGAATCCAAAGTCAACATAACTCCTTCCACCACCTTCGTAGCACTGCTCGAAGTTTTTTGACTGTAGTTCTTCAGATAGAATATTAAGTATGATAAGAAGTTCTTCTAACACTTTTAAATGAACAATGAAAGTTGGTTTTCTCATAGACGACAATATACCAATCGCTGTAACAGCCTGTTAGCTTCGCCTTTCATCGATTTCTTTTTGAAGTAGATTTATAAGTATAGGATAACAGTTTTTGCGGCGGAACAGCTTTTAAATCTTGATATCCATCTGGTATCTGAGAGCTGAGGTAATTCCTTAGGCTTGATGCCTATATCATGCATAATGTCTTTGTTTTTGACACGGTGTTGAGGCTTTCAAAAATGCTCATATAGTACTTCTAATGAATTAAAAAACTAAAGCAAGCTTTACTTCTATGTGCCATGTAGTGTGTTTATAATGCATTTAGAAATGCTTCCTTTATTTTAGCTTGTAGGCCTCCAATTTGACCAGATATTACAGCCACACTATCATAGCACTGGCCCAATAAATCAAAGTCCAACAGCTTTAGTTCATCAAGCTCTTTTCTAATTAACGAATAAAAATTTTCCCGGTTTAACGATTTGTCACTTTCATCATGACCTTTAAACGTCATTCTTTATCTTGCCAATATAAGATATATTTTTTGTATTTTCGGTTTTTTTTCTATTAAATCCTTATGTGCTGACGATACTTGTAATCTTTCCACTTGATTACGTTTTCCATGTGAGAAATAGAGTTATTGTGTTTTTCACTTTCTCCAATTTTTGCAGCCTCTTTTCCTTTTTTCCAAAAAAAAAAACCGCATCATTTTCCAAACTATATTCGATCCAGTTATATAATTTGTAGTAGGTTGTACTAAACGTCCTGGATTGTTTACCAAATGTTGTTAGTGGAAAAGTTGATATGGGCTGCCGTCAATGGTTCCTAAATCCCTTTTTTGATGTTATTATGGTTTTTGTTCACTTTGCTTTTTTCACTATGACTTAATTTTGTTTTTTCGCTATCAATCAGTATTACTTGAACTTGAACTATGCCTTGTTTTGGAACAACTAGGTTTTAAATCTGTTGGATTTCTAGTGGGACTTTTTTTACTGAAAAATTTTGTTATATCATTCATTGCATCTAAAACCAAAAAAAATCACAAATTTAGCAATCCTTGCAACAATCTGAGACATTGGAAATACAAATATATAAAACATATTAACCGCAACATTTTATTTGTGAAAAACTTAATAATTATGAATATATATATCATGGACAAGGGTATCTAATATAATACAAAACCAGCTTCCTACAGGTAAGTCGACACCCTTGTCCAATTATTAGATAACACACGTAGATATTCCATCCAAACACAACTTTTCGCAAAATAAAACCACTTTGTTTCCATTAAGGTTTATATGCAAAAGAAACAACTGCAAAACACATAATATAAGTACTAAGAAAGAAATAATAAACACAAACAATATGTAAATGGAGAATACCTTAAGACTAACAATAACATTTATCTAGAGACTGACTTATACATTTAAAAAACTAATAATTCCACAAAATTCGTTTCGATTTGAAGTGGCCTAATATAAAATTTTGCAAAGACATAAGATTTAATAACCAACCTGCAGTTTTTCTAATGTCATCTATACTTAGGCCTACCCGAAAAAACCGCAGAAGTGGAAGCATGTCTAGTACTGTGTATTTTAAATTTAGTTAAGTCTATACCGTTATCTTTCATAACGTCTTTAATTATCAGGTGTTCCGAAGCTAAAACTAATAAAATGCCAATTTTTTTGGTCAACCGTTCCAAAGTTATGTTTTGTAACGGGTAGCAGTGTTTAATGTATTGTAAAACAATAAATGGATCCCAAGTTGCTGAGTACTTCGGAAAACTAGGTCTGTCATCTATTACGGAGCACTCCTTTTAAAAAACGTTTAATCAGCAACTTGTCGTAAGTGGAAATAATTAAAATTAAAGTGCTGATTTGTGTGTGTTAAGAAAGGCGTAGGATAACTTAGTTACAAACAAGCTATATGTCAGTCTGTGATATTTCGTCTACCTTTTTATGCTATTTTTTTTTAATATCTTTTGTAAACCATAACCGTACGGCGGTGATTTAATTATAAACTCTCGAAATTGTCTAAGTTTTTTATTATTTTTTAGACCATCAACAAAATATCTATTGGAGACTGTGTATGTATTTGGTTGACAAAATGACAATGTGCTACATGTATTTTATTTTGCTTTAATGTTATTTGCTGTTATTGACCTTTTGATTTACGTCTCATGGAAAAATAAAAAAATATTTTTGAAAAAGACATGGAACTATCTGTCGAAACGTCAAATTGGAATTAAATATGACAAATAATTAAAAAATCGTTTTAACTTTATGAACGCGCATCCCAAGAAAAGAAGTACCTAATACAATATATATTTGAAGCTTCAAGAAAAATATTTGCGAAACTAAATCAAAATAATTACCCGATAAGTTTAATATAGAGTCTTTAATTCTGGGTCCACTCCACTATGAAGGTACTCGAGGAACGACACTGAAAAACATCTGTTTTCTGGACGTTTCGGACGAAAATATACCCCCGTCTTCAGCAAAACTTTCCCACGAAACGTCCAGAAAATAGATATTTTTCAGTGTCGTTCCTCGGGTACCTTCATAGTGGACCCAGAACTAAAGACTGCATATTAAACTTATCAGGTAATTATTTTGATTTTGTATTCTAATTCTGGCTAAAAACCCCGAATATGTTTTTTGTTTTAAATCATGAATCCGCCACAACGCCACAAACGTAATTATTTACATAAAATTACATAGAACGATGAAACCCATATATACAAAGATACCAAGATAAACTTTCTCTAGTTAAATATACTTAAATTTACTGGTATTATAGATACTACCTCTACTATTGCTTCATAATAATATTTAATTAGGCTTTGGCAGATTGTCAGACGCATCTTTAGTTGAGTAAGAGTAGCATTTAGGGTAGACTTCGCCAGAATGAGCTCAAATTTCCACCTTAATAACTTTTTCGTCTTTCGTTTTATTCTACTATAAATGTACAAATTTGTAACCATTTATTTTTTAGTAATAAAAATCATTTATTATTACTATCATACTTTAAGAAATATCTATTTATTACTGGTTATTAGTTTGGTGTTGTTATGTTATGTTATGTTTAATTTTCAGTGCTTTTTTGAAGTCGTTTTATGGTTTCCAAAAATTTTTTTTATTTACTTTTTTAATTCTTAATTTAATTTATTTTATTTTAATACTATACATACTAACGAATTTTTGTTCATACTGAACTATTTCTTAACTATATCAACGGCGCTTAAAAATGTTCAAATTTCACGATTTTTTAAATTGGTTCAATTTTAAAGAGAGCTAAAAGAAAACTCTCTTTAACTATATATTGCTCAACATATTATGTTTTTACTAACACAACTTCATTATCTAGTATAAGAGCACTTTAAATAGAAGTAGGTTTTCTGGTATTCATGTTTTTCCACATAGTTCTTATTACTGTGTATTTTTTTATGATTTGGCTAGCTTTTCTACTAAAAACCATCTTGACATTTGCTTTATCTCATGGTTAAAATCCCATACATATCCGCTCAGTGGCGTAACTACAATGGTGCGAGTGGTGCGGTTGCATATTAGCACTATCGATAGAACTAAAACTCTCGATTTATGAAAGAGCACATTTAAGTAAAGAAATTACGTTTACAAAACTACGCGGCTTTTATAGATAGATGATAAAAACCGTATCGCCATGTGTATAGGCTTTAACGAATACCAAATAGGCAAACAACCTTTTGTTTTTACCTGGCCTTTACCACTTGGTTCATTTATGTCGTAAAGATCAATCGAACAAAATTTCTACGGGGAATAGGGTGCGAAGATTGAAGATGCAAAATAATTACTAAACTCATAGTTCACTTTAAGTTACTTGCTATTTGCTTTGGGCAGGGCCGCATTACTGATCAGGCCCGGGCCTAGGGCCCGCCGCTTTCTCGCTACAACAAAAATCGTTTATGTTTATTATTGTTTGGTTTTATCAGTAAGTATGTAATTTTTTTTGGTCGTCACTTTCACTTACGAGCTTGGGGCACGTAAATACGTTTGGGCAAAAATAGCTAATCCGGCATTGTCTGTAATGCTTTTAGGGGATAGGGCCGATCGTGGCCCGTAATCTCAAGCGGGCCTAGGGCCTCAAAAGTTGTAGATGCGGTAATGGCTTTGGGTGCTAATTTTTTTTGTTCTGTGTTGGGTGTTAGACTAAAAGAGGCGTATAATTGCAGTGATACTGATTTTATATTTTGTTGTGTGAGTATTCAGCGTTGTAGTTGTGATAAAATGAATTATAATACCAATCGGGAGCAGCTAAAAGAAAAAAAGCTGCGGAAAACGAAGCAGAATTGAAAAAGCATCTACAAATAGACAATGTTTTCAAGTTATAGACAAAAGTAACACCTGTCAGTCGTCTAATCGTAAGTCGGTGTAATTAGAATTATTATTATACTTTTGAATGTTGTTTTGCTTATTTGTTTTTTAAGTTTATTTAGAATAGTTTATATGAAATGTATTATGGTTGATATATAACCTTATTTCATTTTTCTGTAATACCTATCCGATTTGCTGGAGCCATTTTAAATGTTAAAACAATATTTCAATATTTTTTGCTTTTTTTATTTATACGTACTTAGGCGGACAGGGCCTGTTTTACGATTTGGCACCAGGGCCCCACGTTGTCTTGTTACGCCACTGTATTCGTTCAGAGTTGCAGAGAAAATCGTGGTCATACACACATACCCACATATAGGCCGAAAAGAGAATCTTCTTTATTTGAGGTCGTATCATTATAACATTATAATATTACCTAATTATTTAATATAAAAAGAAACCCAATATACATTAAAAAATAAATAAATAAAGATTTTATTATCCTAATCAAATAGAGCATAAATCGCATAAACATGATTATATGACACATGGGCCATACGCCACGGCTAGTTCGGAGGCTTCAAAATTGGCCTTGGTCACGCTTTAAGGCACTGTCGTATTCGCACGGTTTTTCTTCACGCTTTAAACTCGTTTTTATTGGTGGCTTCTCAGACGCTTGACTAATTACTACTGGATATAGCTCACACAGGACATTTTTTAAACCAATATTAATCAAATCTATTTCAGAGGAGTGTTCAGAATTAACATGATTGGTGTAGACCTATATGTAGTGTATACATAATTGTTTTACTCACCATTTAATTTGTTGCTATGGGTTGATATTCAGTACTTACAAATACGATAATAATTGGTGACATCGGTGATATAAGTACTGCAGAAGCGTTAAACTGCAAAGAGTTCAGACAGTTATTATTTTTTGACTTTTGTCAATTGTAGAAAATTGGATCATATGCATTGCTTAGACAATAGACATATCTACAACCAATCTAGTCATATTGTTAGGTTCGGTTAATTTTGTACTGCGGACATCTCACTTTCGCTAGTGGCCACATCAAACGGTTTTGATGGCTTTTGGTATAGTTAAGGTTAGGTTAGAATTTGTGTGGCAAAAGATTAGATTAGGTCAGGGAAGTTTTCAAAAATGAGAATACTTTTGCGAAAAGTTTACACAACTTCTTTGTATTTTTTATATGAAAATCGTTAAGTAGGAATTTCCTATGTTAAAAATTCGTTATTCATATGTTTCAGGGTCTAATTTTTCACAAATCCGGTTTAAAATTCTGAAAGTTCTAAGGGTGTAATTTTTGAATTTCTTAATTCAGTAGACGGCTAACAAATTGATCTGGACAGGCAAAATAATTGATATAATTTGAAACATCATTTTTCCGTCATGTAAAGACCGATTTAGATTCTGCTACCGGTGTTAGAAAGAGTGATCTTTCATGAACAATACTGTTTTAAGAAATAATCACATTTTTATTCCCTATAAATTATGCAGTATATTTAGTAAAGGTATACCTAAAAATACAGTTTAACAAATTATAAATGACGTTCTTTTTCTAACTCACCGTTTATTAACTAAGATCAAACCCTCAGACGATTGGGAATTTTGAGTATTTCATATTTTTTCAAAGAGATGACCCATTTTTATCGAACTCGTGTATTTTACCACCGGGGTGCCCGCGTTGCAACGCCTGCAACGTATGCAACGCACGCGGGTGCCACTCTAAAGGAGCGCCAGCGGAGGTTTAAAGCTGCGTTGGGAAAAATACTTTTATACAATTCGAATTTTTAATTTTTAAATAATCTGCAAGGTAATAACAATTTCCTACTGAAGAAAACGAGATTTAATCAATCTAATATTGATTATATATTTTCAATTAAGACATTAATTATTATCCTTAATATGAAAAAGGATTGGTGTAGAAATTTACAATAAAAAATCGGTAAACTTCTTTACCCGGAACTTCCTCCGTCATGAATCTTTTCTTTTATTAGGATTAGTGAAGTGTGACTTAATTTAGTTCAGTACCTAGTTACTTAGTAACACATATATACTGTCTTTTCAAAATTTTTATTGGGTGCCATTATTGTTCCACCATATTGGATATGTACCAGTATGTTACCAGTTTCTATCTACGCCACACTTAATTTTGGAATATAATGTAAAATAAATTAAATAAGCAATTTTTTACTGAGATTTTTTAAAAATTTCATTATAAGTAGTTTTTCAAACTGATTTTTTTAAATTTTAATCAGGAGTCATTTTGCCGTCTTGGAGTCGTACGAAAATGTTACCAGTTCATTCTAATACTTGATTTTGTTTGTTCAACTTTAAGGCAAATCGGATAATTAGGCTACCATTTTGTTCCACCATATTGGATTTTTACCAAAATATTACGAGGTCATCTCCCTATGACCATAACTTTCGACGAAATTGAATTCAATCGGGTAAGTTTTCCAGCTATGTCGCGGGGTGACAGACCGATGGAATTGAGAAACATGTTTTTTGCCATCTAGGGACAATAAAACGTGAAGATCCCGGAAGTGTTCTTCTGGAACACAAACATTTTATTTTGCCGCCATTTTATTCCGCCATCTTGAACTCGTACCACGATTTTATCAGCATTTCTATATCACACTTAATTCTTGCACAAATTGAAATTAATCTAATAAGCAGTTTTTTCAGGGTAATTTCTCAAATATTTTATTATGCGGCCATTTTGATTCACCATCTTGGATTCATACTAAAAATTGATTCATTCCTACATAAGACTTGATTTTTTTTTGCAAAATTTAAGGTAAATTGGATAAGTAGTTTTACAGTAATAATTTTTTAGCAATTTACTAGGCCGTCATTTTGTTTCGCTGTCTTGAATTGGTATCAAAATTTTTCTGTTTCATTCCTACGCCATACTTGATTTTTGTGCAAAATTTTAGGTAAATTGCATATAGTTTTTTTGGTAATATTTATTTAGTTAACAATAAAAGCTATTTGATTAAGGCGATATTTTTAAACTATTCAGCAGTTTTTACTTTAACCACGGGTAACTATCCTGGGCTTTCTTAAAACAACTGGTACGCCAATTATTTTTTTAAAAACTACTTTGTTTATCTTTCAGGGCAAATAAAAATACACAGAAAATGTCTCTCAGTATTTTGTGATCGATAAGTCGTTTTCGAAAAAAAAAAACATATTCTATTTTGATGCATACCTCTGGCACCTCTGATTCACTTTTAGTTGAAGTCAGATTTGCTCGAAACTCTACAAAAGTGATTCTTTGCGTTAGGTATTTTAAGAAAAAGGTTTTTTTTAAGTATATGTCCGCAAATGCCCTTTTTTCGACATACAGAATGTTAAATTAAAAAAAAATCTAAATTTTAACACCCTGTATCTAAAAAAAGGCATTTGTGCACAGATATTTATTAAAACTTTTTTCTTGGAATGATCCAAGGAATCACTTTTGTAGAATTTTGAGAAACTCAAACTCTAACTAAAACTGGACGAACGGTACTACAGACCTGCATCAAAATACATTCTCGAAAACGACTTTTTTACTTGCCCTATAAAATAAAGCCAGTAGTTTTTTTTTTAATGAGTGGCGTACTATTTTTTTATTAAGTAAGTCAGTCTTTACCCATAACTGAAGTGAAAATTGCTGAATCCTGTAAAAATATAGCCTTTAAATACCTATGAGGTTGCACCAAATCTTAATCAAATAACTCTTACTATTTCGGAATTACTAAAGAAATGGTAATACTTACCCTGTATCTCTTTTTAAATTTGTTCAGATTATTTGCTGCGTTTAGATTGACAAACAAAAATCTTTTTTGGCTTTTTCGCATACCCATATTTATATGAATTTTTCGTCTTATTTTCTTACAAAGAATCTTCCTTTAAACGTTGGCGCTTGTATACAACCTGTATATTACATTAAACTTTTTAATCTGTAAAAAATAAAGCGAACAATAAAATTTAAAAAATGTATATATACACTAAGTTCTTATTCTTAAAAATATTATTTGCATACGATATTCAAAGGCCGCCAAAATATTTCCTGCACGTGGGCGCCGATAACCATTGCGGGGGCCCTGTTTTCCACTGTATCCGTGTTTTTGCATCTACTAATTTGAGTTTGATTTAATATTAATATTAAATATAATAGGTGTTATGATACTTTTTACTGGAACTTACTTTTAACTTTTTTGTTTTTTTGTGTAGTAATCGGATGAAACTACACAAAAAAAATATGGTGGTGTGTTTGTTGAGGAAGAAAAAATATATGTTGCCTGAGGAATAGTAGTTAAAAAACCGAAAGTAGACTAAAAGTACCTTCCTATCGAATTCAATAAAATTAAATAGCGTAGCGACGTAGAAAATATAAGCTTTTCAAATGATATTTCGAATAATAATAAAAATTTAAATAATTAAACTAAAAAATAAACGTCTTCTTTGGCTATATACAACCTAAACTAAAACTAAAGGATTTAAAAGTTCACAAAAACCTCACCTTTTCTTATTGAAGCTGATGTTCTGGGTCCGCAGTGAAAGTCTAAAATCTAACTTTTTGTATATTTCAGGAGAAAATCTATCACCGTCATCATCAACTGCAAAAATTCAAAAAAGGAAAAGCACCAAAAAGATAGGATTTTTGCGGTTTTGTTCCTCGGGTACCTTCATAGCGGACTCAGGCATCAACTTCAAAAACAAAAACTCCGTTTCTTTAAATTTTTAAATATTTTTTTTGTTTAGATTCTGGCGAAATAGCCCACAAAAAACATTTTGTTCTAAATTATTGATCCGCCACAACAATTTCGCAATTATTTAGTACCATGATTGTTTTGAGTTTTTCAGGGTACACTTAAAGGGGCCTAATGTATTAAAAAATCATAATTTTTAAGGACATGGGCTTGTTTTGGTATTCACAATTTTAGCATAATGAAAAGTGTGGTATTATTTTTGCAGTGCTTAGAATTAATATTTGTTGTACCAGTTTCGGGTGTCCATATTCGGCTATTTTACGTTTACGTTTGAGTAGAGCTTCAATTTTTTTCTGTAAAGTGATTTAAATAAATGTATTATTCTCTGCATATTAATATTATCAATTTATTTTGATAATTGGAACTCATCTCTGGAAAACTTTCCTCGTTATGCATCCTATCATTATTAAGACGCGAATAGTTATTTAGTAATATGTGTGTCTTAGTGTAGAGTCCTGCAGTCAAACCTTCACCATAATTTAGTATTACTTGAGCACGAACACGAACTAAGCAAGTCAAGGGCTCATGATCTTGTAAATATGTTCCCCGCATTAAAGTGATTCTTTTGTACATTTTTCGCGTGGTGCATATGTACTTTTGTGCCTTTATCCTCAAATTACAGAAAAAGCCTTAAAGGTTATTGTAGGCTTAACACTTCGAAATTAGGGGAATGTCGACGGAAACTCTGACTTCATGCAAAAAGTCCTCTTAAAAATGTCATATACTAAAAGGGTTAAACATTTTTTTCAAAACCATCCCGCTCGTCGGCCTTAAAACAGCATTATTTAATGACATATACTAAATACATATATATAAAATCAATTCATTTATTTCACATTTTCTAATACAAGAAAAAATATATTTTTTGGTTGCATTTTAAATGACCGTATTTCATAAAGGGTTTCTGCACACATGAGGAAATTTTCTCTTATTTTGTCGAACTAAACCTGTTCTTAAAAGCTTGATCATAATTTTTAAAAAAGCGCTAGATTTTTAATGAAAAGTGAAAAAACCTGCACCAGATTCTTGTTAATTTTAGTGAAGGTAGTTCCTAAGTCCCTTCCCTGTCAAGGCCCACGCATTTGGCGAAGATTTATGCTATTAGGTTCCAATGTTGTAGGAAATGTTGAATGTTACCGAACTATCAAAATTTATTTTATGTTAAATCTTTACTATTTCTCTAGATTAGATCCTTATAATTAAATTTTTAAAAATAACTAAAATAATTAGTTTGGGCAAAGTTTTTGTTAACAAAAAATTTTGCTTCTTCTGAAACATTAATTAAAATTTGAAATTTAATAACTATTCAAAACAAAAAAAATTTAATCTATATGTTTTACTAACAGATGCTCTTAATTCAGAAACCAGAGCCATTTTTTATATCGGACATCAGAAAAATTGGGAAGCAGGCAATTTTTTATTTCCCTCACAAAAGGAAAGTATTGTATTAGAGAAGAAAGGGTTACATGGGGATGACCTGGTAACATTTTGGTAAAAGGTTAAAAGAATTATTACTAAAAACCAAATATTCAATTTACATGAAATTTTTCATAAAAATCAAGTGTTACATAGGAATGAACTGGTAACATTTTGGTACGAATCCATGGTAGCAAAAGAAAATAGCGGCCTAATAAAAAATAAGCCTGAAAAACTACTTATTAGATTAATTTCGAATTTTGTGCAAGCATTAAGAGTGATATAGAAATAAACTGGTAAAATTGTGGCACGAATTTAAGATGCCGGAATAAAATGCCGGCAAAATGAAATGTTAAAAAAACATCTTATTATTCAAGTGACTTCAAATTATGCAGAAAAATAAATGTGATATAGGGATAAATTGGTACAAATTCAGCATGACGGAATAAAATGGCCGTTTTAAAAAATCATTGTAAAAACGACTTATTCAATTTATTTTAAATTATACCCAAAAATCTAGTGAGACATAGGTAGGAACTGGTAAAATATTGGTACGAATCCAATATTGTGGAACCCGGCTTGTTTTTGACAATCCTCACCTTTTCGTCAGTTTTATTATACGAGGTGCGGTTATTTCCGGCAGGCGTTGAAGAACGTATGATAGATTCGCACATTTCAAATTGGTTGTGGCGGGAAGTCACAAGGCTCCGTTCATAGGTGGGATATCGGCTTTAACGAAATGTCAGATGAAAGTGAAAACGAATCGGAATACGAAGAATGTATGAAGGATCTATTGAAATAGATATTCCATCAGGATCGCATAAGAAAGGCAAAACAGAATCTCCGGCTAATCATGAGAATACGGAGGGCTCTAGAAATGTTCTCCGCGAGTCTATTCATGCCAATTTAGATTTCATTAAAACAAACATAACTAATTTGTGAAATCTTAAGACAGAAAATACGAAAAAGTTATGAGTGAATGTTTATATGAACAGAATAAATTATTGTCCAGGGTTAGTTAAACACAAAAAAAGCGATAAAGCAAGAAAGTGACACCTTTGCTCAAGTTGTAGCATCAAAAACATGCAAGTAGATGAAAGCGAATCAATCATTTGGGAATACAGTAAAGGTTGTAGAACTTAAGAAACCTGTACCGATTATCAAAACATATAAGATAATTCTTTATCAAAAAGATCAAAATCCTGTTCCTGGTTCAGAATTTAAAAATTTGACTATGAATACTTTGAATCCAGCAAACATTCAAACCTAATGCGATCTACATTAGGGAAAACAGTGTAGTAATAGAAGCTACTGATGACTGTTTGCATAAAATTGCCAAATCAAAGGAAATTAAGAAATTGAATGTATAAGTATCACATTTGTGAAAGCTTAAGCCTAGATTGACTATTTATAATGTTCCGGTAGAAATTGTTAAGGACAATCTTAAGAGAGAAATTATTGAGCAGAATAATTTACAAGACTCAGAAGATATATATCTGGTTCCAGTTTATAAGTTTGGACCTAGGGATAAACATTTTGTATACTGGGTGATTGAGGTTGAGCAGCCTTGGATGGCATTCTTGCAATGTGGAAGATGAAATCTTCTTGTCGAAATGTTACAATTGGCAAGGATATGGTAATGTCGCTCCCAAGAGTACATTTCCAATTAGCTGTGGTTACTGTGCGGGAGGACATGATACTAGAACGTGTGATAAAAAGGATAGAAGTGACCAATATAAATGCACTTGTGTTAAAGCTAATATTGAGGATTACAACCATCGTCCCAGGGATGCCAAACGTCTAGCATATAAAAGAAGGAGAGCAATTCGTGGCAAGTCTAGATCTAGGCGACTCTAACGTAGTTTATGGTCAATAAGCATTATATTAAAATCGGACAGCAGAATCTACATAATAACTATAGCCTTACACTGGAATGCTATAGTGAAGTTATCAATTTGGAGCTGGATGTACTTCTTATACGAGATCCGTATTGTCATAAAATAAATGATAAATTTATTCTACCTATTTCTACAGTCAGATGCAAGTTGGTTGCGGAACAAGCTAATCGTTTTCAGTCATGTATCCTGGTGTTAAATCAGAACTTAGACATTTTTAAAATAACTCAGTTAAGTGATGAGTACTCTATTTTTGTCGTGCTACACTGGAAAGGATTTAAAATTGATTTTGGAGTTGTTATTGGCCAACCAATGATAAATCTGATTATCATAATGAATTTCAGAAAATTAACAATTTAAGAAATTTAAATGATCATCCTATTTTAATTACCGCTGATTCAAATGGACATAATGAAGTTTGGGATTCTGGAGTTAATGATCAGCGTGGTGCAGATATAATGGAGTTCTTAAACTTTATGGAATTTTTCATTCTCAATGAGCCTAATGATTTGTATACCTTTGCTTTGCGGGAGAAAGTAATGTCGATATAACTATATGTGATGGAGTTACTATGAAAAGAACTAAGGATTGGAATAAACATGAAGAAACAATTAGTGATCACAGGTTTATTACATATAAAGACCAAGGAGAAAATGACTAAGAACACAAGAGGTATTCTTATGCTCTTGTTAAGTCAAGAATTAATGGCGATAAAGCAATCGATACGATGATAACTGGATTGAATCACATCGATAGGAATATTATTTGGGAGCCAAGTGTTGAAAATGTTGTTGCTCGTGTTAATGCTTTAAATGGCATTCTGACTGATATTACTAATCAATGTATTTCAGTTAGAAAGATTGTACTGTAATGTAACCTGTTTGGTGGAATAATACGATAGAAGGTTAGTTTAAAAATTTAAAAAGACCAAGAGAAAAAGGAGGAATTTCCAGAAGACTAGAGATCGGCAAAGAAGAGAACAATTAAAACAGGTGGAGTAATAATATTTAAAGAAGGATAATTAAAGAAACCAAAGATAAATCTTGGGATGAATTTATGGATGGAAACCTTAAAAATAATTCATGGTGTCTACCTTATAAGATGGCAAGATGAAAAGCTCTGGGAATGTTTATCAGACTATTTTGGCAAGTGATGCATGGACTTTAAACTTATGGGACACGAACGATGTTTCAGAACTGGACAACAATGAACAAGCACTGATTAGAGATCAAGCAAGAATATATAATCATATACACAAAAATGAAAATCCTAGGAGACATATTGAAATTACGAGATATGAAGTGGAAGAATTATTTCTGTATATTAATATTAAAAAGCTTATGGAATTGATGAGTTTGGTTTTCAGAACATTTTTAATGATTGTCTTAGACTTATATTTTCCTGTTTTCTGGATAGAAGGCAAGATGGTTACTATTCCTTTAGGCTATAGACGATATTAAATCTTTAATAAATGAGACCAATTACCTTATTACCGATTTTGGGAAAGGCTCTGGAACTTTTCATTAAGGAACACATTTTCTATTTGGTTGGAGAAAGAATATTTCATCACAGAAAGCAATATGGATTCATTAGGAATAAGCCTTTGTATGATTTTCTTGATTCGATAATATCACTAAATATAAAGCGTTCTTTGATATTAAGCGAGCATTCAACAACTTATGGTGGCCTTCCATGTTAGGCTCACTTAAAAAGAAAAAATTACCAGATTTTTTTGTATAGACTCATACAGAACTATTTGGAAGATAGAAGAATACTTTATCAATTTGGACCTCATACTTTAACTAAGATCTTGCAGAGAGGATATCCTCAGGGCTCTAAGTTGGGATCCAATTTATAGAATCTAATTTATAGAATCTAGTTGTAGATTCACTATTGGAGATGTTCGATGAAGTAGAAGCTATGTTTATTTTCGCATATGCAGACGATATCGTGATAATAACTGGAGCTAACAGCAGACCAGGCCTCGAGATTAGGATGAATTCGGCGACGAGTATTATGTTTGATTGGGCGACACTCAATAAATTAGAAGTTTCGTTGGATAAAAGTAAATATATGATATTCGGATGTAAGATTAGAAGAAATCTCACTGTTAGGTTGGGCCCAGGAAGAATTTCTAGAGTTAGATCCTATAAATACTTAGGTATCATGATTGATGAGAAGTTAACATTTTAAGAACATATTAGTTATATTTGTAAAAATACCAAGATAGTGTTTTCGTGGCTGGGAGGAGCTGTTTTTAGAATTTATGAGCTTGGTTATACTATAACTATAATAACTATATTTTATATAGCTCAATTCAGTTAGATGTCAAATTGTTAGAACGATTTGTGGAGTCTTTAGGACCACGTCAATGGAGGCTGCTGCAGTCTTGGCAAATATTCCTACTATTCAGGACCTGAGGAAAATTTGTGAGGAATCAGATAAAGAAGATAAGTTATCGATATACCCTTAAATAAGAAATCTACTCTGTTATTCACGCGACACCGTCAGTTTTGTAGCTATTTCCTGAAGATCGGAAGGACCAGAAGAGTAACCTGTCAATTTTGCCAGAACATAGACAATGATGATGTTTATCGTAGAATTTACTACTGCAATTACTTTGATCAGCACAGACTAGAACTTACAATCTTATTTGGGCTTAAAAAAATACCCATCCACTGTCAAAGTCACCAAAATCCTTTAGTCAAAGGCTGTGAAGTGTGCATCTAACTACATTATAAAACTTTAATAAACCCTGTAGTTTTACTTTAGAACAAACGCTTATACATTTTTAATTGTTTTTAGTTCGCGAATTATCTTGAGTTCAAAGATAATCCTCGGCATCGCTCCTATTTTATCTTATTCTATTTTTAATAAAAGAGGAAATGCCATGTTGGCCTACGTAGCAACACCATAATATCCAGAAGTACTCATGTTTCGTTTAGTAAATAAGCCACTTTCATTGTTTTAATTTTATCCACGAAAATGTTCATTTATAAAATGATTATGATTGCAAAAAATCTTGCTGATAAATTTTGTTGTATTTGTTTACATTTCATCCAAGTTAAAATTGGCAATTACCTCTTAAATCCATTACTAATTAAATAATGACGTTAATTTCATACATTTGTAATATACATTCGTATATCGTGCAACAATATTAATTACCAAAGTCGCAGGATTGTATGCCAAAATGCTATTGAGGATTTAATTTATTTGAGGCCTAAACACCACCACCCGTGTCGGTGCAGTTGAATAAATCAAGTTGTGTTAATTTTAAAATCATGTATAAAATTAAAACCCAAATAAAGTTTGAAACTACATTTTTTCTGGGAAATTATGGAAAATGCCTTCCGGTGAATTTTTCTAATTTTTTGATATAATGCAGTTCTTGACTTTCTGTTCAAAATATGTCAGTGGTACAACTTGATCCTATGACCTAATTTTGAGATACAGGGTGTCAAAGTTTTGAATTTTTTTTTGTTTTAGCGACCCAGCCTGGCGGTTTTGTTACTATTTTTACCAGTTAGGTACAAAACAGTTACAACAGTTTTAATGCAGTGGCGGGTAAATACAAAATTGCTGAAAACTAAAAAATAAAAAAATTTATAAATTCTGCATATTAATACTTAAGCTACTTAATACTAAGCAAACTGCGAGATGGTCCTAACTTTTGAATATGTTTTGTTCCGCCATCTTAAATTTATAACCAATTAATTCTGGCACAAAATTTGAAATCAATCTATTAAGTAGTTTTTTCAAGCTGAATTTTTAAATATTTTATCAAGCCGCCATTTTGTTTCGACATGTTGAGTTCGTACTAAAATTTTACTAGTTGATTCCTATGTAACACCTTCTGTGCAAAATTTGATGGAAATTGTATGAATAGGTTTTTAATAATAATTTTTTAACATTTTACTAGGCCATTTTGTTTCGCCATATTGGATTTTTACCAAAATTACCAGGTCATCCCCAGTAACCATAATTTTTGACCAAAATTTGAAGTTAATCGGATAAGTAGTGTTTTAGCTATGCAGCGAACAGACAGAAATATGTTTTTCGGCATCTGGGGACCTCGAAAAATAAAGATGTGAAAAAAATTTCAGAGCTTTTTTTCCCGATTACACACACTGCCCTTTTACGAGGAAAGTAAAAATTGATAAATTCCCTTTACCTGGAACTTCCTTCTTTATACATGTTTCCTTTCAATAGGACAATTTAGTTTCACATAGAGTCATTTAGTAGCACTCATACATATACTGTCTTTTCAAATATTTTTATTGGGCCCTATTTTGCTTCACCATATTGGATTCTTACCACTATTTTACCAGTTTCTACTTATATTTTTAGGCTTGATTTAAAATAAATTGAATAAGTAGTTTTTACATTGATTTTTTTAAACCGATTTTTTATTCCGCCATCAGGAATTCGTACTACAACTTTACTAGTTTACCTCTATATCAGACTTATTGCTTGCACAAAATATGAAATTAATTCAATGAGTAGTTTTTCAGGCTGATTTTTTAAACACTGTATTAACCGCCATCTTGGATTCATACCAATATGGTATCAGCTCATTTCATTTATATATAATAATGGCTTTTCTGCAAAATTTAAGGTAAACTGGATAATTAGTTTTTTAGTTATATTGTTTCGCTATATCGGATTGCTTACCAAAATACCAGGTGACCTCTATATGACCCTTAATTTTTGACCAAAGAGATAGTCAGTCCGACGGAATTGAGAGAACATACTTTTTGGCATCTAGGATCTAGGGACGCTAAAACGTGAAGATATGTAAAATCTAGGAGGGCTTTTTTCACAATTACAAAAATTTTATTTGGCCGCCATTTTGTTCCATAATTCCACCATAATTCTTTTAGGCTGATTTTTTAAATATATTATATTTAAAATTTTTATCAAGCCGCCGTACCAAAATTGTTGGTTCTTACGTAATACTTGATTTTTGTGCTCAATTTGAGGTAAATTGGATAACTAGGTTTTTAGTAATAATTTTTGAACATTTCACTAGGCCGTCATTTTGTTTTGCCATATTGGATTTTTACCAAAATATTGCCATGTTATCTCCATATGACCCTTAATTTTTTACTGTGTTTGGTTGCCTCTAATATTTAAATTTCCTAACAAATCTCTCCGTTTGAAGGTTCCTTTCAAAATAACAGCAGTTACAAAATGTGAAAGTAATATTAATTAAGGTAAAAACAAAATCTCGAAATATAAATCATATATCTATAAAGTCTTTCAATCAAGTTACTGGTGGGTTTCTTCTTGTAAAGGAAGTTGACTAAGCTGTTTTATGATTCTGGTGATCTTACCATTGGTGGTTTGAATTTCGGCAGCTCAACTGATACCCTTCTTCCTTGTGCTTTGAGCGTAGCACATGACTAAGGGACCACTTACATGGAGGCTGTTTGTCATTTTTTCATAAGAACAAGACTACTATTTTGAATCTTCATAGGACCTTCTTTCCATTTATATTGATGATACAGCTGGGAGATGTAATGCTTTGAAAAGTGACTCCAAAACTGCTGGATTAGCTCTTTTTCGCGATTTGTCTAAAATCATAAAAAGATCTGGGTATTCGAGGCCAGTAAATTCATATGGTAATGCAGGTTTAACTCTACTACTGGGTAAATTAGTCATAGGTTAAACAGAAGTTTTAGGGTTCAATCTAAAAGAAGTTATGCAAGTTTTAACCGTGTTTTCGCTAGATTTCGACCGCCTACACATCAATAGAATTGTCGCATGGAAGCAAGCAACAACTGAGGACCTGCGTGCAACAGGTTCAAATGCTTATCTTCAAAAATAAGTTTTGTAAAAGGACGACGAGCATTAAGAAAAAGAGGATGTTTAATGTTATACGGTAAATAGGTATTTTATCACCAACTCGCAATATATTATTCTCGTCAAAAAGAGTGCTAAAAAGCTTATTATTTATATCAATAAATTAATTTGTATTTAATGCTTTTAGTTCATTTGGAAAACATTCAAATCGAGCTAACTTTACATATGCTAACTCACAAACTGTAATTGGATCTGATTGTGGAGTTTTTATTATTTTCCTTATTTAATATACTGTTTAACCAAATACATAAAACGGTAAATTGTTTTAATTTAAGTAATTTTGAAAACTTTGTAAAGAAATAGAAATATTCCAAAATATGTATTTGCAAAAATAGAGTTTTCTTTCTTAACTCAGGTAATATAGGGAATACAAAAAGCTAATCCATTCAGACTGAGAGAGCATTAAACATGCACCACAAATGTGAGAACATACTAGTTGTTTTGGTTTTATCCCTTGAGAAGCTAAATCTGATGGATTGTCTTTGGTACTGACAAATCTCCAACTTTCTACGTTGGTTAAATTTTGTATCTTACAAACTCTATTTGACACAAACATCTGCAATTTGCAAATTACAGTTCTAATCCACCTAAGTGCAACTTGAAAAGCCGACCACATGAAGATTGGTATAGAATCAGGAAATGACAAAGCGCTTTACTATATTGAGTAATTTGGCAGCCTATATATATATATATATATATATATATATATATATATATATATATATATATATATATATATATATATATATATATATATATATATATATATATATATATATATATATATATATATATATATATATATATATATATATATATATATATATATATATATAGTCTAGCTATTCGATTTTGAAATATGAAAGAAGTTTGTTCAAAGGCAGTTGGTATCAAAACATCCCAGGGAACCCTAAAGGATCATATGAAAGGATTCAAAAGACCTAGAGGGTCATACATTTGAGGTATGGTGTATAATATGTTTCGTAGTTAAATCATTGTGGGGTGAAGATCGTTTAAAATGGTATACTGTAAATTATCTGAGCTAGAGCTCCATTAAATACCTAAGGTCTTACAACTTTCATTTTATTGGAAACATTTGTCTGACTTAGACTTGAAATAACACTTAGGTCATCTGATAAATTTGCTTGAATTTGGTATTTAATTAATTAAATCGTTTGACCCACAGAGCAAATCATCTACATAGAAATCATTAGTTTAGCATAGTTTCACATGCATCGGGAAATTGTTCAGAATTGCCAAGAGCTAGTTTCCTCAGACATTTAATGGCCAAATAGAGAGCCGAACTAGTGCCATGGGAAACAGTATTTAATTGATAAATTAAAAATTCATCATTGGGTTTTTTTTCGCCACACTATCTGTTGAAGGAATCTATATTCCGGGTGCATAAGCATGCAACGATACATTTTTGATATATCACCTGTTACTGCATAAACATGTGTTCTGAAATGCAATAAAATATCTATGATATCATTTTGATCTTTTGGGCCAATATATTGAATGTCATTAAGCGACCATCCCGTAGATGAACTACAGCTACCATCAAAGGTTGTTTTAAGTTTTGTGGTAAGACTATCCTCTTTCAAAACACCGTCATGAGGAACAAAATAGGCAATAAAAATAGCAATCTCCGATAATTTAGACATATTCCCCAAACTTTTTTATTCATGGATAAAATCAAAATTGAGGTTTTTAAAACAAGAATCTTTAAATTTTTTTTTCTAAAGCTAAAAATTTATTTATTTCTGGATCCTTTGAATTGCCTAGAAACTGCTTTACAAATTAACCACATTCGTTCCTAAATGTGTAATTTTCAAATAATTTTTCACACTCGAGATTATCTTTGGATAAACATGGTGAGACAGGAATTTCTTCCAATTCCCAAAATTTCTGTAGTTGATCATCTTCTGGTTCATGCATTTTGGAAAAAATGCGAACTGAATTGAATTAAATGAATTTAAATCAACAGGAACACTGTCAGTTACAATGTAACTAAATTATGCTTGCGAGGTAGGTAAGTTATCACCCAACTTTATTTTACGTGCTAAAATTAGATTCCAAAAGAGCTGAGCTCCTATCAAAGAGTAGTTAGACTTAGAAAACTGTGGATCCGCTAATTACACTTGTTTAGGGATGTTTATTTATTGGTTAATGTCAAATAAATACAGGAATGGAATTTTGTGATTACTGGCGCTACGAAAGATGTCCTAGAGCAACTGAAGCTTGAATCATTTGCAAATATAGTTAAATTGCATTTTCTACTAAGATTAAAAATAACCTGGTTCATTCCAATGATTGATACATTGGTAGAAGAATATGGAAGACTTAATTTGTTGAACAATTTTTCTGATATAAGGTTAGATTGAGTAGTTAGTTTCATTGTACATCTTTAACTTTACAGGTGATTGTTGATAAGAAACCTGGACACTTAGTAAAATGGTTTGGTTAAATAGTATATTTACATTAGTTTCTACATTAGGAGGAGAAATAGGTTTATTTGTAATAGAGAAATGCAATAGCGTTATGCTTAAAAATCCTTCTTTTTAGATTTACCAGTAAAGTAGACAGACTTTATGCATGACCATGTCCTGTACGTAGGCATTTTTCACATAAGTTAAGCCGTTTAATATTTTCTATCCTATCCTTCACTGTTAGCGCTAAAAACTTACGACACGACCACTTTTGAATTGTATGCTGTTCTTTGCAAAAGTTACATTGTGTATGTGATATTCCTCCACTATTATTGACTGATAAATTCAAAATTGTTTTCTTTCGGAATAAAACTTTTATTTTTAATGAAATTAAAAAAATCATTTAAAGTAGGTAACTCATATTCTAACTCTTTCCATTCTCTCGAACTCTTTTATCTAACTTAGCAGCCAATAAATAAATCAACAACAAACATTCATAAATTAAGGATTACCAAATTTGACGCACAAAAGTAGACTAAGCTAGGGGTTACAGCTGCAATTTATTTTTTTTTACATGAAGATCCCCATAAGGCCCGATTTGTAATTTTCGTGCCATTTTGGAGCGTGGCATTTCCTACTCAGTGTTGATGGTCGCTTTTTTTGTTAAATAGGTGAACAAATTCAAAATGAAATGTCGTTTATTATGCTAAGTGTTTATAAAATATATGTACAGTATAATCTATAAAATATACTAGATATTATTGTTCTTATGCAACTAAGTATGTATTGTGATCTTCAACATTTAAGTTCTCCCCCACTTAATATGCGTCACCATTGTTGCTCAGGATGATTTATTAATTCATGTCCGTATACTTCAGTGACGAATCCAACCAAAACACTCCTACTTAGTGAGTCAACATTTTTGTTGTTGTTACTAGTTATATATGTATCTAGTAAATAATTACATTCATTGATATTTTGTCAGAGATTAGCCATTCTGATTATATTTCTGATACTTATTCTGCTTTTAGTTTTTTATTTGTCGATTTGCTGAAGACGGGGGTAGACTTTCCCCCGAAACGTCCAGGAAACAAACATTTTTCAGTGTCGTTCCTCGGGTACTTTCATAGTGGACCCAGAACTTAAAACTGCTTATTGATTTTATCAGGTAAATAATTTCTTTTAATTTAAAAGTTTTGTTTAGGGCGAAATACCCAAATAGTTTAAAATATGTATCTAGTGCCAATGTTTATATTTATATAAGTATATGTCCATTCGTTGGACTTGAGCCCGTTTTTCATTATTTTTTGTATTTTACTCTTAACCGTACATCTTTAAAATAGTCTGCAGGTATATATACACGAGATTATTATTGGTTTACCATTGCTATTTCCATAAAAATATATTTAATTAATATATTAAACTATACATATTATACAAACTTATTTATTATAATTCTAGCAACTAATAATCACAAACTAGATACAATAAAAATTAAGCAAAAAATATAAAATATATACATTTATTTTATTCTTCCATTATGGAACAATATCCCCAACGTAATGTGTTTTAGCTTATACTTATTATATGTTTAAACTATTTTACAATGTTTCACTGGTCCTTTTACCTTCATTTTCCAATTTCATCTTCTTCATTTTAAATTCAGTTTCAGCTATATAATGTAATTTAGTTGGATACATTTTAGAGTGTGTGTTTTCATCTTTCATCTTTCCAAGAACGATCTTCTATGTCTTCAAATGGAATGTTCCCAATCAGGTTGTCTATCGTAAAAATTACATTCAGTCAGACCAACAAATATTTCGCCAAGAAATTAGTACCAGAGTGCCTTGGTCTGTTCACAATTCGCAAACGTATGTCACTTTGAGCTTATGAACTGCAGAACGAGTCTAGTATATCTAAGGGAGTCTGGAACATCAAGGTCTTGAAAGATGCGTCAACCTTTGAAGAAAAGTATAGTGATGTAGTTTTGCTATTCTCATTCACTTCATCTATCTGTTTATATTTGCTATTCATAATGTAAATAAAGTACTTATATTCAACCATAATTTTAGTGTTACCCTTTACATCTTCCCGACAAGATATTTGCCATTAAGTATTTTGGATCTGGTAATCTGCAGTGATGCATTTTACATTTTAAACAATTTTGTTACCTGCCTTAGGTTGAGTCAAGTGTGGATATATAGACTCTCCTATTTTATTTGTTTATGCAGTTTTTTTGCTAATATAGAAAAGGCTGAGTTTTGGTTGGGTGCTGTCAGGTGCCGTCTCACCATTCTTTGCCAGATCTTTGGTGTAGTCTGGGGAAGAACAGACTGATTGGAACGGTTGGCATGGGGTGGAGATCAGACTCCTACATAAAATCTGTGTTAGAGCAGTCTAGGCCAGAGGGTCGCGCTACTGTGTACGGCCTGAGCTCCGATCAGTCTATACGTGACGACAGGCTGGCAGAGGTAACATTACTCGGAACACCCTGTTTGAGTTTTCCAGTTTTGGGCTACATGTTGTCTAGCAATTGCTGATATTTTTAGTGAGGTAGATATTAAAACTCACTGCTTTTTATGAGTTGAATCTCTTTTACTTTTTTTAATTGGATAATTTTTAAGTTACCTGCACTTTGGCTGTGCCTTTGCGGGAGAGCGTGGGGTTTTCTTTCAAATAAATACGAATGGATTTTGATCCAGGTTCCGCCATACAGTTTCAGGTGGTTACGCAATATTGGCTAGGCTTCTGAATAGCCATAGCCTCTGTCTCTGCATGTGGGGAATAAGCTTGTGCGCTCTGCACTGGCGTAGACAGGGAAATTTTCTTTTCTTTTCCTAGTATTAGTGACAGGAATAAGCCGACAATACGAATTCGCCTCTTCCAATTTCTTTTATTAGAGCATCCTGGTTCCTGATGGCAGGGGTTCATGAAAAAAAAAGGAAAATATGGGTCTTGATTTCTGGGAACGTTATTGGATTTTTTTTTCTGAAAGTGGGGAAATGTTACATGTAATTTTGGCCTTAAAAACACGTAACACAATAAGGTCAAATATATTCGAGCCAGTTTTTATAAAGTTAGCTTATCTTGCTCTGGTACTCGATTTCGACTGTACGTACCGCTTCTGTTTTTGAATATTTATCCGAGAGGGGTAAAATTCGGTAAAAATAGCATTGCGTAGCGAGTAATGGCAAAATATATAATGTCTATACTTTTGAGAACACCGCATTTTGTAATCTTCTACAGGGCACTGTATAAATCCTAAGAAAACAAAAGTGTATTCGTATAAGTTCGGTTACAAACAACTTTTGATTTTGTTATGTCACCGAGGAGCCGCAAGGGCTTATTTATACAATTGTGGAATGATAGCTTTAGTACTTACATGCGATATTCTGATTAAGTAGATAT
This sequence comes from Kuschelorhynchus macadamiae, assembly GCA_030620095.1. Lineage (NCBI taxonomy): Eukaryota > Metazoa > Arthropoda > Insecta > Coleoptera > Curculionidae > Kuschelorhynchus > Kuschelorhynchus macadamiae. The sequence goes on from JAUTXW010001293.1 coordinate 115,262, forward strand.
ATATTTGAAGCTTCCATCGATATAAAATATCTTATCTGGGCTTAATTTTTCCGGCTTTGTTTTGGCAATTATTCTGGTATTTTCAGGTGTTATGTTGTAACTGATTACTTCACTAGTGTGCTATCTTTTCATGAAAGTTCGATTGGGTTCTTAAGGGCAAAAAGGGTAAATTCACAGTTTACACTGAGGTCACTGGGTATGAACAGATTGGATGCTAGACTGCAATCCTCTTCCAAAAACGCTAAGCCATCAGATGACTATTGATTATTAATTAGAGATCGTGGTGGAGGAGGCAAAAAATGTGTTTTCTTTTAAGAAAATAAATATTTCACAGCCATCTTTGTCATAATTTTATTGAGTTCCACTTTAATTTGTATTGATACTTTTATGTGAATAAAGAATTATGTATTTTTATTCATTTATACTGGCCGAAATAATATATGTACCTATTCGATAATTTGGGAATATATTTTAACTCGTGACTTAAAGTTTGCTATTTTGGCAATCTTACAAAATATCTTCCTATCTAAATAATAATAATGATTTTTTATTTTATCTGATTAATCTGATTGGCTAATCAATTCAATTTGCATAGTTGTTAGTACATTTTGCTGAGTTAAGAATTAAAAAATATCTCTCCTATGTGGTAAACGAATTGGAGTAACCAACTACACTTACCGGACTGAACTTGTCCAAAGCTTAGGAATTTCGGTAGTATTATAGTGCAAAATTAATTATTTTGTTTAACTTTTAATTGACTCTTCTCTCAGTTTTGTAATTATACTATATGTAATGCGATACAAGGTGGTTCAGGCGACAAGTCAGTCGTCGCGAATCTGCACAGCCCTGCATTGCAGGGAAAATACCTGACGCTACTGTGAGGCATGACCACAAGCCACAATAGCATAGGGCATCAGAGAGTGAAATAGGGCAAAGTATGCAGTTCGCACAACGCCATCAGACACTATACCTGACAAGTTACGCATAACAAAGATACTTCTCTTTAGCTTTTTATTTAAAGATTCTATATGGTTATCCCACCTTCCACCACCAGTTCAGTGTTCAGATGTACCTAGGAATTTGGTAGAATCACGAGAGAGCGCAGCAGAGTCAGCAGGCACCTGTGCATTCAAAACCTAAACTAATCTGGCAGGTCTTAGAGAGAACAACATGTTGACCGTCTAAACGTTATTTAGTGTCAGACTGTGTTTCTTAAACCAAGCTTCTGCCCTCAACTGTACATCGCAAATACTTCCAATTAGTGCATCCAGTTCTTGGTTCCTAACGGAGTTTGTGGTGTCATCAGCAAGCAGTTAATTTGTTACTTATCAAAGATAAGTTATTGATGTACATCAAGAAAAGCAAGGGACCCAGTATAGACCCCTGAGCTACTCCTACGTCTATTGCTCCTGCTGCTGATGACACCCCATCAACCACAACTTTTTGAACCCTATTGGCCAAATATGATTGAATAAGTGCTATACTGTCCGCAGTAAAGTCATAATAATCAAGCTTTCTGATAAGCAGCTCATGCGATAAACAGTCGAACGCTTTACTGAGGTTACAGAATACGGTTGTCGTATGCTCCTTTCTCTCAAAGCCATCCATGATAAAAGAACTCAGATCTAAGACAGCTAACACAGTACTGCGCCTCTCCATGAACTTAAACTCTCAACCTAGAGTGCCCCACTAGGTATTTTATTATACGCATAGACATACACTTTTCTATAACTTTTGAAAATATAGGGAATAGGAAATTTGATATTTTTGCTCTATCACCTTTTTTAAAAATTGGTATAGCAATAGCCTCCTTAAGGCAATTTGGAAAACAGTTTTTCTTTAAAACATATATTTATTACAATCTTGACAATTTTAGTATTGAAACAAAAAATGTTTCTTGATCTTTTGTTTTTTAGACCTTTAATAATATCTCTCACTTCATTTATGGTTACCTCATTAAATGAAAAACATGCACTTGCGTCCCAGCTGAGTTGAAGCGGAACATCCTCTACAGAGCCTCCCCCACTTTCGAGCAATATTTTAGCAACATTTATGGAAAAATTATTAAATTTATTAGGAGTTATATTTGCGGAAAAATTTCTGGACATTACATGATGATCGACAATCATTTATAATATTCCAGACAACCCAAGATTTATTTGTTGATTCTGAGATTAACCTGTCATTATACGCTTTTCTTGTTTCTTTGATAGCTTTTTTATGTTGTTTCCTAAACATTTTTTTCTCCTCTGGTAGTTCTGGTGAGAGATATTATTTGCAAAAATCTTCTGAAGGTGCAGATGCCTCCGCATTTCCCGCAAATGATCATTAAACCAGGGAAGAAGTCTTCTGGAATTACTTATCGTGTATTTTTTTCTGGCAAGGCAAGTTTAAATAATTCTTGAAATTTTTTACAAAATATTAGACACTTCTCATTAACATGTATATCATCACTTGATAAAAAAGTCCCAATGACAATTTTCAACAAGTCTGTAGAAATTAAACTATATAACTGCTCAGCCTTATTTTACAGCACTCATAAAAGAATTTTGCTGGCGCACTATTTTTACGGTTATTATCGACCGCCGCCGTTTTTGAATTTTTTTGGTGACCATATATGTCCCTAAATCGACGATTGTGTTTCGTCATATTTTATCCTCGGTCTTATTTAAGTTGAATCGGTTAGTTGGAGCTTTGGCTGAGGAAAAAAACACCAAAAGTAAGTAAAAAAAAATAACATTTGCTTCTTTAAAAAGTTTTTGTTTGCGGAAATTTAGTTACAAATTCTACTCTATTGCGATGTAGGAATTGACCATAATAGAGGATTTGTAAGTCATCTTTGGGATTATATGTTTAGTAAATTTCTACATTATTTCAGTTATTTAAACATATTTAAAAGTAAATATAAAAGTATTAATATTTTGGTAAACTATGGTAAGAAAAACATTAAAATAAACGAATTATGCGTAAAATTAAAAAATTAGTCCTATATGTACGTAACCAAATAATGTACCTCTTAATAATAAATGTAACTTATTTTTCCTATAATAAGGGCAAGGTTTCTTCTTTTCCCATTCTTCGATTTAGTTTATTACCATTACCGATTATTACCCCGAATATCGTCTTTTCTCTTTATTGCCGTAGGTTGTTACTCAATTTTTTTCGGTTTCTGGCAAATCGAGTTTAGTGAAAAAACAAAGACATTATTTGGGATGCAATAAAATGTCTTTACATATTCTAATACATACTTCACGGTAATTATTTCTGTTGTTACCCTTGTGCATAACGTCCCTACGGTAAGGTAAACACCGTTCTTCTCGTCGACCCTAAATAAGTTACACATGAGTTTTGGCATTATCGTACTTGTTTTGAGTTTTGTCATTCAATAATTGAAATATGAAATTTTCGGCATCCAAATCATTTTTAGCAAACAAAACATATGGGAATAACGATATTAATGCTTTTCGATCATTTTTCTGAATCTAATTATTGAGTTCTATAGCCAGCGCCATAAAGGGTGCGTAACCTGGAAAATATACAGTTACAAACGAGTTTTTGGAAATACTTCTTTAAGAGCATTTATTTTAATGGCGATCTTCTCATTAACATGACTTGCTTGAAAAGCTCTTTTTATAATGGAAGTGATCAGAATAATAACAAATGAGTTTTCGTTAAGAAACGATATCTTGCTTCTGTAACTGCTCAATTTTTATTTTAATTCTTTAAATAACATTTTTTAATTTTTTTCCTCCATACTTTTTAGATCTCTTTTGATAATAAAAATATGGAACCTGACTTTATGTCGGGTTAACTTAGGTCTTGGTTAGAAGCACATTAATGTCACCATCGCAGCACCAGAATTTTCAGATAGAAAAAAATCATGATAAAATTTGGCCGTAAAAGCTGTCATTCAAGATTAAAAATAATGCCGACAGCTTTATTTCACAACTTTATTGCATCGTAACTAAAAATCCGAATGTGATGAGAATGTTCGATCACTACATTTAAACCGATTAGCACATTTAAATCTCGTTTTAATAAGTTGAATCTGTTCAAAGCAATTTCAGTTGTTTTTAGACATTTTATATTTATATTTGCAGTACACTCATGTTTTCGTCGTAGGTAATATAGACGTTAAAGCGAATATCGAACAAATGATTTTCATTGCAAGTGCATCGTTAATAATTCTTAATGAGAAATTGCAAAAGAAAATGCCGTTGGTAGATGGCATCTACATTTAAAAGCAGATATACTACTACAGAATCTCGTAAATGCCTATGGGAGGTGCAAGTGGCGCATGGGAAATAATCCATATAATTTAAAAAGTGCATATTGTTACAAAATTTTAGTATTTAGATACAGAAAAGAAAACAGATTTTTTTTAATTTCATAAAAACAATTTAAATGTATGTTTATTGTAAAGGGTCCTTAGTTATAAAAGCAACCTCCAATTAACATTCCTATTTTTATAGATATATATTCAAAAAGTTTCTCTCTTCTAAAAGTTGTAAAATATCTTTAGTGTAGTTGGTAGAAATACAAAGTGTTTAATTTTTCTGAACTTTGGTTTTTAAAATGTAAACCCTGTATATTATATCAAATGTGTCGCATGTCGCTAATTATAAATATGCCAGAATACCGTGATCTTTAAAGACGCCAGAGAATGTTTTTCTACGGTGAATCAATTCCTTAAAATGGCAGTGTTCTCAAATTTCTGGTGTGTCTTAAAACATAATGTGTGTGTGTGTATAAGTTTATAGCTCTGGTTGAAACCAAATGGCCAGGTCTTAAAACATAAACAGTTTTGTTTATTTTTTTAGTAAATTGATGACTCTTGTTGATGGTTTCTTCAGCAAAAATAGGATTATTATTTTTATTATACTTTGTAACACCCTATCTATTTTAAGTCCATCAAATAAATATCTTTCTTCTGGTTATAAATATACCAGGTTTTATACCTTTATCTTTAAAGACACACGAGAAATTTGAGAAGAACCCTACTATAAGAAGCTATATATTCCCAATGACTTGACTATGTAGAAGAACTTTCTCTCATCCTTAAAGATCACCATATCATACCTGGCATATTTGTAATTAGCAATATGCGCCCCATTTGATGAACATATAATATACGGGGGATTACATTTTAGAAACCAAAGTTGATGTTGATATCAAAAAAATTAAACACCCTGTATAACTGCCAATTACACTAAAACAATTTTACAATATTAAGAAGAAAGAAACTTTTGTATTTAAGTTTTTTGTGTATGTATCTGTAAAAATAGGAATGTTAATTGGGGGTATTCCCCTATAACCAAACACTCTCAACAACAAAGAAATACAATTTTTGTATCGATAAAAATATCCTCCGCAGGTTTTATATATGTTTACTTTTTTGCGCCTCTACATGCCAAAAATATGTGTTCTCAATTCCGTCGTCTATCTGTCTGTCAGTTCAAGGCGCAGCTAACTCTGGACAATAAACATAAATTTAAAATGTTTTTATGAAATTCAAAAAAAAATCGGTTTTCTTTTCTGTATCTGAATACTAAAATTTTGTGACAATATGCACTAGAGTTTTTAAAATTATATGGATTATACGTCATGCGCCACTTGTACCCCCGATAGGTATTTCGAGATCCTGCATTAGTTCTATACTCCTCTATCTGCTTATAAATAGAGTTGCCATCTACCAACGACATTTTCTTGATTTTTTTTTGCATTTCCTTATTAAGAATTATAAATGATGCACTGGCAATGAAAATCAGACATTTTTAATTCCTGCGAACCAAATGACTATCGGAAACGGGCGAACAACGCCATTCGCATACGTTAAAGCGAATGTTAAACCAATCGTGTTCGCTAAATGAGTACGCACTTAACAGTGCCCGATCGCATATTCGCCAGACAAATTCAAATGCGTACTACGCAGCAGTCGAGACGAGTTGTTATTATCGAGTTTGTTCTTGTATTCATTCGATTTTCATCCACTGTATCGTATGTATGTATTCATTCGATTTTCATCCACTAAATCGTACTTTGAATTGTTTTTAACCAAGCCAACTAATTTAGGTCAGGTCTAACCAAAACAATTCAAAATATGAATGAAATGATTAAAATCGATTGAATACAAGAACAAATGTGATTGTTATTAACTTGCCTCGCCTACCGCGGCATAACTTGCTCGATATCGTACTGACGTTTGTCTGGCTAATATGGAAATAGCTATAAACAAAAATCAGAGCATATAGCGTTATTTAAATTGCAGGGGTTTACTTTAGGCTATTCGCTCACGTTTGGCGCCGTCTAGTATGAGCTTCAGATATGTTAGGAAGGTAAACATGATTTATTACTTTTTAGGCGTAACATCGGTGATGCAATGGATAGATAATTAGCCCATCACTCGAAAGTCTGCGGTTCGTACGTTGTGTGTTGGCAGTTTTTGTTTTTCTTCTTTTTTTATCATAACCCATCAATTTGTATGTAATAGTGCTTTAATGATTGGACTGCGTTTTTGATTGGCCTAAGATAGATTCTTTTTTGCTATTGTGCATTGTTTGCGTTTTCCCTATTTTTTATGTTATTAAGGGTTTAAACTTTTTTGGCATTAAAATTGTCATAATCGGAAATACGCATATGTTTTAAATAACCGCATATCTATTTAGAACATTCCTTGACGATACTGGATCAAGAGATACACCTAAAATATTACCACGATTTTATCAGCATTTCTATATCACCCATAATTATTGCGCAAAAATTGAATTCAATCTAAAAAGCAGTTTTTTCAGGCTAATTTTTGAAATATTTTATTATGCCGCGATTCTGATTCACCATCTTGAGTTCATACTAAAATTTTACCATACAGAAAACTAAGTAGTTTTTAAATAATAATTTTTTAACAATTCATTCGACCGCCATTTTGTTCCATTTCTACAGAATCCTTAATTTTTGTGCGTTTTTTTTATAATTTCACTAGGTCGTCATTTTGTAACCATTTAACAATGTATTATATTTTAGTTTTTGAAATTTCTGTGTTCATTCATGTGTCAACGTTTAGAAGGAGATTCTTTGTAAGAAAAGGTTTATAAATATATGTCCGCAAATGCCCTATTTTTTAGATACACAAAATATACTACGTTAAAAAAATATCTTTTTTCTAAATATTAACACTCTGTATCTCAAAAATAGGGCATTTGCGCACAGCTATTTTTAAAAACTTTTTTTCTTGGAATGATCCAAGGAATCACTTTTGTATAGTTTTGAGCAATTCTAACTCCAGCTAAAACTAGACCAAAAGTGGCAGAAGGGTGCTTCAAAATGGATTTTTTTTCTCGAAAACTACTTATCATATCATAAAATACTAAGACGCATTTTTTGTGTATTTTTACTTGCCCTAAACCCTTGTTTTAATGAATGGCGTACCTTTTTATTAAGAAAGTCAGAGGTGGTTACCCATGATTATAGCGAACACTGTTGAATACTCTAAAAATATAACCTTTAAATCCCTATGATGATGTATCAAGTCTTAATCAAATAACCCTTTCTATTCCGGAATTACTAAAGAAATGAGAGTTTTTTGTAAAACTAACACCTTTATCTCGAAAAACAAACATCTGCATACCCATATTTATATGAACTTTTCGTCTTATTTTCTTACAAAGAATTTGGCTTTAAACGTTGGCGCATGTTTTTAGAAACACCCTATATATTACCTACGATATTTAAATGGCGCCAAAATATTTCCGGCACGCGGGCGCCGCTGCCGATAACCCTTGCGAGTGTCCTGTACATGTTTATTTACTTCTAGTGTAACCTGGGCACTTCATTGCACTGCACAAATTGAAATGTGAAAAAAATAAGTAATAACTAAAAATGATAATAGAGATATGCAAAAATTGAAACTATTTAAAGTAACGCTTTTTTATCAACTACATTTTCAAACTGCTCTTTTGGTGTCCTAGGCTAACTTTAAAAATGGCAACATAAAATTCGCCATGGTAAAAACAGGACTTAGTCTAATTCACAAACTCAAAATGGTGTTAATTCTTTCTACTGCTAGTAAAAATATGAGGGTGGGCTCATTGGGTTCCAAATGACGTCGAGAAAAGTGTGCGAAAGTTTTATAAGTACTTTTTAATTGTAAAAAAAGCAAAATTTTTCTTATAATTATGTTAATATATATATATATATATATATATATATATATATATATATATATATATATATACATATAAGGTGTTTTTCGACTTCAGACGACAGAAATCCATTAAAACAAAAACGATAATCGACAAAAAAAAATTAAATAACTTATATGAAATATGTATATCGGTATTAGAATAGTAATTATCCATGGGTATATCAAATTATATAGATTTATGTGAATATTTTTATTTACACTATTTGTGTTCTATGTTAAGTTTTATACTCTAAATATTTTTCATATTGTAATAATAAAGTGTTCTGAAAAAACTTTTAGATTTAATATATGATGAAACGTATATATTGATTTTCATTACCGAGTGATCTTAAACCAAGAAATAAAAGAAAATTAAATAATGAAAAAAAGGGTCAAAGAATAACAAAATTAAACCAAACACACACACACACATATATATATATATATATATATATATATATATATATATATTATATATATATATATATATAATATATATTGGTATAAATATGGATTTTCCTTGTAATCGGAAGTGGTAAAAAATGACTAAAGTTTTAAAATCCGAGTACGAGTTTTGATATTTTACTGAAATGCAGGTTTACGTAAAAAATAAGATATTGTTTATGGTTCTCATAAACTTAGACAAAAGTTATTTTATTTTGTTCTGGTTGGTATAGCATTTTCTAAAGTATTATTTTATTCTAACTTATGTTCGGGGAAAGTATGTAATGTTTCTCTACGTTACAGTTAATGTACCTTTTAAAAAATATAATTTTAATACTGATGTCTTAAAACACTGACTTCTGATAATAAAAATCGTTTTCCCCACTTTGTTATTCAAATCCCTTATTTTAAATTTCTCATTTTCTCATTACCTATTTTAAAGTAAAACTAGTATCATGGAGTTTTCACATTTCTATGTTACTTAGTTTATAAGTAAGGCGATTAAACACTAAGAATATAAATAGTAAATATATGCGAGCTTTTAAATTGTCTTAAATTGTTTTATCGACTCTAAACGTCTGTGCAGTTATTGTGTGTTTCCTATCCATTAAAAGAATGTTTTCAATGTATCACGATTACAAGATTCAGTGTTGATAGATACTTTCATATCAATGACCTACTGTCCTGTACAGTTATGTGCGCGGTAGCACTCTCTACTTCATTATTCAAATTTGCAACCCTCTAAAACAAGAGTAATAAACGCGAGCTAATAACTACTCTTCCTTAGGACCTTCGAAAACCGTGGGAACCAACAAGACTCTCACCTTAAGATTTCTTAAGATATAGTAAGCTCTCTTTACAACATTTAGACGTTTTTTGAAAAAACCTTATGTTGGGACAATCCTTGATGTAGCTACCGAGATGGGTATATTATATTACCACAACAATAACTGCACAGACGTTTAGATTCGATAAAACATTTTAAGACAATTTAAAAGCTCGCATATATTTACTATTTATATTCTTAGTGTTTAATCGCCTTACTTATAAACTAAGTAACATAGAAATGTGAAAACTCCATGATACTAGTTTTACTTTAAAATAGGTAATGAGAAAATGAGAAATTTAAAATAAGGGATTTGAATAACAAAGTGGGGAAAACGATTTTTAATATCAGAAGTCAGTGTTTTAAGACATCAGTATTAAAATTATATTTTTTAAAAGGTACATTAACTGTAACGTAGAGAAACATTACATACTTTCCCCGAACATAAGTTAGAATAAAATAATATTTTAGAAAATGCTATACCAACCAGAACAAAATAAAATAACTTTTGTCTAAGTTTATGAGAACCATAAACAATATCTTATTTTTTTAAGTAAACCTGCATTTCAGTAAAATATCAAAACTCGTACTCGGATTTTAAAACTTTAGTCATTTTTTACCACTTCCGATTACAAGGAAAATCCATATTTATACCAATCCATGAGATTTAAAATTCTAAATCCACCTTCAATTGCACTACTAGCGTTGCCTATTACAGTTCTTCATTTCTGATGTTTTTTGTTACGTGATCAAATTATAAAACGATTTTTAAATTTAGATGTTTCAGCCATAGAATATTAATCAATATTAATTATATATTTTGTTCTGAGGAGTTAAATTACTCTACGGTGGTTTCAATGGAGACCTACTATGTGTTATTTATTTAACTATTATATATATATATATATATATATATATATATATATATATATATATATATATATATATATATATATATATATATATATATATATATATGTGTGTGTGTGTGTGTGTGTGTTTGGTTTAATTTTGTTATTCTTTGACCCTTTTTTTTCATTATTTAATTTTCTTTTATTTCTTGGTTTAAGATCACTCGGTAATGAAAATCAATATATACGTTTCATCATATATTAAATCTAAAAGTTTTTTCAGAACACTTTATTATTACAATATGAAAAATATTTAGAGTATAAAACTTAACATAGAACACAAATAGTGTAAATAAAAATATTCACATAAATCTATATAATTTGATATACCCATGGATAATTACTATTCTAATACCGATATACAAATTTCATATAAGTTATTTAATTTTTTTTTGTCGATATCGTTTTTGTTTTAATGGATTTCTGTCGTCTGAAGTCGAAAAACACCTTATATATATATATATATATATATATATATATATATATATATATATATATATATATATATATATATATATATATATTAACATAATTATAAGAAAAATTTTGCTTTTTTTACAATTAAAAAGTACTTACAAAACTTTCGCACACTTTTCTCGACGTCATTTGGAACCCAATGAGCCCACCCTCATATTTTTACTAGCAGTAGAAACAATTAACACCATTTTGAGCTTGTGAATTAGACTAAGTCCTGTTTTTACCATGGCGAATTTTATGTTGCCATTTTTAAAGTTAGCCAAGGACACCAAAAGAGCAGTTTGAAAATGTAGTTGATAAAAAAGCGTTACTTTAAATAGTTTCAATTTTTGCATATCTTTATTATCATTTTTAGTTATTACTTATTGTTTTAGACATATTTTTTTCACATTTCAATTTGTAAGTGCAATGAACTGCCCAGGTTACACTAGAAGTAAATAAACATGTACAGGACACTCGCAAGGGTTATCGGCAGCGGCGCCTGCGTACCGGAAATATTTTGGCGCCCTTTAAATATCGTAGGTAATATATAGGGTGTTTCCAAAAACATGCGCCAACGTTTAAAGCCAAATTCTTTGTAAGAAAATAAGACGAAAAGTTCATATAAATATGGGTATGCAGATGTTTGTTTTTCGAGATAAAGGTGTTAGTTTTACAAAAAACTCTCATTTCTTTAGTAATTCCGGAATAGAAAGGGTTATTTGATTAAGACTTGATACATCCTCATAGGGATTTAAAGGTTATATTTTTAGAGTATTCAACAGTGTTCGCTATAATCATGGGTAACCATCTCTGACTTTCTTAATAAAAAGGTACGCCATTCATTAAAACATGGGTTTAGGGCAAGTAAAAATACACAAAAAATGCGTCTTAGTATTTTATGATATGATAAGTAGTTTTCGAGAAAAAAAATCCATTTTGAAGCACCCAGCTAAAACTAGACCACTTTTGGTCTAGTTTTAGCTGGAGTTAGAATTGCTCAAAACTATACAAAAGTGATGAAGTGTGAAAGAAAAAAAGTTTTAAAAAATAGCTGTGCGCAAATGCCCTATTTTTGAGATACAGAGTGTTAATATTTAGAAAAAAGATATTTTTTTAACGTAGTATATTTTGTGTATCTAAAAAATAGTGCATTTGCGGACATATATTTATAAACCCTTTCTTACAAAGAATCTCCCTCTGAACGTTGACACATGAATGAACACAGAAATTTCAAAAACTAAAATATAATACACTGTTAAACGGTTACAAAATGACGACCTAGTGAAATTATAAAAAAAAACGCACAAAAATTAAGGATTCTGTAGAAATGAAACGCAAACATTTTGGTACCATTCAAAACGGCGGAACAAAATGGCGGTCTAGTGAATTGTTAAAAAATTATTATTTAAAACTACTTATCCAATATACAAACAACCTGTATCCGCTTCGCAACTGTCAACAAAGCCCAAACTTTCTTGGACCATTGGCAGTACTTATACATACCGTCTACTATAACTACACTTGACTGGAGAAGTCGGCCGACGGGTCTGAATGGTTTCATCCAGATTGGTATTTCTGTAAATTAGGCCATTAGGTTTTTTCAGTTGTTTTACGAAACCTAAATTATTCCTCTGGAAGGCCAATTTTTTTTCTAATTTTCAGCTTAATTACATGAAACTCTTCATAAATTGGGTTAGTTACAAAAAATATCATTAATTTTGTTAATGTTATTTTTATTATTAAATATATCTTGGAAAAATAATATTTTATTCTAGTCTTCGTATCCGATAACTACGTTGATAATTTGACATGCAGATACAGTAGAATTCTGTTTATTTGTTGTTTAAGTCTACCTAAACATATTATATTTTTTTGTGCACCTTATGAACCTTTTTTTAGTGTTGTTATACCTGACAGGTAAACACTATAAGTACGGACTCGAACAGGTAAAACAATTTTCAGTAGAGCCCATTTTTGTGTCTATCGAAAAATCAATTTTTCACACTTACTTTATATGTGGGTGTCTTCGCCTATTAATATTTAAGGTTTCTTATCTCCATCCGCGTCGCGTTGCCCAAAATGTTGATTACTAGTTGTAATTTTAAGAATATTACAATATCAAAACGTAGGTTCTCAAATGCCAAATTTGGTCTAAATACAGATTCTGATTCTGCTTATATTAAACAATGTCAAACCATTTATGCATATATATTTGTAATTAATTCGAATTTGATTTATTATATTATTATATCTTCCTTCTTCCGCCTTATTTTACTGACCAATATTTTAACATCAACAATTCATCAAATTATTACAAACACGTCTCTGATTTCGGCAATACAATTAAAATGTCTAAAATGTTCAGTTATAAAAAAATTCCGAAGCTTTGTACCTAAAAATTCATTAATGTTAATCATTTCATATTATTACAAACTTATTGATTTTTAGACGAAGTTTTTATCTTCTTCCTTTTATTAATAGTTTTTGTATGAATATAGCAGCTATTAATTTTTATAATGTTTTTTCTATGACCAAAGCAACTTATCGTGCGATAAAATGTAATTGTTTCTAAGAAACTGACACATTCATAAATTATTCTTCTTGTAGCTACGCGCAACAAGCGATTCGCTACAGGCTAAAATTTTAAATTCCCATTCGATCTTGTTGAAAATATTCCTGTTTAAGGAACATGCGGTCTTAAGACAAAGACACGAAATACCGTATGCAGTGAGTTGAATAAAGGCAATCATGTGTTCCACGATTGAACAGAGCAACTTCTGATGAGCAACGCGCGTTATCCTTGTAAAAGCTCGCTCAGCTTGCGAGCAGGAGCTTTTCCAACAAAATTTTCAGTGTCAGTTTCCGTCGGAATATCGTTCGGAAAACACACGTATAACTGATCTCAAATGGCAGATAGAAAATACGCGGGTTCGTGTTTTTATTATAATCTTGTATTTTTCCGAGTGTTTGGCGGGAATTTTAAATAGGCGCTAATCTGATTTAACAAACCTTAACTTTTTTGTGATTGTGTTCATTTTATGCTTATTATCAGTTTTCTTAGAATTTTTGTTGTTATTTGAGAAGATATTTTTAAAGGTTAGTTTATAAAATGTTACTATTTATAGTGTGCATTTTTTTCAGATTGTTTCACTGGATCGCAAAGTTATTTTTTTTGTTAACGTTTTGTTTCTTTACTACACTAGTATACCAGAAGGCTATTTCCAGCTGCTAAAAGTGAAACCTGCTCAAAAAGTTTTTGACGGAAAATTAAAGTATGGAAGATGTGTTAATTAGAAGTTTAAAACTTTAGAAAATTTGTACCGACTTTTTTGTAGTTGGCAAGCTATAAATTAAAATAAGAGCCTAAGTACTGGTACATCATGGTTACCCTAAGTGAAAAAAGGAAGAATATTGATACGCGATTTAAAACCATGTCTCTCAGTTAAGAGGCCAGTGAAGGACATCTGCTGATAGCAGAATCCATATCCTTCTAGCAATAAAGGTGCGATAAAGTAAAAAGTTTGTACTTGCTAAGATCGTATATTATATATTATTTCGTCAGAGCTGTGTCTATGTTTGCAGTTAATGGAATCGTACGTCTTATTATAAGGGTTTTTTACGAACTAAAAATTATTTCTTTATTTAGGACCACCTAAAAGTTCTTGATTAAAAATTGAAGCACTACGGTTTTGCTAGACGCAAATTCCTGATGAAGATAAGAATTCGAAAGCTTTCATGGCTGGAGTCAATTAAGAAATACAAATACATCCAGTGTTTGGACTCCCAAAAAGGTTTTTTTTACTATGTTTTATTTGAGATGGCTTTTTACGTCTTTGTGTAAGAAGCATTTTTTGTACGAACTGAATATATCAAAAAGACGCCTTTTTTTAGAAATTCACAATCATTTTTTAAAAACTAAGTCTATTATCAAGTATACATACATATCTAATTTACATTTTAAAAATATTATTATGTGTAGTATATGTCAGATATGTGGATTATGTATACTTTTTATTCAACTATTTTACGTTCTATGGTAAGTCCTAAATTTTTAATACTTTATAAACTTAAAAAAATAGTGCTAAACAAATTTTAGGTTTGAAAAAGACCTAAACTATGGTAGAAACGTCACCTTAGAAACGGAATATATGTTTTAAAATATGTACTAATTTTGTTGTTAATGTATTGAGCTCAAACCAAGAAAAATTAGAATAAATATATATATATATATATATATATATATATATATATATATATATAAAAAAATATATATATATATATATATATATATATATATATATATATATATATATATATATATATATATATATATATATATATATATATATATATATATATATATATATATATATATATATATATATATATATATATATATATATATATATATATATATATATATATATATATATATATATATATATATATATATATATATATATATATATATATATATATATATATATATATATATATATATATATATATATATATATATATATATATATATATATATATATATATATATATATATATATATATATATATATATATATATATATATATATATATATATATATATATATATATATATATATATATATATATATATATATATATATATATATATATATATATATATATATATATATATATATATATATATATATATATATATATATATATATATATATATATATATATATATATATATATATATATATATATATATATATATATATATATATATATATATATATATATATATATATATATATATATATATATATATATATATATATATATATATATATATATATATATATATATATATATATATATATATATATATATATATATATATATATATATATATATATATATATATATATATATATATATATATATATATATATATATATATATATATATATATATATATATATATATATATATATATATATATATATATATATATATATATTTTTTTTTTTGCTTTGTGTTCTTTGACCTTTTTTTTCCAATATATATTTATCCTAATTTTTCTTGGTTTGAGGTCAATACATTAACAACAAAATTAGTACATATTTTAAAACATATATTCCGTTTCTAAGGTGAATATATATATATATATATATATATATATATATATATATATATATATATATATATATATATATATATATATATATATATATATATATATATATATATATATATATATATATATATATATATATATATATATATATATATATATATATATATATATATATATATATATATATATATATATATATATATATATATATATATATATATATATATATATATATATATATATATGTATAAATATAATATATGTATAAATATATATTTTTTGTACGAACTGAATATATCAAAAAGACGCCTTTTTTTAGAAATTCACCATTAATTTTCTCAAAAACTAAGTCTATTATCAAAAGTATTTGCTGCTCTCTAATTTGGTCATGTCAAAAATTGAATTTCAAATTTTTGGCACTAGTTGTATTGGTCTTTCAACTAGTTGACTGTACTGATGAAGACCTTAAGTCAGAAAGATGTGTCTATAGTTAGCCAAAATTCATTGCTTTAGCGGTCGTCCCAAAAAAGTATTTTTTTCTTGAAAAATATGTAGTCCCAGAAAATATAATGTATACACTCTGTCCCAGGATAAGTATTTCCTGCGAGAATGCTGATGAATTGACATTTTTAAATCGTAAATAGTAAAATTATGGAAACATAAATATCCTGCTTGGTTCCAAAATTGAGAAATATAAATTTCTGCCCCAATTAATATTATACAGGGCGAGTTACAACTGAAAATATGAAAAATGACCAACAGTAAAGCGGTCCTATTTTTTGTTGTAGGAAAGAATATATAACAAAGCGTTATTTACATTTGAAATTAATTTTAGAGTTTAAAATCGAAATTTCTAGCCAAAATTTAAATTTTTGTCATATTTTTTTAAACATGATATGGTGTAGCACTACTTGGGACTGTTAAAAGAATGCAAGTGTAACTGTCAAAATAATCCATAATTTTTACTGACAAGGGGTGCTAGTGATGGGCAAAACACCTGTATGGAATTATATTTGCATATTTATAGCACTAGATTTGGTAGCGGTCTTAAATCTGTGTGGTTTACATACCATACATATAGTACTTTTTTAATTAATATTGTAATATTCCTACTTCTAGACTATAATTTTACATTTCAATACTGATTAGCCGTATCTTATAAACTTTTGATTATGACTGAGTTACTTTAGTTATCATTTTTCACATTTTTAGTTACAACTCGCACTGAATAATACTTATTCAAGTAAAATTCTATATTTATTAGTTTAGGCCAAAGGGATATGTTTTCGCAATGCTATTTTTAAGTTTAATTTTTTGTGACCGATTATTTCCTCCTAACACTTAGTCTGGGACCTTCTGTAATAACTGCATACGACAATAAGTCCCGCAAATTTAATGTCACGATATTTACACCACCATTTTTATTTCTAATTTGATTAAAATTTACCTTTAAAGATATGTTTATTTTTGTTTTTGGTCCTTAAAAATACTCCCACGATATATAAAATTCCTTAGGGGTGGGCGGATTATAGGGCAAAAGCGGCCGAATGATTTTCGAACCGAAAGAAATATAATATTTCATTTTAAATAAGCATAATACCTCCCAAACGTTGGCTGAGACTTTGCGTCTGGTTTTATGTAGTAGCTGTGTAGTATGTAAGACAAAAAACATCGTTTTTATTTTATCCCTGCAAGACTATTGTTTCCAAATATAAAATAAATACATATTCCTGTCTTGGCATCCGACCTGGTATAGAAGCTTCTGCCCAGTAGCTGACTCTTGGTAGGTTTAACGTTTATTTGGCCGCGGTAGATAACGCGTTGTTATCAGCCGCTATGAGAAATAGACCATGCTTTTTATGCGAAGGTGAAATTTTGTCTTTTTTACACTCTTTCATTACCATCACTTGTATGTAACTTTGTAAGTATATAAATAAATCTAGGAAGTCGATTTTAGCCTATTTCTAATTGTCGTAATGATTTAAAATTTTGCAAGTGTAATTAATCAGCTGACAATACAATAATTTGGTACCATCCGGTGGATTTCATCAGTTTGATGGTAGCAAATGGTACCGCTGATACCAGCTAGTAAATTTTCTTTCTTTCGTTCTTATTTGGTTTTGACGAATCCAATATATAATTTGGTTCCTTTGAGCTGGTTTAATCAGCTCGATGGTACCAGCTCGTATATCCTTTGAGTTTGGATTCATTTAGTTTTCTATTTGGTTAAAACTAAATTATAGTTAAAAAACCAGAAAACGCGCTTTTGTCTAACCCGCACTAAAAACTACAAAACAACGTAATTTAATTAAAATATGTTGTTACGATATACGCATTCTACCCATGACAATCCAATGACTGTACCAAAACGCCTGGAGCTTTTTTGTCTTAATTAATTAAAAATAATTGCTTGTCAAAGAAACAAAAAAGCGCCCAATGCTTTTTGACATATTCTTTGAATCGTCAAGGGTAAAATGCATATATCGTAACAAAATATTTTTAGTAAATTACATTACTTTGTTCTTTTTAGTGCGTCACTGAGAACAGCGTGAAATTGTATATGAAATAATATATATTCACAGAAATGAAGAACAAAAAATATTAATAATGTGATAAACTAATTGTCCTGTAATTTTTTTTATATTTGTGTTTTATTTACGTAGGAGTCAATCTTTTATGTTACATATCTATACTTGTTATGCTACAAGTTTTCCAAATTTTTAAGGGAACATTAATATCACTGTTAGGAGGGGAATAACATCTAGAAGTAACAATTGCCTCCAGAGTACGCTAGTAGTAGTTTGATGGTCAGAGAGCAAAACATAACCCTCTGCACATGCACCATCATTGATCGCCAAACACAACGCAGAAAATCACAATACTAAACCAAACAGATTTATAGTTTGGCATGCTTAGGCATAACAGAAGCAATAAAATCTACATGTAATATGCGGTCCTTCACCACTCAATGGTACTAGGGAGACATAGTAGAAACTGGAACACCTGAGGGCTGAGCATAAAACTAAATTTTAAGATTCCAAGATTTACTTTTACAGATACTCAACGGCAAAAACTTTATAGGAATTCACTAAAACGCTGCTTCCATGAAGTAGGAACCAGTGGGGGATAGTTATAAGAAACCTCATAGGATCACATGGCTGAATTGAATCCAATAACTAAAATGAGATCTTATTATGATAATTGCTGTGGATGAGATCGGGAGACAGTTGAACATATAATTTGCCACTGCGAGACAGGTGATAGGACGAGGCATCAAATAAGCGGGAATTTAAAACTACAACAGCAAAATGATTACACACTTAAAAGTAGGCCTGTTTCGTCTGATACGTAATCAGTAACTACTAGGAGTATTAGTAGTATCAATGGTGTGAGGACCGAAGTCCAGCGAATAGACCTAAAAGGCCCTTGTGCTTCTTTTACCCTAACTCTAGCTTCTTATGAATTCCAATCGAGGTGCTTAGGTAGTGTGATACATCAAGAGGTTTTCCTGCGAGGGTTATACGTCACTTATCCCAGATCCAGGTTAAGTGGTTTGGGGTTTCCTCCCCTATGTATGTAAGGTGGCAAATATCGTATAAATAACAATTACCCTTGATGTTTTCCTAGGACTATTCCAAAACTCTCACTTTTTCGTTTTAAAGCGAAAAAGTAGGCAAAATATTAGTCCAACAACACAAAGTTTTCCTTGCATTGAATATGCCATATCATGATTGTGCATGTGTACAGCAACGCGCGACTGCTTTCGCTTGAAATTATAATGGATTACAAATAAGTGAAATTATAGAAACACGTATATCTAGTAACAAAAAGCAGGTTACAAAATCAGTTTAGAAAAAAATTGTTATTGAAAAAACCACAATTATAGAAAAAATCATACAGCACCTCATCAATGGCAGGTGAAGTACGATCCATAATCTGTTCGAGGATCGGACCCAGAGCCGAAGTTTACGCTTTACGTTTTTTGTGTCTTAAAATAGCTATTATATTATCACTTATAAATGAGTATTACTACCTAGGAGTGTGTTTAGTTTAACGATGAGCAATCGCCATTGAATGTCCTAATTTACTAGCCATAATCAGAATTTTCTGACTTTGACACTAATATGAATTCGGAGCATATTAAAAAGAAAATAAAATAGGACTCTACTCAAAGATAGGTCAAAATTTAAGAACTGGTAGTGAATAAAACAAAAAAATAAGTGCGCTAGAATATCTTTGTTTTACAAAGGGGGATTCTGAACATTTTAAAGGGAAGCAAAAATCAAAGAGAAATAAAATAAGCGTCAACGCCTCGACTGCAAATAAAAATAAGCCGTTTGATTTCCTAAAACAGTTTTTCAATCTGTTACCAAAAATAGGTTCCCATTATTTCCGGAAGGACACTCGGATTTAATATCTGTAATATACATGCCGAGCATGAAACCATTATTTGAAGTTTAAACAGACATCACTGTTAAACATTTAATAATATTATTTTTAAGTCAATAAATTTTGGTATTTACTGTACATGTAAGCAGAGCTGGGAGTACCTAATATAATATCACGCGGAAACGGCGGCGCCGGCGTAAGAAAGTTGGCTCTCACACTTTATTTACGCTCACGCTTTGATGGCGCTCACTTTTTGACTTTATCGGCCTTGGCACATTTTCTATTTTCCAAAAGTTTCACCAATTTTTTAGTACTAGCCCTTTTACCTTTTTTACTTCGCTATCAGAAGGAAAGATAGCAAGCTTTATGTGTTTCGGTTAGTTTTAGTTTAGTTACTTGATCTGCAGTAACAAGCCGTAAAGTGGAGTTTGTTTGCTTTTTATAAATCAAACTAGTTGTTTTACCTAAAATATTAGATTTTTGAAATTTATAGAGTTTTTATACGAATTTATTTGTTTCTGAAGGTGATATATATTAAGATGTAGGTGTGGTTTAGGTAATAAGTTAGTTAGATAAGTAATATAATTTTGACAGGAAGCTAAAGTAGTATGTACGGGGTAAGTCAACAACATCGCGTTGCTTATGCTTTATAGATTAAATTTGACAACAAGTGCAGCAAAAAGTATTATTTTTAAATAGAATTCCCTGTATTTTTGAATCCTGGGTATAATTTTAAAACTTTTTTGTTTAGGGTTAAAGGTACAGGAATATTAGTAGAGAAGAATGATAAATGTCATCATCAAATGCTACGTTAAAACTTGTACTGTTTGATTAAGTAATTTGCTCATGTTAATTTACATACTGTTATGTTATTTTCAGTAGTTGCTATAATTGCAACAAATAAAAAAGAGGGATTGAAGAACTAACAAAATATAAACATCTCAAAAATTACTAGTATTTGGTATCAGGTACATATAAGAAAATTTGAAGTTTTTGTGGTTGTTTATAAGTTAAAGCAAAAATGTGCATAAGTGCCATTTAAAAAGCCTATATTTTGTAGACTTATGAAATGTAGATCGTTATTGCCAGCCCTTTGACACATACAATTTTCGTATTAAAACTCGGATCGAACTTGTGAGGTAAAAACGACAAAATCTTCTTATTACTGAGTAATCTTTAATTTCACTCATCATTTTATTATATTATATTATTAATAATTTATTATTCCAATACTGGAATAACCACTGTGATGTCTTTATACGCCGAGTCGAATTCTGAAGTCAAAAATATCAATATTGAATCAGGGGAGTCCCAGATGGGAGGGGGAGAGAAAGAAGTGGGCCCTAACTTTTTTCTGCGTAGATTTTTAAAATTACAATTATAAATTACAAAAGTTTAAGGTTTTCTAAAACAATTCGTTAGGATACAACGTTTTCGAAAAAAAAATAATTTGAAAATGGTCTTATATTAAAAATTAAACGTATTATGGGGTCAGATAATAATCACTTTGTTTCTACTACTGAAAACTGTGTGTTAGATACGTGTTTCTGACTTAAGGTCTTCATTAGTACAATCAACTAGTTGAGAGATGAGTACAACTTGTGCCAAACCTTAATAAACAAAACCAGAATAGAGTCGATAACACTCTATTACCACGGAGCGGCATAAAGCCACCTGTGGCGTAACTTTTAACCAAAGAGTAATTAATTAAATCAAAACAAGAATGGTATTAACGCGGCAAGAACTATAATATAGTAGAAAAAGAAATTTTTTGGAATCAACGCTAAAGCAAAATGGAATTTTATAGTCGTTAATACTATGGTATTATTAAGTACAAAGAGAAAATATACAAAATTTTTATTATTTACCTAAAGAAGAAATCATTTCACTTTTTACATACAGTATATTATTGTAAATTTTGCTTAGGTTTTGAAAGTCTGCTTTTGAGTTGTAGTATAGGACAGATAGTGGGATACCAGGAACAAATTGTTATAAACCTAGGATAAGTTTCATTTGTTAGTATTTAGGGTCCTATTTAACATACTAAAAGTCCCCACATGTCCGTCTGTCTGAACATAAAAAAAAATTGATCCGCCATCTTGGCTTTAGGTATTAAAAATAAAAAGGCTAAATTACACCGAAACCACTATAGATAAGAAAAATTTAGAAGAATTAAAAATCACAGAGAATTAAACATTTTTTAATGGTTTTTAGCTTATGTAGCTAGCTAAAAAAACTAACAAAGTTATTAATTAATAAATACTGATCAAACATATCTTCATGTATTTTTTGCAGTATTACGATTTATATAGTAATATAATAAATACGCCTAATGAATTATTGACATATCTGATTAGGTCATTTTAACATTATTGCACAGAATACTCAGGAGAGAGTACTCAAATATTCTGAGTAAATAAGCCTAAATATTCTGAGATTGACTGTCTAAAATTAATGAAAGTTTAAGATATATACATACATATCATTAAATATCTGACCTAATGTAAACATATACGTAATATATATTTTTTAAACAGTAAAACTTACAATAATGAATACCTCTTTCAACCATATGTTTAACAACCAAATTCAGAAACACAACTTATATCTCTTCTATATCCATATCTTCTAGTTCTACTTCTATATTTTTCCATGCATTTCCACTACATTTTTTACATAAATTAGAACAAAATATGTTGGATTTTCGACAATTAACCATTCCTGAATTTGCAGATAGACCTTGGCGAACACTTTGAGTTTTATATTTTAAAAATCTTAAATGATTAAGGGTAGAGGAAGTTTTAGAACCGCCATAAAGACTTAAAATATTTTTCTCCTACAGACAACAATCTATCAGCACTATTTCTTAAAAATACGGAAGTTAATTCTTGAAGTGTTTTATTTTTCTGCAATATATTAAAACATGTGATTTTGCCTTTTTTAAATAATCCCGAAGTAGAATCACATCCAGAAATTGCATGCAAAAATAAAATGCATTCTTTCATACTACCTAATTCTCTTTGCAAGGATGTTATATTATTGATTCTATCTGGTTTATCTAATTTACCCATCTTTAGTAACAAATGGAGTAAAAGCACCATTAGGGCAATATTTTCTCCACCAGTGTTACTACATTAGTTTCCGTTTTTAAATTTAGAACTTCAGTTACCAGTATCGTATCTGCATCTCCTTCTGTTAGGAAGGCTTTTATTCCAGCTGCTGAAATGTTTTTATAAGCTCCTTAATCAGATTTGATTTATTACTTTCATTGGACAGGAATTTTTCTTGTCTAAGTGTGGCTAGATTTTTTTCATTTATAGTTATCTGGGGACAATATATTTTATTATAGCGTCAGTAATGCTCATAGTTTTTAATATTTAATTTGGAATTATTATAACAATCAAAGGCACTTTTGTACCGAAGTTATGCAGTACATAGTTGATCTATTGGTTCAAGATATCTAAATATAATGCTGGAGATGGCCTGACTACCTTATGTAAAAGGTGTCCTCCATCTACTACAAACCAAGTATTTATAGGTATATTATTGGATTTTTTGTCAAATATTGAGTATAAAGAAGATTTATTAATTTTTTTCAATACGGTATGGATAGGGCGGCAGTTCTCTACCATTCTCGTAGACTCTTTTCGGATTTGTAGATGCTGATAATCTTATTAAAAATATATTTTTGAAATTTTTTTTTGCATATTTTTAAAAGTCTTTTTTTATGAAATCCGCACTACTAGACAGATAATTTATGTGTCTTCATTTTTTGCGACTAATCTAATAGTTTTCGTGTAAATCGCACTTTATTTTTAAAAAAATCGAAAATCCAATATGGCGGGCTTTATTTCACCATGTTCAGACAAGGAGTAGAAGTGGGGACTCTCAGAATGTTATATAACTTGACTAGTACTTTTAAACTGCAAGGGTCCCAGCTTTATAACAATTTGTCCGGGGTTAACATTATGAATTTCATAATTGTCTTCAACTATTGACAGAATTTGAGTTCTTTTTTATAAAGATCATTTCTAAAAATTCCCTTTTTACTTCCCTCGTAAAAGCGATGTAATGTAATCGTGAAAAAATCACTGATTTTTTCAGATCTTCACGTTTCAGCGTCCCTAGATGACGTCGGTCTGTCTGTCTGTCTGTTCGCGGCGTAGCTAAATAACTACTTGTTCGATTGACTTCAAATTTTGGTCAAAAATTAAGGGTCATATGGGAATAACCTGGTAACATTTTGGTAAAAATCCAATATGGCGAAAGACAAAATATTATTAAAAAACTACTCATCCATATTGATTTCTGATTGATTGATTGATGTATTATTTTGGAATCAACTGGTAATATTTTGGTACCAATTCAAGATTGCAAAAACTACTTAATGGACTGATTTCAAATTGTATGCCATATCTAACTGTGGTATAGGGCTAGCTCAACTAGTAAAACTGTGTTACTAACTTAAGATGGCGGAATATATATAATAAGAAAAGTACCCTCTCAGGATTTACATATCTTCACGTTTTAGCGTCCCTAGATGCCAAAAAACATGTTTTATCAATTCCGTCGGTCTGTCTGTCGGTCTGTGTGTCAGTTCGCGACACAGCTTAAATACTACTTACCCGATTGACTTCAAATTTTGACCAAAAATTAAGGTTCATATGGGGATGGCCTGATAATATTTTGGTAAAAATCCAATATGGCGGAACAATGTTAAAACATTTTTGTTAGAGTGGTGTATTATTTGGGGTTAAGATCCAGTAAAAAACAAGTATTTTTTTTTAAATTGTTGACGTTTCGGAACTTAATTGTTGCATCTTTAGAACACATATATAGATCTTATATCCTGCATGAAACTCATATTATCAGTACTTTTACTCCGTTGTTCCGGTTATATTACCCAGACGTTAAGTTTCTAAAAATATATATATATATATATATATATATATATATATATATATATATATATATATATATATATATATATATATATATATATATATATATATATATATATATATATATATATATATATATATATATACTGTGACTATGGACTGAACTAACTTGGGTCACACTTTACTCTTTCCAATAAAAGTAATAAATCATAACGAGAGAAGTTCCGGGTAAAGGAATTTACCGATTTTTTCATATTATGTTGTTCCGTTTTTAATACGCGAGTTTCTTTGTAATTAAATTTATGATTATTTTAGGTTTTGTGTTTTGTCAAAGCGGTTTGATTTTTCCGGTCGTACTTGTGGCCGTTTATTCTGTTTTCGAGATATTGACTTGATTGACCAATATATACACCATTGCAATTTGTACAAGGGATTTCATAAATTGTGTGTGATTTTAATGTAAATAGTAAATGTGAAAAGGGATATGTTGGAAGCTATTCCTCTGAAATTTATTGAGCGTCTAAGAGAGCCTACTTGTGTTACTATAGTTAGTTTGAAGTAAATTGTTTGCTTTATGACTGATTGAAATGTTTTGCTTTTTAAAAAAGGATCGTCGATTCTCAGACAAACCCGTGATATAGGAAAGAGTCAAATAATGTTTTTTTGTTTTTGTTTTGGTCAATATTTGGTACCTCCACGTTATGTGTTTTGTTATTATAACTTTGAATCCCTCAATTAAAAATTGAGTTAATTAATTTTTCTGGGTAGCTGTTTTGCGTTAGAATATTTTTGCTTTTTTTATGGCATTTTTTCGGTAGTTTTGATCGAATAATTAAACAGGTCTGTCAGATAAATCGATTAGTACTAATTTTTTTTGCGACAAAGCATGCTGTGAGAAATAATTCAAATATCTGCCGGACCAGGTCGGTTTGTATACCACTCAGTATATATATATATATATATATATATATATATATATATATATACATGTATATATATATATATATATATATATATATATATATATATATATATATATATATATATATATATATATATATATATATATATATATATATATACCTAACAGTACATAGCATGCCCGGTACATACAACAGGCTAACAGGCACTCAAACGTCCATCTTTTCTACTGCCTTGAGACAATATACACACGTGTTTATAGTCTTAAAACGATTTTTTTACTCAGGGCAGTATTTCGTACTGGCGACATTATTTTATTTCAGATTTTTCCTTTCCTCATAAGGGGAAGTATTGTAATTGTAAAAAAATACCTTTCCTGGTTTTCACAGGTCTTCACGTTTTAGGGTCCCTAGATACCAAAAGACATGTTTCCTCACTTCCGTCTGTCTGTTTTCGGCATAGTAAAAAAGCTACACAACAGATTTGCTTCAAATTTTGTTCAAAAATCGATATACGATATCGAGATGAACTATTAACATTTTGGTAAAAATCTAATATAACAAAACAAAATGGCGGCCAATTAAAATATTAAAAAAAATCAGTATAAAAACAGCCTATTCAAATTAATTTAAAACTTAGTATTACAATTAAGTGTGATATTTGAATAAAATGATACAATTTTTGTAAGATATGGAGGAACAGAAGGGCTGACTAATATATATGTTTACTTCCCACGTAAAAGCGAAGTATTGTAATCGTGAAAAATTCAGCCTTTGAAATTTTTTCAGATCTTTACGTTTCAAAGTACCTAGATATCGAAATCCCAAATTTTGCACAAAAATCAAGTATTACGTAGAAATTCACTATTAAATTGTGGTACGAATCCAAGATAACAAAATAAAATGGCGGTGGTAAGTGTGACAGAATTAAACTGGTAACTTGTGGTACGAAATTAAGATGACGAAACAAAAGGGCGGCCAAATAAAATGTTTAAAATATTGACGTAAAAGCAGAGAAATTAAATTTGATATTAGCATAAACTGGTTCGAATTCAAGATGACGCAACCAACCAATTAGTATAAATATAATTATCAGAAATATGAACAATAAAAAGAAATAAAAAAAATCGTCGAAATTATTGAAGATGTTTTATAGGGCTAGACATTTTGAAACGGAATAAACTATTATGTTGATAACAAGTAGTTGGCCCAGAAGTTTATAAAATTAAAAAAAATCGAACTGATGGTCGTAGCTGGAAGACGAAGCATGCTTATAATACTAATATCAGATTCTGATATTAATATCATATATTTATTATTTTAATATTTTTTAAATACATACCTAAATAAATCTAATTGTTAATTATTGCTAAACCTCCCTGGAAGTTTTAAACCCTTTCTATTTTCTACCTATTCGTTGGAAACTATTAATTTAAAAACATTTTACGATGGACGTATTTGAATGGAATCACAGTTTTTACTCTTATTCTAAAGATTTCTTCTGTTGCGTTGCTAATTTACAAAAATAAGTTTAATAAAAAATCATTTTTGATATAGTGCCATTTAATATGTATCAAAAGGAACTATGGCAACGGGTAATATTTAGTTTATTTAAAAAATACATTTTTAACGAAGAATAGTATGATGATTAGAATTTTTTATGTTTGCCAATTAAATGCTAGAAGAATGAGATGTACTTTAAAGAATATTCTGAACGGCAGCGATTTAGCCAACGTCTTTTTTTAAAGCTGGATAGGCAACTACAGGAGTTTGGGACGTTTGTAAAGATAAGAAAGTTGCTCCGCCATCTTGGATTGGTACTACAATTTTATTAGTTCATATCTATAATACAGTTATGGCACACAATATTTTATATTTTATTAAGCCGATATTTTGTTCCTCCATCTCGGATTCGTACCATAATTGTACCAGTTGATTCCTATATGAAACTTAATTTTTTTACAAAATTTGAGATAAATTTTGCTAGGCTGCAATTTTTTTTACCATATTGGATTTTAACCAAAATATTACCACTAGGACATTCCCATATGACCCTTAATTTTTGACCAAAATTTGAAGTCAATCGGATAAGTAGTCTTTTAGCCTAGCCGCGAACCAGACCGACAGACAGGCCGACGGAATTGAGAAAACATGTTTATCGGCATCTAGGGAGCCTGAAACGTAAAGATCTGAAAAAATCTCAGATGGTGTTTTTGTAACGATTAGAATACTTCCCTTTTACAAGGGAAGTAAACAGGAATTAAACACTTGCCGAGTTATGACTATAAATGCAAAATGTCTTTCATAGTTTAAGAAGAAGATCTGTTGAATAGATTTATGTATTAGAGAAAAGGTAATGTTTTTGTAGAATTTGAAATGTTAAATTGAAAACTATGATAAGTTAGTAACAAATATTTTTTGTTTTTAAATATTTCATTGCCTTGCACAGTTCGTTCCAATTCCCACCTCTGTTGTTAAAGAAATTTATAATATTATATGGTATGTGGCGATCCTTATTTATAAAGTATTATGATCATTTAAATGGCTACCATAAAAAATGTTATATTTTCCCATTTCTTTTTGAATAAGAGAATTATTAAAGATGTGAAGAATAAAGAGTAATAAAAAAAATAAATAATTTTTTTGAAAATCTTTTTCTAAACGTTGAAATGGAATAAACTAATATGTTGATAATATGTAGTCGGTCCAGGAGCAGACAAAACTGCAATAAGATCTACATGTCCGTAGACATGATGATCGTGGCCGGAAAACGAAACGTCTAATACAAAATTTAAAATCAGATTATATTAGGGAACAAAAGGTACAAATTTTAAATAATTTGGTCCATTTAATCGACTGTTACCGAGATCCCAATGTTCGTTCCTTAAATTTGTAACTGCCTGTATAACTTCTTCAGATAATCCACCCAAAATTGGAAATGTTAATCGTATTGACGAAAATACTGTATAAATCTTTTATTGAGTTTTCAAAGGTCTCTAGTTGTAATATCCGCCTTAAAAAAGACGCTTATCCGAAAGACGCAGAAAGGGGATTATATGATAGAAGGTGAAGAGGAACGTTCCTTAATCTACCTTTACTTTCCAAGGGCCTAGCAGTCGAATAATACTTAATACATCTTAAATATTTGACTAGGAAACTTTTCCCCGATGATCAGTTTAACTTAGCAGATAAATGGTAAAATATTTGGATTATAAGCTATCAAAACGTAAAATATATCAAAATACTCCAGTATTTGAAGCCACAGACTTTTTTACAATAAGGTTTTTCTTATAATATATTAATACATAGACACATTCTATGCAGTGTAGGTTTATACATACAGTATCTGACTTCATATTAAAGATAAGATCTTTTAATACAAAATTTTATTTAATTTCACTTGATAAACAGTGAGTTGTATTTTTGAACCAATATTGTATTTTAATTCTGATCCACAAATATACAAACTTTCTAGCAACCGGAGAAAGTTCTAATACGTCCGAGGCCAAACTAGTATATCCTCAAACTCGATATTTCTTCTTTTTTTTGCTCTTCAATTTATTTTGGAACATGTTACCCATCTTACCTAAGGAACTAGCCTCCCGTTTTTGCTTTCTGCAAATCTGGCAACAGTAACTAGTGTACAAGATTGTATAAACGGGTAGTAGATCTAGTATAATTGTACTAGACTGGCAACACTGGTTTAAAACTATTTCTAACTTGGTAAATTACATAAACATACTTCTTACTATTTTGAGTATTCAAGTGTGTTAAGTCATCTATCAACTGATAATCTAAAATAAAATATCTATTACGTCTCAGAAGTAGTGCTATTATTATTGCTGTGCTTATGCCCTTTCACTGAGATGTAGTTATCGATGCCGTTAGTATATACGGCGGGTTTGCGTTTTAAAGTCTATTTATACATGTCAGTATCAGTGTCGACACAGTTCTGTGAAACAACAAACAAACATTTATCAATACGCTTACGAAGCAACATTGAAGGTAAAAAAATGTCACTATGTCGGACGTGTGTAAACATTGTCAAGGCACCGATATTTTTTCTACTAACAATAATATATCGTCGAAGAACTGAATGGACTCGTCACTGGTATGTATAAATAGACACTTAATCTATTTCGTGTAAGTTTCGCATCGCCCTCCTGCGTTTTTTTGTCATATTAAAATTATATAAGTTCGTTCCAACACACACACATTTGTGCCATTCTAGAACGTTTACTGGAACCACCGGAATCTATTTGGTGTGCGTGGTTTGGCTTGCACAGTTCCCTTAACGATAAAAAATAAACCAGAGTTGGAACGTTTTGTGAACGAAATTTATAATTGGCATCATAATTTTACTCTTATTTATTATTATTGTTATAGATTACCAACAAGTTTTTGTATTTCTGGGTAGAAACTCAACTCAAAAAAAAATAAACGATACATTAGGTGGTAAGTGTATTAGTTAAATACTTGAACTATAAAGTATACGATCCTTAACTAAATTTCAACCATATTTCATATAGGACATAGGTAACAATCTTTAATAAATTAAAACAGTTTAAAATAAAATCTTAGTAAACACTACATACACTACAGATGACTGAAAATGTGAAACTCCGCAAGAGTTAACACAAAACTTAATAAGTCAAAGTGAAAAAATCAATAGAATCAGCTGATATGCAATTATTAATGCGCCGGTCAGTCCATTCAGTTCCTGTTTTCTGTCTGGTATCGGAATTACCGTTCCAAAACCTATTCACCAACGATTACAAATATAGTTGAAACACAAAGATGATCGTATACTAAACCATCGACTTCCAGCCGGAACGCACTTTCTCACGCATCACGCACGCTCTCTCTTGCACAGAAACGTAACCGTACTATGAACAGTTTTTCGAAGTGTTGGAACGAATCTTATATCAAAAAGTGGAGAAGGACTATGTCAAGGGATGAAGATAATAAATCCGGTGATAACAAAGTTGGTATAATAAATTGAAAAACTTTATTTTAGCTTATTAAACTGGCAACAAAAAACAAAATATGGGGTGACCCAGGATATTTTGGGGCATTTTTAGTGGTGCTTTTACCAGTTCTCATTATTTTTGATATTTTACGGTATGTTTTTTACCGAAATGTTAAAATTTTGATGTTTTATAAGGTGCATCAAAAATAGTCTCAGTGCATTCGCAGAATCATCTCCAAGAAAGGACAACAATGTTCAAACATAAATGATAAGTAAAAAAAAAGGCCAACCATAATCCACATGGCATATAAATGTAACCCCAAAAGCGACCTGAAGAAAATTGGATTTGGTCCAGGGGTAGGGGGGAAAACCACTTTTTACCATAATATATATGTAATATACAATATTTAAATTTTCCAGGGTGAGGGCGCTCCAGGCGTTCATATCTGCATACTCTGGTAGAAAACAATTTTATTTTAATATATTCTTTCATTTCTATTTCAATAAAAATATGTTTTATTTGTTTGCTACTGGCAGCCATCTTCGCTATATTTTTCAAATGTTTCAACTATAAAATCCTATGGTAAGTTTTTTAAAACTTTTACAGGAAGTTATACTAGTTCTTATATATTAAAGTGGGACCGGAAAACAATTTTTGATTTAGATGTTTGTTTTCAGTTTATTATACATAATTAATACCCAAGGATATATTATATGTGAAAAAAGATTTACTTGTCATTTATTATACTCTTAATTATTTTTACTGATAAAATACTTAATTTCTAAAATGTTTTCCCGATAACTTGGTGTACCTACTCATCACTAAAAAACTTTCTTAATTCTGCCACAAATTTGTTGAAAACTGCCCGATAATATTTATTCTAACGCAATCAAATCTTAAGATGCTCTAAACATTATTTTATTAGTTTCTCATTCCAAGTTTAGTCTTCGGCAGACTAGATTTTAAATAGGATGTACAGGGTGTCCAATTTTGGTTGTAAATGCAAGGTATCTCCATTATTTACAAATATTTAGGGTTGAGGTTTTCGCGACACCGTGCCACTTTTTTATCAAACTCAAGCTGCCGTAATCAGATTTTCCATAACCCGCCTCGTATCGGAGATACAGGGCCAGATTGAAAAAGTTGCATTTTGGGACACCCCTCGTATCTCGGTTATCTTTTAACGTATCGAAAAGGTAAAAACTGGCTCTTATAGAGTTTTTTACGTAGAATCCAGAGGCGTAGACAGATTTTTTACTCGGGGACGTCGTTTCTGATACATGACCCAAAGTACGTTTTTTTAAATGGGACACCCTGTATCTTTTTACGGAGTCCTATTCGTTTTATTATGAGCTTTTCAAACATATATAGTTATCTATACTTATTTTAAAAAATAAGGCTGCAATTTAGGTTTGTAATAATATCTATCTATATTTTTCATAGTAAGCCATGAACTGATTGTCAAAAATGGCTTTGTCACTGCTTTGTCATAAAGTAAATGAAGTTTTGATGTTAATACTAATAGACGTGTTAAATTAGTCGCTCTGATTATTACTTTTTAACAAATGGCTGCAAATCAATTATTTGAAAACTTTGAGCAATATGATATGTTGACCTGTTTCATAGAGAGTCATGAAAATATAAACGCTGCTTCTGAGCATTATTTCATTAGGAAATGTTTTATTTTCATAGTTATTATTGCAATCTTTTTAAAACTTAAACTTTTATTATATAGATATCCGGAAAGGAGGCAGCCAAATAGATTAATATTCTATAGGCTGAAATCGAATTTAATAAATTTTGGCTCTTTCAAAAAGCCCAGGTCAAAGAAATATAACAAAGAGAATCGTGAGGCTGATGAAATTAACATCTTAGCAAGTGTAAATGTAACGCCTGTAACGTCCTGTAGAAAAATAGAGAATCAAGTGGGTGTAATCAAGTCTTGGGTTCAAACGATTTTAAAGAAACATAAGTATAAACCTTATAAAGTCAGAGTTGTGCAAAATCTACATCCAGGAGATGTAGAACGACGTATTGATTTTTGCCAGTGGTATTTACAAAAAATTAATACTAACCAAAATTTGGGAAGGGCGGTTATATGGTCCGACGAATCGTATATAAGTAGTGCTGGAATATTTAATAGGCACAATACGAGACACTGGTCACCTGAAAATCAACATTTGATATTTCTACGCGAGCAACAAGGAAGATTTGGCTTTAATGTCGCTTGTTTCGTACTAGGAACCAAAATAAAATTTCATATTTTTGACGGAGGTCTCACTGCTAATCGCTATCTTGAAATATTGCAAAATATATTACCAGAAATCATAGAAGATGTCCCTTTAGCACATATGAATCAAATATATTTCCAACAAGACGGAGCTCCAGCACATAACTCCCAAATTGTGAGGCGGTATTTAGAAGAGAACTTCCTCGAACGCTGGATTGGAACGCACGGACCTGTCCGATGACCTCCTAGGTCGCCTGAACTATCCATATTGGATTTCTTTTTATGGGGTCACCTAAAAAATTTAATTTTTCGTACCCGACATAACACAGTTCAAGACCTGCGTAACACCACTGAGCAGGCATTTTTGCAAATACAAGCACGCAATGTAGTCATTTCAAATGCACTGGGTAAAATTGCAAGAGTGTGTGAGAGATGTCTAAGAGAAAATGGAAATCAGTTTGAGCAGTTCTTTTGAACATGGCTAATTACGAAAAATAGATATACTTAATATATTCTTAAAAACTTAAACGGTAGCCTTATTTTAAAAATAAGTATAGATAAGTATATATTTTTGAAAAGCTCATAATAAAACGAATAGGACTACGTAAAAATACACAGGGTGTCCCATTTAAAAAACTTTAACTTTGGGTCATGTATCAAAAACGACGGCCCCGAGTAAAAATTTGTCCACGCTACTGGATTCTACGTAAAAAACTCTATAAGAGCCAGTTTTTACCTTTTCGATACGTTAAAAGATAACCGAGATACGAGGGGTGTCCCAATTGTGTGTGGTGTGCAATTTTTTCAATTTGGCCCTGTATCTCCGAAACGAGGCGGGTTATGGAAATCTTACCGCAGCTTGAGTTTGACAAAAAAGTGGCACGGTGCCGCGAAAACCTCAACCCTAAATATTTGCAAATAACGGAGATACCTTGCATTTACAACCAAAATTGGACACCCTGTACATCAGGGGTAAAAAATGTAATTTTGTAAACTAATATAATGTATACATTTAAAACGTTTTCAAGTCGAAGCTATTAACGAGTTGTTAGTAATAAGTCATCGCTATATTTTATAAACTAGAAAAAATTAAGATTTTAGGAGTTATGTATTTTAGCAGTAATAAGAAGCAAACGTTAAATGATAAAAACAATCAAAATAGGTTATTCTTCGATAATAGTTATTTCAAATCAAATCAAAAAGTCTTTATTAGGCGGGGCTCAGCCAAGGCTGCTTAGGCCCAACCTGGAAATTATTACAAATCCAAACAATATAGAAAATAATTTCTTAATAACTAAGTAAATTAACTGAATAAATTGTATATAACCATTATTTATGCAAATCTCCAACCTTACAATTATACAATTTAACGAGTACTAGAGACGTGAACTAAAAGCACTATATATTATTCATATAATATTCACGGATTTTTTTCTTAAAAGTGTCTATACTATTAATTGCCTTTAAATTATTTGGGAGAGAATTAAAAACATGGCTTGCGTGATATGTGAATGAACCCTTAAAGGCAGTGGTGGTGTGCAGAGGTACATGTAATAAATTTGGAATCCTTCTGGAACGTTCAAACATGTTATCAGCAAAAGTTAATTTTTGATATAAGTAATTAGGCGTCCGAAAGTTAATTATTCGATATAAGAAACATGCGAAGTGAATATCCCGTCTTTGATACATTTTTATCCAACCATGTTGAATATATGACGGCGTATGTGCTCCCTCCGCATTTTGCATGATTTGTATTCTATGTTGATCCAGTCCTAAAAGGCGGGGACCATAAACAGTGTCGCAATAATCAAACAAAGACAAAATTATTGCCTCCGTCAACCTTAATTTTGTTTTGAGGTCCAATACATACTTGAATTTGTAAATGGCTTTTAGTCTTCCATACGCTGATTTTAATATATTAGTTACGTGCATACTAAAAGTTAAATTGTTATCAAAAGTCAGACCTAGATTTTTAGAATAATTTTCAAATTGTATGGGAATTCCGTTTAAAAATAGTTTATTGTTAATTTCGATTTTTGCTCGCTATTTATCAGTGCCAATCAGCAATGCTACAGTTTTATTGGGATTTAAAAGTAAGCCATTCTTCTTAGACCATAAATTAATTCTCTCTAAGTTGACATTAACTTCCGCAATATAAATAAGTTGATGACTTGGTGCGAATGATAGGTAAACCTGACAATCATCTGCATACAAGTGATAAGAAGTTGATAATTTACAAGGTAAGTCTGCAGTAAATAGAGTAAAAAGTAGTGGGCCCAAAATTGAACCTTGTGGTACACCGCTCGGCACCCTCAAAGAGTTAGAATATACCCGCTCTCCCTTTGTATCAACGACGACTTGCTGCGCGCGATCAGTTAAATACGACTCAAACCACTCCAAGGCACTTGACGAAAAGCCGTAAAAATTTAATTTAGCTAACAATAAACGATGGTCTAAACAATCAAATGCCTTAGAATAGTCGAGCATAACAAGAAGAGAAACCTGCGACATGTCTACAGCACGCAGCAAATCATCAGTTAAGTCCGATAGTGCTGTCGCAGTCCCATATCCAGGTCTAAAACCAGACTGCTTTTTCGGCAAAAAATTAAATCGATCTATATATGTTTTGATTTGCTTATAGACAATCTTTTCAATTATTTTAGATGTAACAGATAGTATGCTAATCGGACGTAGTTCGGTCAGCTGAGATATGTTATTTCGTTTTGGTAAAGGAGTAACCAGCGCATGTTTCCAATGTCGTGGAACTATTTTATTTGAAAGAGAAGCATTGATGATATGGGTTAATTCTTTAGCACAAAAAGGTATACATAACTTTAGCATTTCGGAAGATATTTGATCTATTCCCTTTGCGTTCGTTTTTATACTGTATATTATATTAACTACGTCAGTCTCCAAAGCTGGATGAAATTCAAAATATATATAAATGAAATGTTGTCTTGATTGGGCATAATACGATCGATAGAATTAATAAAGTAGTTATTAATTTTTTCAGGATCCAGAAGATCTTCTGGAATTTGAGAATTAATATTTTTCCTATGAATATCCAATTTATTATTGTGATTCTTTTTCAATTCAACATTCATAAAAGCTTTCTTCTCCCTGCGTATAGAGGCAGTTACAAAGTTTCTCATATTTTTGTAAAATGTCCATTTTGCTAAAGACTGCACTGAACTAAAATTTATATCTTTTAGAGACCTTCTATAGTCTGAAAGAGCCCGAACCCTCATCTTCATCATTAATTTAATAGTAGGAGTAATCCAAGGCGAATATTGTTTTGTAACTCTTATTTTTTTTACAGGAGCATACCTATCGAAAAGGTCAATAATTTTTTGTTCAAAAATAGATATTTTGTCATTAATGTCTAGAGCGGAAAATATGCCACTCCAATTTATCTCCGATATAGCAGCATTAAAATCCGTAAAATTTATATTTCTTATATCTCTTATATAATAAAATTTTTGCTCATTATGTTTTTTATTGGGCAAATTTAATAAACAGTAGGTGAGATTATGATCGGATAAATGAGGGACATTAATGACATCACTGTTAATAACCATATTTGGTTCATTTATTAAAATTAAATCTATAAGAGTACTGGTATTACTCGTCACCCTAGTGGGTTTTTTAATTATTTGAGTTAATGAAAACGTGTTAAAAATTATATTTAAGAAATTAAATTCCACCGTGGAAGTATCAAAGTAATTAATATTAAAGTCTCCCATACAAAGGAGTACATCTGAGGATATTGAACAATCAGCTAATATGTTTTCCAAAGACTGAACTGACTTATAAGATGCCCTTGGCGGACGATAGATGCAACCAATGCTCACCCTTTTGTTATTAATAAAAGCCTTAAACCAAATCATCTCGACATCCAAGCAGGAACTACTATTTATAAGCTCGATATTTTTAATATAAGAACATTGTCTGACGTACACCACCACACCACTACCCCTACCCGACAGTCTATCCTGTCTAAAAAACAAATATCCGGGAATAGACAATTCGACGTCCCGCACACCATCAGCCAACCATGTTTCTGAAATAGAAATTATATCTAAATGATGAGTAAAAATTAAATCTTTCAAATAGCTCAGTTTGTTTAAAATCGATCGTATATTAAGATGCGATACGATCACCCCGGACAAAGCGCCATCAATTCCATCCTCTATCACATCATAGTCCTGCAAAGACATTCCCAAATAAACACAAATGAAGCATACGACACTATTAAGTTCGCTATCCCAAAACTATTTGAAAATAAAATATATTAGATCGGCAAACAAAAATAATATCCAATATCTTTAACGTATCATCATGCTTAAAAATTATATGCATATTCTAACAAATATTAGGTACTCATAAAACTAATATTTAAATATCTATCTACTTCAATCCTTATAAATGTATCTAAGCATTTTAAAATATATTAAAGTTTATAAAACATCAAGCATAGTACTTTATATGTTTATAAAATATCGTGTGGCGGGTAAATAAACTGATATACAAAAAAGGTATGCAAAAAAAAACATAAAAGTAATCATAAATAACTTGTTTCTGCATAGGTATTATAGATCGACATAAGTGATAAAGTTGCAGTCTATAGGTCGTTAATATTCGACACACATATTTTGGTATTATTCTTAAGAACAAAAATTTTACCATTTACCGTCTATACATTTGACACCCCATATTTATCAAGGGCAGATTTTATCAATGCTAACCTGGCTGTTGTCAAATCTTCTCTTATTACAAAACCAGTCTTCTTTAGAAGTTTCTTGTTTTGATATATTTTTGTCCTCAATAAGAAAGAGATAAACCTGACCAATATCGGACGATTTTTTCCCCTTTGATAAAGTCTAATTCTGTGGCATCTATCGAAGTCATCTTCAGTGACAGTAATATTCAACTTATTCTTCAGTAACTTTATAACATTATCAAGTAGAATTTCCTGGTTTTCCGTCGAAGACTCTTTAATACCATAAAATCTCAGGTTATTAAGTCTATTATATTGTTCATTGTTATCAATTTTTATTTCCAGAGCAGTAATAGTTTCGGTGTTCTCATTTACCCGCTGAACGATCGTACCCAGTTTTTCTTCAATCGCCGCCAGACGGCCATCCAATTTTTCAAAAATCAGATCGGACTGCTGTTTGCAAATTCTTGTTATCAATTCTTCAGAAAGTTCCAAATTGTTGTCCTTAGATCCAGATTTACCTCTGGTCTCCATTTTGTCGACGTGGTAGAACTATGAGAGTGGCCAAGTAATACACCAATAATGTTTGTCTCGAAAGGCACTTAATTACTGAGAATCTTGGTAAAAAAAATAACTGAGTACACTTCTAGGATACTAACAGAAAAACTAACCAAAAATCGCGAATTTATACCGCCGATTTCCACCAGAAAACTTTAAGTATAATGGGAGCGAACAAAACACGTGTCTACAGATTAAACATACTCCAAAACATTTATGTTATAAGAATCGAGACTAGCCGTGAATATTATCACAGGAGGAGTCAGCCGAGGTTGATACCACGGCGTATTAATAATGATGATTTTTGATCTGAATAACATACACAACTGTATCTACTGGAGTCAACTGAAACAAACACTGTGCAAATTTTGTTAAAATAATATTCGCGAAAGGCAGTCACTTTCTCGTTGGTACGTTCATTGTTTCAAGACTATAATGAATCAATTACTGTTTTAGGACTATCATGAATCCATTAGAGTACTCAGTCTGAAAAAATGTGTCATTTTGACACTAAAAATGAAGATCAAAATGATGTCATTATAACAGGCCAGAAGATAAACTTACTTTTACAATGATAATAATGAATTGTTTCACCGACTAGGCGTTATTAAAAACAAATTAAATTTCCATATTACATAAATTACATTTTTAAGAACTCCACGTAGAATCGGATTTTACAATTTTTCATCATTTCGTTATCTAACCGTACTTGTAGCAGATAAGTTTTTTCGAAATAATAATAATAATGTAATTTGTCAATGTCATCAAATATTTTTCTAAAGTATTTTTTTCTTAATTTTATTGAAATAGCTTCAGGCGTATTCATTTATTTAGATTATAATATTGTGGTTATGAGATATTTACTGTTTTTGCTTAATTATTTTTTAAATTACTTTTTAAATGTATACTCCTTCTAAAATACGTACGTTTAAAAGTTTTATGGCTAGATATTTATCTACACCACTTTTCTACTCTGAATGTCCTGTGTTTCTTATCTATTGTGATTGGCAATTATTGTTAACTGAGAAAACACTACATAAAATATTAAGTAAATTCTACTATTTTGTTCGCCGTTATATAATCCTATATTATAATTATCATTTTCTTGGTTGGAATATTTAATGGAATAGTAGGCGCATTTATATACAGAAACCATACCGTCCGTTTTGAAATTCATAAAGTACTCATAATTGATAACTTTATTGTTATTAGAAAAATTGTGCGTCAATCACATCACGTCGTACTCGTTAGATTTCAAGAATGGACTTAATTACCCGAGACCCCCTTATTCACTTCTTAACTTGTGTTACTAATTATATACCAAACTGAATTTTTATACATTGTGTAAGGAATGTCATGAATCAAAGGTCGACGTTTGTTGACATCTTTTAATATAAATTATAATATGTACTGTGGCATTGTCTACGACAGTTCAATATTATATCATAGTTTTATTATATGAAGTTGCAGACTTGAATTTTTTAATGCTTTTTTTCTCTTAGTCACATAATAAATTGCCTTTTTTGTTTTTTTTTTACGTTGTTGCAATTGAAAGTTATATATAATATAATATAATTTATAAATGACATTTTGAGGTTCTGTTGATATTGTAACATCACAAAGCTGCTCTCATGATGTAACTGTAAATCTTTTTGCTTTTGAGATTCTATATTTAATCTCACTCAGATATGTAGGATTTAAAATAAATTGTAACATAAATATATTGGCAATAGTTTTTAGACAACGGTGCAGAACGTCGGATTGCTAAAGGAGGATATAGATGAGGTTAAACAAATAGCATAATTAGGTTTGGGATGTGGAGGTGATGGAAACTGTCGAATTTGGCATAATGTATAGCCCAAATAATCATAAATGCTCAACACAAAAAGGTATAGCACTACTTGCTAAATTGGTAAAGAACGATGGAAGCAGACTTAACATCAACAATGCACATCTTTAATATCAAAATTACTGAAATTGTTCCAAGAAATAAGTATATATGGGGGTTTTTAAAACTAAAATCCTCCTAGTATAAAAATGCACTGAAACCCAAAAAATGTCTAAGGAACAAATGTAAGTACTTCAATGATAAATTTCATCGGATGTCTAGTTTAAAAATCGGTAAATTTCCTTTAACCGGAACGTTCCTCCTGATGATGATTCTTTCCTTTAATTAGGTATAGTGAAGTGTGATCCAATTTAGTTCAGTATATTTACAGTCATTTAATAACACATATATATACTATCTTTCAAACATTTTTATTGGACGCCATTTTGTTCCATCATGTTGGATTCCTACCAACAGTCTTTACCTATATTTGATTTTTGGACATAATTTAAAACAAATTGAATAAGTATTTTACATGACACTCACCGCCATTTTCTTACGTGTTCAATTCGTACCAGTTTATCCCTATATCACACTGAATTGAAAACGATTTTTTTTGTGTTGATCTAAAAAAATATATATTTGGCCGCAATTTTGCCATCTTGAATTCGTACCACATCTTTACCAATATATCTCTATATCATACTTAATGCTTGTCAACATTTTAAAATTACTCTAATGAGTAGTTTTTTCAGGCCGAATTTTTAAATATTTCATGAGGCCGCCAGTTCATTCCTATATAACAATTGTTTTTTGTGCAAAATACTGAATACTTAGTTTTTTGGTAATATATTTTTAACATTTCTCTAGGCCCATATGGCCCTTAATTTTTGACTAAAATTTGAAGTCACTCTGATGAGTAATTTTTGAGCTATGCCGCGAACTGACAGAAAGACAGACGGACCGAAGGAGTTGAGAAAACTACTTTTTGGCTTCTAGGGGAGCTAAAATCTGAAAATATGTAAAACCTGAGAGGGTGACTTTTTTCATATTTTATTTGGCCGCCATTTTGTTTCGCCAACTTGAACTAGTACCACAGTTTTACTAGTTCTTCTCTACACCACCATTAGTTATGGCACACAATTTGAAATCAGTCCGTTAAGTAGTTTTTCAGGTTTAAGTATTTTATTAAGCCACCATTTTGGATTCGTACCAAAATTTACCAGTTGATTCCTACGGAATACTTCATTTTTCTGTAAAATTTGAGATAAATCGGATAAGTAGTTTATTAGTCATAATTTTTTTAACATTTCACTAGGGCGCCATTTTGTTTTGCCATACTGGATTTTTACCAAAATGTTACCAGGTCATCCCATATGACCCTGAATTTTTGTCTAGATTTTGAGGTCAATCGCGTAAGTAGTTTTTTAGCAATGCCGCGAACAGGACAGACAGACCGAAGGAATTGAAATTGAAATGTAAAGATTTGAAAAATCTCGGAGTGTAATTTTTTCATGATTACAAGACATCCCTTTTACGATGGAAATTATTTAGCAGCCATTCTATTCCGCCATCTTGAATTCGTATAACAGCTTTACCAGTTTATCTCTATATCACACTTTTAACTTGCATAAAATTTGAAATTAATTTAATACTTAGATTTTTAGACCGATTTTTTAAATATTTTATTTGGCCACCTTATATTCATACAAAGTACAAAATTTGAGGAAATTGGATAATAGCTTTTTTAGTAATAATTTTTTTAACGTATCACTAGGGCGCCATCTTGTTCCGGCATATTGGATTTTTACCAAAATATTACCAGGTCATCCCCATATGACTCTTAATTGATGCCTAAAATTTGAAGTTAATCTGGTAAGTAGTCTTTAAGCTATACCGCGAACTGACAGACAGGCTGGCAAACCGAAAGGCGGACCAACGGAATAGATAGAACATATTGTTTAGCATCTAGGGACGGTAAAACCTGAAAATGTGTAAAACCTGAGAGGGAATTTTTTTCTCGATTACAAATGTATTATTTAGCCGCCATTTTGTTGGGCCATCTTGAATTAGTAACACAGTTTTACTAGTTCATCTCATACCACAATTAATTATGGCACCCAATTTCAAATCAGTTCATTAAGTAGCTTTTCCAGGCTCAATTTTTAAATATTTTATTGAGCCGCCATTTTGTTCCGCCATCTTGGATTAGTACCAAAATTATTACCAGTTGATTACTACATAATACTTTATTTTTGTGCAAAATTTTAGATAAATTGAATAAGCAGTTTTTTAGTCATAATTTTTTAAACATTTCAGTAGGCCGTCGTTTTGTTTTGCCATATTGGATTTTTATCAAAATATTACCATGGCATCCCCATATGATCCTTAATTTTTGACCAAATTTTGAAGTCAATCGGTTAAGTAGTTTTTAGTATTTAGCTATGCCGTGAACAGACAGATCAACAGACAGAACGAGGGAATTGAGAAGACATAAAGATCTGAAAAAATCTCGGAGTTTGATTTTTTCACGAACATCCCAATGGTATAAATATTCAATAATAGTTCCGCTATCTATGAACTGCGAATTTAAAATACATTTTTATATCACAGTTTTCAATGTGTTAATTATTCCATGGTTGCCAGTATTTAATTTAAATTTATTTATTTATTTAAACTTACATATTATGTAAATAGTTTTACATGTAATCTTAACACTAAATAATATTTTTTATAATTGTTTATTACACCTAGATGACTAAATACCTGTATGTGCGAATCAGGAATATGTAAGGTTTACTTTTAATTTTAAATCATCCTGTATATGCTAATACTTACTTAACGACTATAAACCCCTTTTATCTACACCGCGTTGGAACACAAAGAAAAGTCGGGAAACTTCTTATCCTGCCTAACTAGAAGAAAGCAGGTTGATTAGATTTAACAATGTTTTATACTTTTTAGATCCGCCTTAGCCTCAAGTTACTGGGATTCTTTGCCTTTTTTTTATTAAAAAGGGTCAATGGACTCATGAAAAAGTTTCTTTCTGACTTTTTACCAAATAGTTTTTTTGAGTACGATATAGATCTTTAAGACAGTAACAACGATTTTATACAGCACAACACATTTTCCCCTGATGAATCTATGAAGCGATATACAGGGTGATTCATGTTCAGTGTCCAATTAAAAGCTCTGGGAAACTTTTTCAAATTCGGCATACGGCCATAATATATGATAAGGTGGGTATATATAGCAAATAAGATAAAATAAGAAATAAAATAAAATAAACTAAGGAGGTCAAAACATGCAACTCCCATAAGTCGCTTATACAGCGAAATAAAATAAAATAAAATAAGAGATGACAAACTTTCATCTTATTATTTTATTTTACTTCAAAAATACGCGTACGCAATGCATCTCGGAACATAAGATATTGACAATTTCACTGAATATTTTTGTATTTGGATGGGTTGTGTGCATTTTAAAGTTGAAGTTGTGTTAAAAAAATAATCCAATAGGTATAGCAATAGTGTTGAAAAGCTTGGGAAAAAAACAAAATGAGAAAAGAAACATTTATTTATCAAAAAAGAAAAAAGTCTAAGAGTTCCAAATATGGGAACACTCTTAATATATTAATTAGATGGAGATTTATTGCAAATTTCAATTTTAAAATATTCTTTTTAAAAATAAAAATTTATTTGGGAGGGGTCCAAACGATCAAACCTCAGGAAAATTAGTAAAAAGTATGCCTATACCAACATATTTTCAAAATTTCGAGAGGGGGGGTCCAGTCTCCTAGAACCCGCTCCCTGGCTACGTGCCAGGCAATCCGTAGTAAAACCAAAATACGTATACATTTATGACGAGCATAGCTTAGAAAAATGCTGATTAATACACCCACACTAATATCATAAATTAAAATGTCAAAAATAGGGAAAGTCACCCAAGCTTTCCGTTTTCTCGAATATTAAGGCTTACATGTGAAAAATTGTTGCAGTTGTATGTAGTTTCTTAAATAAATATTTTTTGTTCCAGGGTTGCATACAGTTACATACAACATTACT
Organism: Kuschelorhynchus macadamiae; assembly: GCA_030620095.1. Taxonomy (NCBI): domain Eukaryota; kingdom Metazoa; phylum Arthropoda; class Insecta; order Coleoptera; family Curculionidae; genus Kuschelorhynchus; species Kuschelorhynchus macadamiae. Next base: position 159,780 of record JAUTXW010001293.1, read on the forward strand.
TATCGACCTGCTAAGTCTTAAAAAACATACGTACATATATACTATAAGCATCAATTTGGAATAACCTGTATTATCTAAAAAAACATCCTGAGGATTACGAATGCTAGAGGAAGCCAAATACGGGACCAATTTTGTATATTAAGTAGCCTATCTATATAAACAAACTGACCAATGCTTTATCTATGTTTGTGACATAAGGGTAAAAAATGGTTTTGCATTCGTTGGTGATATCTGTGACGTTATCAGATCTACCACTTGTTAAGTATTAATACCTGACATGTTTTGATTTTCTTATGTAACACCATATATTTTTTATTTTTTTTTCAGATTCTGTGACTAAAAGTATATTTTGATGAAAAAAATTATGTTTTGAACCCAAAAGGGTCCCAGGAAAAAGTAATTAAATTTTATAAGAGAAGCCTCTACCTGTGTCTACCTTACTAGAAGCCACCATCTAATTTTAAATAATAAATGTCAAAATGCTAGTGTCTAGTTAACTGACATTATCCTATTGCCAGGTTTTTATGCTAGTTTATCACAAGTAGTAATTAAAAATGGTTCATTTAAATGAAACAAGGCGGATCATAATCCTTATGATGCGAGGATATGAAGACCGCGCGAGGTCATATGAAGAGGTGGCGAATTTATTTACCAATGAATTCCCAGTTCGCAGCCCTATACCAAAGTCAATTGTCCAGAGAACAGTAAAGAGATTCGAAGAAAATGGTACTGTTAAAGACAAAGTATGGTACTGTCAAAGACAAAGTAAGAACTGGTCGACCAAAAAGTGCAACAAATGTTGAGAAAAGTTCGATGAAATCCAATATTTCTTTAATACAACACTTTTATCTTAATCAGGTGTTTATTGTCTTCCAGTGTATAGGGCTAACAACTGAAATGGTAAATTCAAGGAAATTATTTTGTAAGAATAAGTATGTGAAGGAGAGGAAAAAAATATTGGTTTAGATGGAGGTGGTTCGGATGATGGTGAAATGGAAAATTTAAAAGTTAAATATTTGACATCTAAAGTGGCAGTGACAAAGGAGATCAAAATGTTAACTAAAAAAAACGACATTTTTGAAAAAAATTTACTATATTCAGAAAATTTAAAGGCTAAAGATGATTTAATATCTGCCTGGACATAATAATAAAAGAATTATTTAAAAAGATAATTTGGTTATATGAAAAAATTCAATTTTTGCAATAAAATAAAAATTTATTGGAAAAGAAAAATGAAAACCAGTGTAACGAAAATAAAATTTCTTATAGTGAATCATCTACTAACTTCAGTTGGACACAATTAAATATTATAATTATTAGACATTATTATTAAATTTGCAAAGAAATAAAATAACCAGAAAAGACCTTTATAAATATATCAATCATGCAAAATTAGATGTAGATATTATTAAGAAATATAAAAGAAGGGGGAGTTAAGATCCATTGCATTAAAAAAGAAGATGTTGAAAATATGAACTATGAGGTAGAAAGTAAACTTAATCAAAAACATACAATTAAACATAAAGAACGTAAACGTCCTAGAATTAAAATAGTTGGACTTGATGAATTAATGTCAAAAGAGGATTTAAGAAAAAGGATAATTGCTAGAAATATATTTTTAGAAAAATCACATCTGGAATAATTATTATTAAAAAAATTAAGACAAAATTCATGACAATAATAGAACTAGATTATGAAAACTTTAAAAACACGATGGACAAGGGAATGGTTATTGTCGAGTTTTCAATTTGCACAGTATTTGAACATATTGATATAGTTTGGTGTTTTAAATGTAATGGCCATAATCACATGAACAAAAAAAAACTCAAAATTGTGGAAGTGTCGAAATTCTGATCACGATGCCATTTCGGGTAAAACTGATGAAGCAAATGTCATTTGTCCAGATTGAAATGAAGTAAACCTAAAATTTAGGTTAGTTTATCTAATTAATCATAATCTTTTTGATCCTTTTTGCCTATAAAGATAGATAAATTAAATATTATGTATAAGAAATAGCAACCAAAGTTTAAAAATTCCTCTAATACTAACTTAAATCAACATTATGGAGGAAAAATATACTATTTAAATATCCAAAGGTTTTTAAATTCCAAAGATGAAGTTAAGCATTTTTTATATCAAGAAAAATCTATTATCGCATTTTTTCATAAACTGTAATTTGCAATAAAGAACTTCATATTAAAGATTATTCAATGTACAGAAGCAATTCTTGTTCAAAGTACATTGGTGAACTTATATATATATATATATATATATATATATATATATATATATATATATATATATATATATATATATATATTTAAAATGTCGAAATTTGAAATCTCGTTACGTATTATATTTATTATAAATACTGGTATTTGAGTTTAATTGGGATGAAGACAATTTTACTATTCATTTGGGAGATTTTAACCTAAATATTCTGAGTGAAGACATGAAAAACAAATTAAAATTATAAATTTGTATGGATTAAAACGAACGATTTAAGATTATACGAGAATAACTGTCAAATCCAAAACCATAATGATTTTACCCTAAATTGTGGTGTAAATAATCTGCCAAAAATTAGTGTCCATTGCTAGATTTTTGTAAATATTGAAGACCTTTGAATATTTCAAAATAATGTAGGAACATATATGAAAAAAGTTGAAGAACAAAATATGATAAATGTAAGAAAAGCTCCAACGTCTTAGTCCAATGAAAATATTTTAGATGTCAAAAAAATTAGAAATTCGAAGTATCAAAACACAACTTAACGAATTGAATCGATGATTAAATTGTAACGAGAGATAACGGTTTTGAATGTTTAAAGTTTATATCTTACTTAATTATATGTATTAATTACCATATATGTAAGTTGTAGCATTTTGTGCTAAATAAATATTTAACTAATAAACGTAGTTTTTACAGATGAGGAAATTTGTATGCTGAAAATCCGCACTGGATGATAGAAGGAAGAACCCATATCCTAAACTAAATGTTTGGGCTGGTTTGTTTGGAACACAAATTACTGGGTCATATTTTATCGATGGAAATTTAACAGCAGAAAAATATTTAGACATGTTTCAAAATTTAAATATACCAGAAATTAAAAATTTATCTGTGCCAAATTTCCCTAACATTTGGTTTCAATAACATAGAGCGCCCCTTCACTATGGCCGTATATTAAGGGAATACTTGAATAGAACATTTCTCAATAAATCGATTTTTCCACATTGTATTTTTCTAATATATACTGAAATTCATCGGTTTTTATAAGTTAGGAGTCCATCACTATTTACAGACATTTCATTTAGTTTCTTGAAATATGGCTGTCTATGAAGTTGACAATGTTTTTTTTAGAGCCAACCTTTTTGTGACATAATCAGTAATGTGTTGAAGCGTTTGGTCATCTTTTTGCAAATTTCTTATATACTCTTCTTCATTTTTAAAACATGTTTTTGCAGGCCCAGGTTTATATTTTGAATGTATTATATCTTAATTTTTAAGTCCTATTTTAAGTGGAGAATGACTTAAAGTATCTGATCCTTGCAGGTTTTCTCCTGAGATATACAGTGACCGTGTAAAGTCCGTTCCCCCCCTACTAATTTTTGAGCCAACTCGTATATCGCAACGAAATTTGGAGGGCTTAAATAGGAGATGAAAAACTATTTTTTTATGAAAAAATGATAGCTAAAAATTATAAAATGGCGGCTACGCGCCATCTTGAATTAATATTTTAAATACAACACCCCGCATATTATTCCATTTTCAAAATCTGCTCATTATTCTTAACATTTTTCTCCAATACACTTTATTCCTAAATGTAATTGCTTTCGAAATAATGACGTTTGAAAATTGACATTTTGGTCATTTCAAATTCAATCAAAAATACGATCAAGTTTGCGTTGGAAACAAAATCGTTGTCGCGGTAACATCTTGATAACTAACTGTCAAATAGTCCGTTGAGCATCTTAATTATTGTATAAAAAGTGTGACCATGGCTCGCAGTTTACACGATAAATTTGAAGCAGTTTTGATTTTTGGAGAAGCTGGAAGAAATTTTCATCTAGCAGTCCATATGTTTAACGATAGATTTCCCGAAAACCCTATTTCGCGGTCATATTTGCGCAAACTTTTAAATAAGCTCCAAGCAACTGGTACGATGAAAGATGCTCCAAGATCAGGAAGACCACCTCTTTCAGAAGAAAAAAAAATTGAAATTGTTGCTGAAATGGTAATTAATCCTACTCAGTCGACGTCTGCAGTTGCTGAATCGTGCGAGGTAAGTTCGAAAAGTGTCCAAAGAGTCCTAAAAAATGAAAAATTTCATCCCTATAAAATGAAAATCCTGCATGCTCTCACGGAGGATGATCCAGACCGGAGGGTTGAATTTTGTGAGTGGTTAACAAGAAAAATTGAAGGAGAACGATCCTTCCTAAAACGTGTATGTTTCTCAGATGAATGCACGTTTTTCCTTAATGGAAAAGTCAACAAACACAACGTACGATACTGGAGCGATACTAATCCGCATATTTTTAGAGAAGGGCATACCCAGTTTCCTAAAAAAGTTAATGTTTGGGTGGGGATTTTGGGCAACCACCTTGTTGGACCGATTTTCATCAGAGGCAATCTTACAGGAGATCTTTACAGAAATCTTTTAGAAACTGAAATTGAACCTCGAATAAGACAAATTGTATTAAACAATCAGGAAGAGGTTGAAAATCATGAAATCATATTTCAGCAGGACGGAGTACCTCCCCATTTCTATCGCATGGCTAGAGAGTTTCTCGATACAAACATTCCTGGGCGATGGATAGGTCGCAGGAGATGTACAGAATGGCCTCCAAGATCTCCGGATCTTACCCCTCTAGATTTTTTCCTTTGGGGATATCTGAAGTTAAAAATCTACGCCACTGAATGTCAAACAATAGAAGAGTTGGAACGCAGAATAAGAGAAACATGTGAAGAAATAGATGAAGAGACTTTCAGACGTGAGAGAAGCTATTCATAATAGGGCACTTTATTGTCAAGAGTTAGGAGGGGGCCACATCGAACACTTGATAAAATAATTATTGTTGGGGTTAAATAAGTGTTATTCAAAAATCAATAAAATATTTTTTTACCAACTAATTTGTTTTCCTTGTGAATTTACAGAACAAATTCGTAACCTTCAAGATTTTCCGGTAAGTGGTACTGTTTATCCTTAAAATACTGTCTTTACGCCTCTTATTAGTCGAATTCATTAAAAGATTTAACAACAAATTAATTAAAAAATTTAGTTAGCAGAATTTTTTATCGAAAGTGACTAAAACCATTACTTCATTTTAAACCGGATTTTCAATTTTCAAACGTCATTATTTCGAAAACAATTACATTTAGGAATAAAGTGTATTAGAGAAAAATGTTAAGAATAATGAGCAGATTTTGAACATGGAATAATATGCGGGGTGTTGTATTTAAAATATTAATTCAAGATGGCGCGTAGCCGCCGTTTTATAACTTTTAGCTATCCATCACAATTGATAGATTTAATCTAAAATTATATAGTTTCAAACTTTCAATCATTTATAGGCTTTGATACTTTGATCCGTGCTTATGATCCGTTCTAATTTGAAAAAAATAGCCAATCATAAATCTTTCTACAATATACCCTACTGATTTCAAACAATATGCTACTTCATTCCTTTATATATTATAATGGCTCTTTTTGTTCCAAAATTTCCCCTATTCGAACTGTGGATGCATCTCAAGAAACTCTTGTTTGTTACTTAATATTGTACGTTGCCAAACTGGCTGTTTGGTTAATATTATTTTTAAGTTTTGAAACATTTCTTATGCACTTGACTCCAAGCAAAGATTCTGGATTTTTTGCAATAATTCTCTCAATGTGGAAGTTTTTTCCGAAAATCCAGGAATTTATTTATTTATATATATATATAGATATTATATATAATATATATATCTAATATATATATATATATATATATATATATATATATATATATATATATATAATATATATATATATATATATATATATATATATATATATATATATATATATATATATATATATATATATATATATATATATATATATATATATATATATATATATATATATATATATATATATATATATATATATATATATATATATATATATATATATATATATATATATATATATATATATATATATACTAACAATAGGTCTGATAGGCGCCCCTGGTTTGTGTATTTTTGGTAAACCATAGAGTTTAGGATATCTGCTCGACTTTTCCCGTGGTATGATTTTTTGTTGAATTATGATGTCCTAAACTCTATGGTTTACCAAAAATACACAAACCAGGGGCGCCTATCAGACCTATTGTTAGTGCTGTTAATTCGCCGCTACAAAAACTGGAGAAATACCTTTCTGAAATTATGCAACCAACTGTAGAAAAAGCTGATTCATTTGTAAAAAACTCGGAGCATTTCACTCGAATTATACGAGATATCGTCCTTGAAAAAAACGATATCATAGCAAGCCTAGATGTCAAATCGTTATATCCCAGTATTCCCATCGACGAAGCATTGGACAAGATTGCTATGAACGAGGATTTCCAGGCACATATAATAGAACTCTCGGAGCATTGTCTCAAAAATACTTATTTTTCTTTCAACGGGCAAATGTATAAACAAATGGATGGTGCTCCAATGGGGTCCTCGCTATCACCAGTAGTCGCGAATTTATTTATGATACACTTCGAGAAAGAAGCTCTTGAGAAAGCAAGTTTAAAACCCAAATTATGGATTCGTTATGTGGATGACATATTTATTATATGGCAACATGGTCATGCAGAGCTCGAAAAATTTCTGACTCACGTAAATTCAATCCACCCCAGAATACAATTTACTCTAGAGCTAGAGGAAAACAACAAACTACCATTTTTAGATGTTTTGGTCACAAAACTACACAACGGACATTTCGAATACACCGTGTATAGAAAACCAACACATACAGACAGATATTTAAATGCAAAATCACATCATCACCCAGCACAAATTCAAGCTGTGGCAAATACTCTAATATCTAGATCCGTGCGACTAACTGAAACACAGACGAGACAAAACGAACTTAAGGTAATATCTAGTGCTTTAAAGAAAAATGGCTACACAAATCGCACCATAGAGAAAGCTATTAATGCACAGGTTTCCCGAACAACGAACAACAAAAAATATGAGCCGGGAAAGCAACGAGTAGTCTATCCATATGTAAAAGGCACAACAGACAGAATCGGAAGAATTCTGAGGAAACACAACATACAAACAATACACAAGCCACAAACAACTATAGGTAAACTACTCGGAAACCCGAAAGATAAAATCAAACTGGAAAACCACGGAGTGTACAGTATTCCGTGCCAGGACTGTGAAAAGTTGTACGTAGGGCAAACCAACAGTCGAATATCAGCAAGAGTGGAAGAGCATAAACTCAGCATCAGAAATAAACAAACAACCTCAGCTTTATTCCTACATCATCAGGAAACCGGCCATAAAATAAATTTCGATGGGTGTAGGGAGATTGCCAATATAGAACATTATAAGACCAGAATAATCCGAGAAGCCATAGAAATTGAAAAACAAGGTGATTTGAATAAAAGGGACGAATCATTAAAACTACCAACAGTATGGAAGACAATAATCGACAAATCTAAAATCGCAAAAACTCAAGCGCAATTAGCGCAACAACAACAGCACCATCCGGAAAACATAAATAACGACCAACGCCTGCGTAGATATAACCTTCGGTCCCGAGTGGGGGTATAAAAGGAAGCGTCGCAGTCACCAACACTTCAGTCTCTATTCGGACGAGATAAAGAAAGCTTCGAAAATGCCAAATGTGATTTTGGCGAAACGTCAGCAAAACTGTTCTTTTCAGAACTACAGTAGTGAACGGATGTACACCCGGAATGAAAACATATATATATATATGTATATAAATATATATATATATATATATATATATATATATATATATATATATATATATATATATATATATATATATATATATATATATATATATATGTATATAATATATATATATATATATATATATATATATATATATATATATATATGTATGTATTAATCCTACTCAGTCGACGTCTGCAGTTGCTGAATCGTGCGAGGTAAGTTCGAAAAGTGTCCAAAGAGTCCTAAAAAATGAAAAATTTCATCCCTATACAATGAAAATCCTGCATGCTCTCACGGAGGATGATCCAGACCGGAGGGTTGAATTTTGTGAGTGGTTAACAAGAAAAATTGAAGGAGAACGATCCTTCCTAAAACGTGTATGTTTCTCAGATGAATGCACGTTTTTCCTTAATGGAAAAGTCAACAAACACAACGTACGATACTGGAGCGATACTAATCCGCATATTTTTAGAGAAAGGCATACCCAGTTTCCTAAAAAAGTTAATGTTTGGATGGGGATTTTGGGCAACCACCTTGTTGGACCGATTTTCATCAGAGGCAATCTTACAGGAGATCTTTACAGAAATCTTTTAGAAACTGAAATTGAACCTCGAATAAGACAAATTGTATTAAACAATCAGGAAGAGTTTGAAAATCATGAAATCATATTTCAGCAGGACGGAGTACCTCCCCATTTCTATCGCATGGCTAGAGAGTTTCTCGATACAAACATTCCTGCGCGATGGATAGGTCGCAGGAGATGTACAGAATGGCCTCCAAGATCTCCGGATCTTACCCCTCTAGATTTTTTCCTTTGGGGATATCTGAAGTTAAAAATCTACGCCACTGAATGTCAAACAATAGAAGAGTTGGAACGCAGAATAAGAGAAGCATGTGAAGAAATAGATGAACAGACTTTCAACAACGTGAGAGAAGCTATTCATAATAGGGCACTTTATTGTCGAGAGTTAGGAGGGGGCCACATCGAACACTTGATAAAATAATTATTGTTGGGGTTAAATAAGTGTTATTCAAAAATCAATAAAATATTTTTTTATCAACTAATTTGTTTTCCTTGTGAATTTACAGAACAAATTCGTAACCTTCAAGATTTTCTTTACACCTAGGTAAACTAAATGTAAACTATAAAGCAACTTCAACGCCAGCAGCGACCAAATTTACTTAAAATCTGTATTAGGTTGGTAAGTTTAAGGTTACTAGTGAGTATAGGTAATACGTATATGTATATTTTTTTGATATATTATTTTTTACTAATAAGTAATTTTTTTCTCGGTTTTTAGTCGGTTCTATTTTTTCAAAATATTTTATTTTTCACTTTTTAGTGATTTTTTACAAGAATCGTATAATTTGTAATAAATGTATATCAAGCTGTATATAAGATAATACAAAAAGTGACGCATAGAGAAGTAAACGACCCTATTAAAATTAGATTTTATAATAAATCCTTAATATATATATATATATATATATATATATATATATATATATATATATATATATATATATATATATATATATATATATATATATATATATATATATATATATATATATATATATATATATATATATATATATATATATATATATATATATATATATATATATATATATATACGCTCGCATCGCCCTTATACCTGTGTTTTTTTTTATATTATTATTACAAAAAAATGGGTGAACGGATTTTAAATCAAAATATAAGGGACCACTAAAGAAACTTCTTTTACAATTTGGCGTTTGACTCATCAAAATCGGCCAAGCTGTTTTGACAATATGCGCGAACAAACATAAAAAAATATATATACAGGTGGAATTGAGAACTTCCTCCTTTTTTGAAGTCGGTTAAAAATGCCTGAAACTGGGTATAAGTGAATGTCTCACTTGGGGAGTGTAAAAAGTGTAATATGAAAAATCCTTATACTAGGTGTAGCAAAAATAGATCTATACGCAATATCTAAGAAATCAAGAATGAAGAGGAACTAGAATATGAAAAAGAAACTCTTTATTTAAGAATGGTAAATAAATCTGCCAATAAACTAAACACTTTCAAAGAAAACATTAAAATAAATAATGAAATAATAATGGAATGTATGCTAGTTACTGGAGCAGATGTGAATATTCTACCATGGGATGTATATAAAAAATTCAAAAACAAGCCTTCAGAAGAACACTTAAAATAACAGTTATAAAATTTATTTTTATACTAGACACAGAACTTTAGTAGGTGTATGTGATTTTTCTTGCGAGATTAATACATTCAGGAAACATACAACATTTGTTATCAAGTAGCAGTGCACTATAACAATTCTTGGTTCAAAAAGCTGCAAGAAATTAAATGTTATTACCAGAGTTCACAGAATTTATATAAAAATGATATTATTGCGGAATACGAGGACGTCTTTACTGGCATTGGAAAGTTGAACGTAGAATTCAATATCAAATTAAAAATTCAAAGATGCTGTTCCTGTGATGCCGGCTACAAGAAAGGTACCAGTTGCAATGAAATCAAAAGTCAAAGAAGAATTGGATCGTCTGAACCCAATCGATTACATCTTATTTTAGCAGCTCAGAAACCAAATGGAGCAATTAGAGTATGCATTGACCCAAAGAGGATTAAGTAAATATAGAGAATATATGAATTGAATCAATTTTGTTACAACTTTCAAGAGCAAAGTATTTCACAGCACTTAATGCGTAATCCTCAGGTATGCAAGTTCCACTATCAAAGGAGAGTTTGGCTTTGTGTACAATAACAACTCCTTTTGGAAGATATAGTTTTCTTAGAATGGAAATTGGCTTATCGAGTGCACCTGTTTCAGCGAATAATGAACAATTAATTTTCCTCTGTGGAAGGCACAGTGATACATTTTGATGATCTATGATATTTGCAGACACAAAAGAACTTCATGATAAAAGACTAATAATAATAAGTGGAATGGAATGATCAAAAAATTATCAAAGCAATATCTGAAATGACAACTCCTAAGACTAAAATAGAATTGCAAAGATTCATTGGTCTAATTAATTATGTAGCTAAATTTGGAACAAACGAAAAGACATCTATTTTAAGAAAATTATTGCCAAACAAAAATTAATGGTTTTATGCAAATGAAGAACTTTGCTTTGAGAATTTGAAAAAGTTGATCACAAGTGTACCAGTTTTGAAACATTTTGAGAGAAATAAGACAATACAACAATGTTAACAATTTGGTACCAGAGAAAACGAAAATAGTTACGAAGCAATTGTCGTGCAAAACCAAAATGAAGTAAGAACTAGAGGTGGCCGCTCTATAAGAAAACCGATTAAATACTTTGAATGATACTGACGTGTTATGTCTTATATTATGTATTAGTTATAATACCCATTATATATATTTGTCATGTTAATTAAGAAAAGTTAGTTGTCAAATAATACTTGTCAGAAAACACTATCTTTCGGTATTAATTTGTTTTCTATCATTTAACTAAGTTTACTTTTAACTTCTTTCATTAAAGATAGTTGGATTCTTCTGCTGTATTTCATATTCAAAATATTTAATTTTTTCCCAATCATTAAAAAGCCTTTGTAATACAGATAATTATTTCTATAGGCATTTTCTGTATTAACATTATTTTCTTTTTTTTGTTATTAAACTTTTTTATCAACCCATGATGCCAAACCTAGTTTTTGAAAATTTGGCCTACCTAGTAAGTTTTTATTTATTTTAACTATGTGCATTCTTTTCAAATAAGATTGAGTTTGAAGTGTTTTATAGTTATTAAAAGATTATTATTTAATAGTAGCAGTCATAGAAAAAATATACTGTAAAACTAGCATGGAGTGGCCAATTCCTATTCGTATGATTTGCAGCAGTCGCTTGCGACTCGTGTTGCAAACATCATACTCGTGGGAAATGCATGTCATTCCAAGCTGGTTGTGCATATACTATGTATATACACTTAGTTTTTTTCCAAGTTCCCTGATATTTTCAATTTGAATTTTTATTTATATTGACCAAGGTATATCTTGACTTTTTACAAGAATAATAACCTTAACGTCTGAGTTTTTTTCCGAAATTTCAAACGTTTCTTGTTGTCAATTTTGTTTTACATTATTTATTAAAATAGGGATTTCCCACATTTTCTACAAACTTTGGAAAAACCCGGACATTCTTTAAAAATATGATTAGGTTTGGCTGTATATCTAAAGCATTGAACAAAATATGTTTATTGTAACTTAACTCTGATTGAACATGCCTCCTTTGTAAGTTTGTTTGTACTTCCTGTACTGTTTGTATTTTGTTTTAATGTCAAATGTTAATTTCTAATTTTTTCTTTGATTGTTTAACTTGAACAGCTTGTTCCAAAGTTAAAATCTCTTCCGAATGTAAATTTTTACCCAGGTTTTTACTATGTGGTAGTCCATTGCAGAATAAAATAAGCTAGTGCATAGTAAACTCGTAGCAGAATATTCCGAGATACATCGAACTTGAGACTACATAGGGCAAAGAAAGCTCTACTCATTCTGGCTGCAACTTTTTTTTTTGTTTTTAATCTGATCGCTGAATCTCACCAAAAGAAGGTACAAATGTAGCTATTTCTGTTAAAATAGATCCACACGGTCCGGTCAGCGTGGTTTTAAGCACTCTAAGTTGCAGTTTCTTGAACTACATTTTTCACGGTATTTTCTTCGATATCTTTGGCCAATGCAATGAAAGTATCATTTGCATGTTCGTTTAATAAACCGCTAGAAATATGGGAATAAAAATGGGCCATAAACATTTGTTGGGTTTAGCTTAGACTGGAAAAAAATATAAACCGAATCATTTCGGTTTCAGCGAATTTCATTTTTTAAACTGTGGTTAATTTAAACAAAAAAAGAACCGATATGCATATATGTGTAACATCTCTTTTATATTCTACCCCATTATTACTTTGAATCAAGTCTGTTCCAGTATGTGCAGCGAACTATCTTGCTTGTTAATTACAATATCTAGATAAACTTACTAAAGCTACGTAACGTATACGTGATCTATAACAATAATACTACCTTCGGCATTTAACTTCCCGAATTCATACACTAACAAATAAGTGGCGAACACTAACGGAATTTACACACTTCGATTATTTTGCAGGCTTTGAACCGTTAAAACCGGTAAAATTTGATCGCGGCAGATTTGAACTTAAAAATCTGTGTGCCCCTTTAAGCAATGTCTATTTTAGTTTACCGTCTTTTCGATGTTCTGTTGTTACACTGGTATATGCGAATGTATCTGTTATAAGTGGATTAAAATATTAATATATTTATTTTGTTATGTGCATATAAAAGAGCTTCCCTAATTATTAATTTCTATATTATCAAAAGTCTGACGTAAGGCAGTTTGTTAAAAAATGCGACCATGATAACTTGAGGAATATTTCTCAAAATTAAATAAAGAACGAGCTACACAGAGTTTAGTTAGCACTTTTTTTAATTAATGTGCTACAGTAAACCACATTCTGTGATAATCATGTCAATCATGAATAAAACTAATTACTGAAACTATTAAGTATAGCAAGCTATAACAAATTAATTATGTTATGATTTATATACATATACCTACAAATTAAACTTAGTTGCGCATACAGGTGTTGTACACCTAGGTGCATATCATTATGTTAGGCTAGAACTAGATGTGCTATCGTTTTATCAAAAAAAAAAAAAAACAAATGAAAATTTTATTTTGTTTAAAAATAACCAGTGTCTCGCTCTATGATCGACAATTCTAGTAGTAATATTGAATCCTAGTATTTAGAGAAGGGTTCGAAAATTAAGACAAAATATATATTCTAATTTATGCGAAAACATTTTTAGTATGTAGTAATTTCCAATCCAGTTGGTGTCTCGCTCTATGATTGACAATTCTAGTAGTAATATTGAAAATTCTAGTATTTAGAGAAATTTTCTAAAATTAAGTCGAAATATATATTCTAATTTAAGCGAAAATATTTTTTGTATGGAGTAATTTCCAAACAGAAATTGATTTGAAACTTTTAAAATAATAACTAGAACCATTGTTTACTTGAGTATTGACGCAAGTCCTCTTTTCTTCGGCCTTATTTTTTTAAACATTTTAATACAAGTCAATTAAAATCAACCCCAATCGTGTATCATTGGGCACAAAAATTATATTCCAAATGACAATGAAAATAATTAATTTGACCATTAAGTGTAAAAGTTTTGTGTTTTGAGTAAATTAAAATTACACAATTAATTAAATAACGTCGATAATTAAGGTCAAGGGCGTCACTTTTTTGTATTTATTTTCCTAAAGTTAAAAGTTTCAAATATGTTGTATAATAAAAATAAAATTAGTGCCATCTCGCATCCGAGCAAAACTGTGTTATGCTGAACCGAGTGGTGAATAGAATAGCTACCAGAAATAAATATAGCAAGGGAGGAAAATAAATGACCGACAAAAATGAAGCCATATGTATATATATATATATTTATTAAAAATATATATATTATTATCAAATAAATGTATATATTAAAGTGAATTAACCGATTTTAATTTCCTGTTGTTTTGAGTATATATTATATATTATTATATACAGCAAATAAATAAATATAAATATGTATATATATATATATATATATATATATATATATATATATATATATATATATATATATATATATATATATATATATATATACATATATATATATATATATATATATATATATATATATATATATATATATATATATATATAGAGAGAGAGCTAACACAGTAATATGAATAAAACTCTGGAACCATTAAAATCCATAAATAAAGAAAAATGTTGTTAATCACTAGTCCATACTTTAGTACATAACTCATAACGCCATTTTTGGACCAGTTCATTTAAACAGTACAAATGAAAAAAGAGCTATACACATGGTTTGGTATTATTAAAGTTCATTTGTATAAATAAATATATATTATTGATATAAATATTATAGACGATATCAATATTAAATACGAATTGTATTCATGAAAACAAAAGTGTATTCAACAGTCGTTCTGTGCGTGGGTGAATAAACTTTTTCTGGTATGTTTTTTGTTTTTTTTTATTTTTTAAATGCCCTCATTTATATCCCTTTATATTTTAAATGCCCTCATTTATACTGCGATTTGTAAATTAAGGAGTATAGTTTTATGTATACGCATCCCGGTAGACTCCTAAACGGATGCACCGCATATGCAGAATTCGTTTTAAATTATCATTAAGACTATTTTATTTAGTAACATTTATTAACTTAATGTGTATTAGCCCACTTTTTCAACTTTTTTTTTTAATTGTGTTCAAAGCACTTATATTTAATATGTATTTTGCCAGAAAATAAATTAAATCAAAGTTATTTATATCATTTTTATAAAACAATAAAACCTACTTCGAAAAGGCACTAAAAATAAAAAATTATTTTGATTCATCTTGGAACTTTGACCATATGAATTCATAAACGATATTTATATAAAATGAGTATTAATGCTGAATTCCTCAACTGTAATGTATATTTCCTTTTTTATTAATTAGACGCCGACTTCATACAGTCAAATTTGATAAAAATTTTATATTACTTCTTAGTGATTTTTTGAAGTCGGTTTTATTTTTTATAAACATTTTTTATTTTATATATAAGAAGTTTTCTTGTAAAGGTAAGACTCAGTGCCTAAACCTAGGTTAAAATGTTTGACGTTCCTAATAAAATAAACAAGAATTAATGTCCATAACAAATTTTGCTAAAATCACTGTAACTAATATTATATGATATCATCCAGTGGCAGCTCTTCCATAGGGTCATTTGGTCAATGACCCCCCAAAAATATTTCAGAAAATAAATTATTCGTTTTACCGTCCTAATAGTTGTTATAAAACGCGAACCTTGAGAAAAGTTAAATACGCTACACTATTAGCCGCACCGTTGATTGAAGGAAAAAGGAAGATGCGCAACCTTATGAGCGAATTCGTGGCAGTGCTGATTTCATTCCACTTGCATTTCAGCTGCTGTACGGTGGAGCCGCAGTACGGCAAACGCATAAAACACCCATTCGCAGTCGTTCGGCTCTCGCTGTGATGACCGTCGGCTGCGGCGTTGATCGGGAAACGATGAGATTCGTGGAAGACGGTGCCGCGCAATATTATTATGGTTTATTGATCACCGAACGTTATTATTTAATCCAACAAAAATTCTATCGCTTTAGCCGTTAACAGGGCGTAGCAATTATAGGTCTTGACAATAAGAAAAAAACTTTGTGTTAATTTATGATTACAAAATAAAGGAGATTATTTTAGATATACGATTAAATCTAAATTTTAATTTACAAATTATGGTTACTTACCTTTTTTTAAGCTGAACTAGTAAATGTACAGGGTGTCCCAAAATTGAGCGTTTTTCCAATGTTTCTGACAAATAGAGCCCGTCATCAGTGCTAATTTATTATGAGGATCGAAACTCCGGTCAAAAATCTAATCACGTCATATTGTCGAGAAAAAAAAATGGCAATGAGAATGATTTTTTAAATAACTTCCGGAGTAGAACAAAAAAGTGAAATATTTTTGTTAGGTACTTCTTTTTTGATTCTAATAAAAGAGTAGAGAGAAATAAATTTAACATTTGCATTACCACATTTTTGGCTTTAAGATAACGTAGATAAATGAATTTTTGACTCGACGCGGGCTTTCAGTTTC
The DNA here is from genome assembly GCA_030620095.1 of Kuschelorhynchus macadamiae. NCBI lineage: Eukaryota > Metazoa > Arthropoda > Insecta > Coleoptera > Curculionidae > Kuschelorhynchus > Kuschelorhynchus macadamiae. Next base: position 176,460 of record JAUTXW010001293.1, read on the forward strand.
TCGGCAATTATTATTAACCAGCATTGATGATGTTTTTTTAGTCCGAAATATCGGAAAAATGTTAAGTGTGATACGCTGTTGGATTTAGAATTAAAGTTACTGTTTATAAAGAAGTACATACAATTTTTTACTATTTATATAGCAAAGTTTATAATGAACGTTCGGGGATGAATCGTTGAATCGTAAACTTAAAATCGTAAAATTAAATAACATTTTGGTAGAGAACATATCCACAATTTCAAAACGGCATTTGATTGAGCACAAAACTGGGCAACTTGGCCACAATTTAAACTTTTCTATATCTCGTATAACTTCTCCCAATGGTCACCCTAGAAATTGGAATACCCTGTACACTATGTGAGCGATTTTCCATGCGTTTTTTTAATTTAAAAATTAAAGAAAAATATTGTTCATAAAAGATTTTATTTTTTTTACAATATTTCAAAATTTTCAGACAAGACGTAATTTAGAAATAATACATACTCAAAACAGTAGGTAAATAAATATGCAATGTTTGCATTAAAAAGATAATGAAAATTTAGAAAAAATGTGAAAATAAACTTACATTTAACTACTAAATAGGTACTATCCATAAATATTGAATACATACAATTTACGCAACTGGTGTTCTTTTTACTTCCCTCATAAAAGGGAAGTATTGTAATCGTGAAAAAATCACTCTTCGAGATTTTTTCGGGTCTTCACTAGGGTTCCTAGATGACGAAAAACATGTTTTCTCAATTCCATCGGTCTGTCTGTCTGTCTATTCGCGGCGTAGCTAAAAAACTACTTATCCCATTGACTTCAAATTTTGGTCAAAAATTAAGGGTCATATGGGGATGACCTAGAAACATTTTGGTAAATCCAATATGGCGAAACGAAATGGCGGCCTAGTGAAGTATTAAAGGAATTAGTATTAAAAAACTACTCGTCCAATTTATTTTAAATTTTGCAAAAACATCAAGTATTATGTTGAAAACAAGTGGTAACATTTTGGTCGGAATCCAAGAAGGCGGAACAAAATGCCTGCATAATAAAATATTTAAAAATTCAGCCTGGAAAAAATTCCTTAATGGTTTAATTTCAAATTGTGTGCCATAACTAATTGTGGTATATGGATCAACTAGTAAAATAGTGGTATTAATTCAAGATGGCGGAACAAAATGGCGGCCAAAAACATCAAGTATTATGTTGGAATCAACTGATAAAATTTTGGTACGTAACCAAAATGGTGAAACAAAACGGCGTTATAATAAATTATTTAAAACTGCAGCCAGAAAAACTACTTAATGGATTGATTTCAAATTGTGTGCCATAACTAATTGTGGTATAGGGCTCAACTAGTAAAATTGTGTTACTAATTCAACAGGCGAAACAAAATTGCGGCCAAATAATTTTTTTGTAATCATGAAGAAGATGACCGTCTCAAGGTTTACATATCTTCACGTTTTAGTGTCTCTAGATGTCAAAAAACAGGTTTTATCAATTCCGTCGGTCCGTCTGTCGATCTGTGTGTCAGTTCGCGACATAGCTTAAATACTACTTACCCGATTGACTTTAAATGTTTCGCAATTTAATTGTTGCATCCTCGAGACACATATATAGATCTAATATCGGGCATGAAACCCATATTATCAGAACTTTTACTCCGTTTCATATATTTCCCAGATATTAAATTTCTAAATGGTTTTCGTTAACAATCCTCTTGTTTTTATGTTAGAGTGGTGTATTATTTGGGGTTAGCATCTAGTAAAAAAAAACGAAAGTCTATTTTTAAATAGTTGACGTTTCGCAACAGTATTGTTGCATCTTCAGGATACATATGTAGATTCTATGTCCAGTATGAAACCCATATTATAAGTCTTTACGTATTCCGTTTGCTCGCAGATATTTTCCAGATATTAAGTTTCTAAATGGTTTTGGGTAACTTATGTAGTAACTGGTAAATTCTCTTGTTGTTATTTTAGAGTGGTGTATTATTTGGAGTTAGCATCCAGTAAAAAAAATACTTTTAAATTGTCGACGTTTCGAAACTTTATTGTTGCATCCTCAGGACACATAGATTCTATATCCTGCATGAAACCCATATTTTCAGTCTTTACCTACTACGTTGGACCGCAGATATTTCCTATATTAAGTTTCTAAATGGTCTTTCTTAACGATCCTCTTGTTTTTATGTTAGAGTGGTGTATTATTTGGGGTTAGAACCCAGTAAATGAGCAAATGTCTTTTTTTAAATTGTCGACGCTTCGTAACTTTATTGTTGCATCCTCAGGACACATAAATTTTATACCCTGCATGATACTCCTATTATCAGTCTATACCTACTCCCTTGGTTCGGAGATATTTCCCAGATATTAAATTTCTAAATGGTTTTCGTTAACGATATTCTTGTGGTTATGTTAGAGTAATGTATTTTTTTTTTGGGCTAAAAAATATCTGCGGACCAATGGAGTAGGTAAAGACTAATATGGCTTTCATGCAGGATAGAAAATCTATGTGTCCTGAGGATACAACAATAAATTGGAGAAACATTGTTTTTTTACTGGATCCTAACGCCAAATAATACACCACTCTAACATAACAACAAGGGGATCGTTAACGAAAACCATTCTGAAACTTAATATCTGGGATATCTGCGGACTAACGGAGTAGGAAGAGATGATAATATGGGTTTCAATTTAAGATGGCGAAACAAAAAAACGCCAAATAAAATTTTTAAAATGCAGAAAAATTAAATGTGAAAATGGGATACTTATTGAATTTATTTTAAATTATGCCCAAAAGTCAAATGTGGCATAGATAGAAAGGAAATGGTAAACATATTGGTAGGAATCCAATAGGAACAAAATGGCGCCCAATAAAAATGAAGAGACAGTATATGTAACACATATATACTGTGACTCTGTACTGAACTAACTTGGATCACACTTCACTTTTCCTAATAAAAGTAATAATTCATAACGAGGGAAGTTCCGGGTAAAGGAATTTACCGATTTTTTTACATACAACATGAAAGTTATATTTAGTTATTTAATTATAAATTGTAACGCGAGCTATACATACAGATTTTTAAATATTAGTATATATTTTTGTTAACGCCATTTTGCTGCTATTACTTAAACAATTATGTGAAACGTCCAAATTTCTGCTTGAGACATTTTCTCTGTAAATATAGGAAAAAATCCTTGTGCTACTTTATTAATACAAAATAAAGCAGATTGTTTTAGGTCTACGTTTAAATCGAAATTTTAATTTCCAAATTATTGTTACTTACCTTTTTTTAAGACAAAATTTATTTTATTCATTATTCTGAACTAATAAAGTTACAGGATGTCCCAATATTTCTGACTACCTTCATCAGTGCTAATTTATGATGAGGAACGAAACATCGGGTCAAAAATCTAATCACGTCATATTGTCGACGAAAATAAATGGTAATGAGAATGGATTTTTAATTCCGGAGTAGATCAAAAAAGTGAAATATTTTTGAATTAGGTACTTTTTTTCTGATTCTAATAAAAGAGGTAGAGACAAATAAATTTTACATTTCCATTACCACATTTTTGCCCATTTCAAGAATGACGTAGGTAATTGAATTTTTTACCCTACGCGGGCTTTCCGTTCCTCGGCATTCATTATTAACTAGCATTGATGATGTTTTTTTAGTCCGAAATATCGGAAAAATGTTAGGTGTGATATGCTCTTTTAATTTAGAATTAAAATTACTGTTTACTAAGAACACAAAATTTTTGACTATTTAAAAAGCAAAGTTTATGATGATCGTTCGGAGATTATTCGTCGAATCGCAAACTTAATAACATATTTTGGTAGAGGGAAAAGGGTGGCTGTGATGATGTGACATTTATTTGAAAATATCTTGTTAAAAAACTCGGTAGAAAATTCAAGGATTTTCAAAAATCTCTATTTTTCCGAATATCTATTAATGTCCTCAATTTCAAATTTGGGCAACTTTTTTACAGTTTACACTTTTCCATATCTCGTATAGCTTCTCCCTCCTAGAATTGGGATACCCTATACACCATGTGAGCGATTTTCCTTTTTTTTAATGAAAAATTAAACAAAAATATTGTTCATAGAAGATTTTTATTTTTGTTTACAATGACTTAGGGCATAGATAAGTAAAAGAAAAGTTGAAATAAAATGGAAATGTAAGAATATTAGGACATTGCGTAGTTTATTCTTTATTTCAATTTAATTTTAGCAAGGACATTCCAAAAATAAGATTCAAAATAAAAAACACTTACATTTCCAAATTATAGGAACGGCATTTTTCTTCAGTAATTGTCTTCCGCCACTTGAATCCATATCGTGTTTAGAAAAATGATTTTCACATACACGTTTATTTATTCAACATTGCCACAGTTTCGTACCCATTGACAAAGAATGTCGGGCTTCGTCACGGGGAATTTAAAAAAGCTCAACAAAATATTTTTATTTTTTCTTTTATTGTTGCATCCAACATACGCACAGTGTATTTTTCTGGCAGACTTACTTGCATTAATTAACAGTTTCACAAGAATGAAACGAACTCCAGTTTCGTAGAGTTAAAAATTCACGAGTTTGACTCGAAAACGAGCAAAAAAACAATAACCACTATGATGTAAACAAACAATACAGGTAAGCGATTCGTACATCTCCGCCGATTATCCGATCTATCCGCCGTTTCGCTGTAAACGACTGGCAGCCCGCGGCGCCAAGCAAATCTCGGACACCTTTCCTGGCGGCGACGATGTCGCCAGCTACATCTCGGACACCTTTTGTGCCACAAATTTGCCCATAAGGTTGCGCATCTTCCTTTTTCCTTAAATTAACGGCCGCACGCGGCGCGGCGTTTCGAATCGTCTCGTTGCGTTCCTTAGGTATGATAAAATACGCTATACTAAACTCAGGGTTGCCATGTTATCGATTTCCCCACTCGAATCGACAAAATTCCTAACTTAGGTAGGCATTGGTAGGCCCTGATGGCAGAATTGGCGCCAAAATCGGATATTAAGAATCATGAAATTGTAATAAGGGGTAAGTTGTGATTGTGACATTGGCACATAGCAACGTTGCATTATGCCTTTGATTTAAGCTTAAATATAAAATAAAAAGAAATCCAATAAATTTCAAAAAAATTGTTTACTCTTATTTTGTAGAAATATCTCGAACAATGAGGCGAAGCGGCATGAAAAAGTTCTAGGCGAAAAAGTTTAAAATACATAATTTTTAAAGTTTTAGCTATTATAGTTATCATTCTAAAATTATGCGTAAATATTTAAAGGATGGCGAAAATAAAATATTTTAAAACTTTGCCGGACGCCTTTTTGCGCCGCTTTGCTTAGTCTGGAAGATTCTTACCGCAAACAAGCTTATTTTACTTTTTATTCCAAATATTAATGGTCATTCACTCACTAAATTTTTAAGAAAGACAAATTAAAATATTCACTTTTATTTGAGCAACCAAAACACGACTAACACGACTTTCTTCTGCATAGCGCAAAATCGGGAAATCCTATGTGCGCACTGAAAGTATAATATAAACTATTTTAATTGAATGTCACAGAAAGAGATACAAATAACCTCAGTTCGCTCTAGATTTAGTATTTTACTAATCGACTCCACGATCGGTCATTGCCAAGGACTTACCTTACCAGTGTTACCACTTGACCAGAAATAAAAATATATATATATATATATATATATATATATATATATATATATAAATAAAAATAGACAAGATTTTAGGAACTTTTTTACTGAATAAAGGTTTAAAATATTATGTTGCTTATTATTGCTGATTCTTTCATTTTCCTCAAAGCTTCACTCTCCTAGCAAATTCCTCAGCAGATCTTAAAATCCTCACATTTTTAGGAAAGCTAGGATAGTCAGTCCGAATTGCCCTGATTACCTTAAAGCTTAACGAAAGTACCCGAAGATTTCACAGCTACCGAGCGGCAGCCGAACGTGATAGCAAATGGAATATGAATTCGCGATTTGGGTCATCAGCCGGTCTCTTCTCATAATTCGATCGATCGGTCGCGGCATTACGTCGTCATGCGGAAGTTCAATTGTTCAATGTTCAAGAGGTCGCGCGGTCGATATTCTAACTCGATATTGTTTTGGACGTTTTTAATCGATGAAAATTGATTTATATACTGTTTTTTGTAATATATATTTTTTATCTTTATATACAGGAAATAAAATGTTGGCAGTGACTAGTGCAAAAAAATAAAAAACTAAATTGTTTACGAACTCAATTTTGCAAAAATAACCAATTTCAAGGTGGTATATGTTTGAGTTGTGAATGTAGATGAAATAAAATGTCGGTAGTGCAAAAAATTAACAACTAAAGAATGCTAACGAACTTAATTTTGTGAAAATAACCGAATTCAAGGTAAGTGGTCGCAATTTGCCAGAACTTAGTATACGACAAACTAGTAAAGACAAAAATAAAGAGATTCATCGAAACTTCTGCAAAAGTATGTACGATTTAGCTAACTGGATATGTGGTTGTGAAGTCTCTAACTCATTTTACTGTTATGTTTGTTTATTGTTTTCTAAGCACTCGTCGGACTCATTATGGTGCAAAATCCGTGTTTAAAAAACCAAAATTAAAACAAGTAAAAGAACAAAATAAAAAAACATGCGTTTTCTGCAGATCACATGAAATGTTCGGTGAACTCTACTACGGTCGGAAGTGTTGATATTGGCACTCAGCTAGACACAGCTTATAGAAAATCCCTTAGAGATTTTAATGAAAATGTGTCCAAAAAACGTTATATTTTAAACAAAATTATAGATTGTGTAAAATTTTGTGGGACATTCGAGCTGGCACTAGGTGGCCATGATTTAACGACTTTGTCTGAAAATCCAGGGGTTTTTCGAGGGCTTATAAATTTTGTTAAGGAGTTGGGCCAAGATAGACTATCCACTTTAGCAATGTTGAGTATCGAGAAATCGTTTATAAAAGGAATGTGCGTGCAATTTTAACGAACTTGTGTCATTCAGCATTTTTTTAATTCTAAAGAACAAAGAGTAGACCTGACTTTAAGAGAATTTAAAGCTCAATTTAAAGATAAGATATTTATTTTTATTTTAAGTATGCCTATTTTTAAATTTGTTATTGACCTCCCAATATAATGCACCACGAGCCGCCACTGGCATCATCCCCAAAAACCATATGAAACACCATATTTCGGATCATCCCCTCTTATCATGTTCACATTTCCTCTACCACGCACCTTAGTTATTGACAAAAGAAATGTTCTGTGTCCAGAAAAAAGGTATTTAATATTATCAATATTCATTACTATTAATAATTACCTACCGAAATAGCAGTCAGGGGTGTATCTCCAATTATGCCTAAATTACCTTTTTTGGTTACATAACAATAACTGGCACTAATATTATATATAAGCGCCATCTACTCATTGAAGAAATCAGTAATACAACAAATGTTCAAAAAATTAACTTCGTACCTCTAAAAACGCCGTAAACCATATGTAACTCGATAAGTGTATCGACGAAAGCCAGCAAGTATATATATACTCCCGGACCTTCCAAAACACATATCACTCATAGTAATTATTTTAAAGTAAGCAGAAGTAAGAGAAAATCTAAAAAAACGTTCTAATAACAACTGCTATTCTTTCTTTTGCAAATCGTGGATTTTAATTTAGAAATTAATTAAAATGAAATTTAAATTCCGGATTTTAAGGGAATTAAACTTAATAAAAAGTAGTTGGGATTTTTTGAAACAAATTTGAGGCTTGGGACATAATTTAATTAAACCATAAAACTAATTAAATCAAAAGAGCAAGAAAAGTTTGTAGCTTTATTTTATAATACACAAAGAACTTCAAGCAAATAAAATAAAATACCTCTAATTGCTTTTCCGTAGTCTTTAAATATTATTGACACTTTGGTGTTACTGATAAGCATTTAAAATAACATTTAATTTCAATTTTTAAACGTAATCAAGACTAGATTATATAATAAATAAGATGACATATTAATATTTGAAAAACGAAGTGGCGAAGGCCACTCTTCAGCTGTAATATTTAGTCAAGGGTGTATCTTGGAAATACCTCGCTTAGGCAGCTTTTGTAGAAGTAAATGACAGACATTATTCTAATTCTAAAATAAATGTCGCACATTTTCCTTTCCTGTTGACATTCTATGTGTCACTTAGCTTCGAGTTTTGAGGATAAGTCCCGAGTTAACACAGGCCAGTCAAATTTTCTATTACAATTACAATTCTGCTCGACATCACCAGAGTAGTCATTATCATCTCCTTATTGGGCTACATTAGGATCCCCCTTGACAATTCTTTTTTTTTTTCAAAATCTATGTAAGTTTTTAGATCATGGTTACAATTTACAATAATAGTTCTAGGACTAAAAATATTTAGAAATTACCGAATTATCAGATTCTTGATTTCCACTAGACATCGAGTGCATGCAACACATAAATATCTTTCTGGGAGGCACGTAAATATCTAAAAAGGCTATGATATTTTCATTGGCTAGTCATAACCTGTAACTATGGTGTAGCTTTTCAATGCTAGAAAGGCTACACTTTAAGTAGAGAGACTGATTATTCTGAAAGCAAGCAGAATTCTTTTTTTATGTTTTGGGGAACTATGTTGCTCTGACAGGTAATAATTTCACTTCGAAACGTTGTGGTTATGTCTGTTGTTTCTGTTTATATATTTGTGGATATTAAAGTTTGATTTTTGGTGTCTAATACTTAAAAAAGTTTTGGATTGAACATCGTGAATCGCAATAATATACATTATGCGTCCCCAGTAAGTGTTGGCAGAAGCTTTTATACACTTTTATAATTTTTAATCTGTTGCATTTTAAGCACGGATATCAGTGGTTATCTAAAACTTAAATTGTACAAAAATAGTACAATTCGAAACAGTGACGTCATTCGGGGACAAACATTAATGTTGACTTTGGAAAATACAAAAAATCTGAAAAATAAAAACTTAGTGCGCGTATCTATATAATTTAAATGCCGATCTGCCTTGACAATAACGAAAAATATCGATTTTCTTCCACATTAACATGGAAATATTTATGCAAAGATATTGATTACCGCTGCTGATTTTCTGTTCTTTTTGTTCGAATATGTCTTCGTTGACTTGCTCACAGTGCCAAAAAAGCTGTGTCTTTAAAGCGAGGCCAAAAGACGAAGAGGTCTTCGGAGCGCCCTGTGATGCTTGTAAGAGTGTTTTTTGTAAAGTGAGTGCTGATTTAACAACAACAGAAGCCCATGCTGTTTCTATGTCGCATAGAATAATTTTGTTCTACTGCGTTGACTGTAAGAGGCATATAAAGGATTTACCTTTGTTGGAGAGTCTTGCGGAAGGTGTAGGGAAGTATAAAGCCGAATCCAGGAAGAGAGAGAGGAACAGATTGACATCATTAAAGAAAAGCATAGGAATGAAATTGAGAAAATCGAGGATGAGTTAAATAAACTGTCCAAGGATAAAAAAGACAAAGACACCCACATAAAGAGGTTGAATCGAAGAACGGTTGACATCGAGGGAGAGGCTTCACAAATAAATGAAGAACTAAATAAAAGTGTCGAAAAACAGCGGGAACGTATTGCCGAACTGAACAAGGAAATTATTCTTTACAAGAATAATGATAGACGGCTTCAAGAAGAAGCTCAAAAAAACAGAAACCTTATGGATAAGCTCGAGGGCAGAATTGCCCTTCTTACTTCATCAAATGATGAAATGAATGATGCTCTTAGGACCATGGAGAGAGACAATGAGATATATTTCGAAGAGCTGAAAAAAAATCGCCAAGACTTGGAGAATTCTACCACTGAGAAGATCGAATTACTTGAGAAACTTAGAGAAAATCAGGGTTACCCTATCCAACAAAACTCTGCTGATGCAAACGCTCCTTTTTGTAAGCAACAAAAAACAAGAACTTGGCAGAAAATAGGTTTCAACCCCTAATAATTGGTGACGTAAACGTTCGAAGATGTTTATTTTCATGTGGGGATCTCAGAACGCTCTTAGGGGGGGGCCTTGATAGAGACGCAGTTTTAAATCTCGTGAACGTCTCTGCAAGGACTAACTTAATTCTAATTGGCCCACCTCTGCACACAAATAGACCTATTTTGAATAGCATAATACATCAACAGAACTCTACTATCTCCAATATTTTGCTATTATTTACATCGCACAATGGTCTAATGTTCCACATGGATAAGGTCAGCTTAGTTCTTCATATCTGCGCTAAATTGGAGGGTCACTGCTCAGCCCTGTCCAACACCGAAACCATCTCCACTGTTCCTAGTCTGAGGGATGAATTGTTTGAAGCCCCCATTCATGACGTGGAAGCTGGTGGTAAGATAGCATCTAAACATAATCAGCCAAATTTTTGCAGCAGTCAAGATCTTCAGATAACTTCATGAGTCTTACAAACGCACCTATACACACAATCTCTGTGTATTATCAGAACGTTCGTGGTGTTCGAACTAAAACTGATGAACTCTTTAGAGCTACGCACACGTGCAATTATGACCTTATAGTGCTGGCAGAAACGTGACTGAATGGTGACTTCCTAACTTCTGAAGTTATTGACCCGAGATATTCTGTCTTTCGAAGGGACCGGAAGTACTCAGTGCAGAATTGTCTGTGCGGAGGTGGAGTCCTCATTGCCTCACTCACCTGCCACGGCGCTAATATCATTTTAACACCAAAATGCAATACCTATGAAGAACTGTGGGCTGAGATGAATATTGATGGATTCATGATGGTACATTCCTTCGAACAGCATTGTCGAGTCGTACCAGTCGTTCTGTAACATTTGTGAGTCACTAAGAAACAGGTTCACAAATCATAAGTTTCTAATATATGGCGATTTCAACCTTCCACGGGTTAAATGGACTTTGGACGATGGGATCCTAGTACCTGACGAGCTAAACTCCTTCACCGCCGAGATACTCGTTGATACTATGTTCTTCTTGGAACTGCAACAGGTCAACTCTGTTCCAAAATCTATAGGTAGATTGCTGGATCTGATCTTTGCTGATGACTTGAATCACCTGTCTGTCATCGAGTGCTTGAATCCATTGTTAAAGATTGACTCTCATCATCCTGCCATAGAAACTCATTTCGAGATCGAGCATATTAAACACTTAAGAAGTAACATCAGATTAACTGTATACGACTTAACCCGAGCTCGTTACCAAGATCTTAATGTTTTCTACAATCGGATTGACTGGAGTAGTTAAAATAGGGAAGCGCCTCCTCCTCCTCCTCTTCCTCTCTCTCATGTCCCTCATTCTTATCTTCCTCCCCTTTTATTCTCATTCGCATCATATTTTTAATTTTTTCTCTTTGTCCTCCCACATTTGATTTTGCATTCTTAAGTCTTATAAATAGGTGCATCAAGATCATTTTAGTATGCTGAGGCACATTTACTAAGCTGTGCTCGAGTTGCGTAAAAAGTTATTTTTGAATTTTTCCACCAATTGTGTATAAAACAAAAAAAAATAAGTGAATTATGTGTAATCGCGAAACATTAGCTACATCTATCAGACAGTTAAAAGTTAAATATCTCAATTTCTTTGAAGTGATTTCGAAAGATGAATACACCAAGCTGTTTTATCCACTGAAACGAGATTATTTGGAAGCAATTGACTGTTGTGATGATTATTTAGAAGGAATTATAAGCCTTACTACGTTTTTCAATACATTTGGGAAATCATACTTTGTAGGAGAATTAAGCCACCTATTAGAATTTATAGGAGAAGATTGCCAATTTATACCTGCTATTATTGCAACCCAAAAGAGGTTTCAATTATACGAAGATAAAAAACAAGTATCATCAAGAAAAGTTAATGCTATTCTCAAGAGACGTCTCCCCACATATTTAAGATATTATGTTAAATAAATTAAAGGGTTGAGTTGCTGATTGCAGTTAAATTATTAGAGGACAAATTTAGTAATCTTTCAAAAACCTATTTCTCACATTCTATGGCAAGTGGTCCGGAGTGGATAGACTTTTATTATAATCAAGCTGCGGAATTCGTAAAGGCTGCCCTCTGTTGCAACAAATACTTTGAAACATTAAATGTTTTTCAACTTATTCGAGATCTAAAAGATATTGGCTTTGGTTACTATTTAAAAGACTTGAAGCAATTTATTGACTAGGATACTATTCTTCAAGAAATTGAGAAGGAAGAATAAATTTAATAATATTCACAATGGAGCAAGTGGTTACTGAAATGTATGAAGAGTTTATTATATGTGCTGCATACTTCCAATATTTATCAATTGTAGGCGAAGAAGACGCAGAGGCACAAGATTTGTCAGCATACGTTAAGAATATAGATCGAATGGAACAATGTAAATTAGCTGCTAAATTTTGTAATGATTATTTAAAATATAAAAATGAGTATGAACTTTTAAATGAATTTAGAAAATTAGATTTAAGGTATTATTTTAATTGTTTTAAATCATGGTTAGTTAATGCAAAATAAAAATGTAATTAAGTTTTTTTATATTTTTATTCATTCATAAAACAATTGTCATATAAAAATAACACATTTGTCAAAGCACACATACAAGGTGATTTTGAATGATAGAAGCATTTTGGTTCCATTAGCTTTAGCGCTGGTTGTTCATCTATTTCAATCACAGGCTTTTTAGAATATTTCTCTATAAAATCCTTTTTTTCGGTTCCTTTTACAAAAACAAAATCTGCTTTCTTCGTAAGTGTTTCAATTATTTTTGGGAAATAATATAATGGAGTAAATCCATTATTCCAATGTATACAATGATGACTTTTCATTAGCCATACCGCCTGCTTGTGACAATCAGGTGAAAGAAACTCCATTGGAAAAGGCTTTTTAAAAATGTAATGAATCATTTCATAACCATCAAAAGCTGCAAGCTCTTTTGGTATAAATTTATATTTTTCATCCTTGAATTCTTGAATATCCATAACCAATCTCATATTTTCAAAGCAGCAAATTTTTTAATAAGAATTTTTTTACTTGAATAATTTGCAATTTCTTCTTTCAGTTGATTAATTTTAAAAATAAATTTTTCAATTTGTTGTTGTAGTTTTGATGTCATGACTAAAACTAAAAGCTTTTGAAAATGCCTTTAAATTAAATCGAAGTATGAAAAGAGTGGGGATAAAGTTTATAATTGTTTCACAATTTTAGTAAGAGGGTTGTAGCTAAATAATTTGTCATGTAAAGTAAGACAATAAGCAGAAGTATCTTTTGTAATTGCATTGTGTGTCTCAAATTCAATTCTCATTACTACGGATCCCGTTTGAATTGTTTCTTTTTGATGGGAGCAATCAATATGTGTAATAGGACTAATGTTTTTGAATTGTTGAGGGTTAAAAATGGGTTCATTTGGAACTCCATAGTAAGACTGTCTAAAGTTGGCAAACATTTCGTATAAAGCAGAAAATTTGTTTTCTTCGAAATTTAAGTACAAATCGTGATAAGGATATCTTTCAGAATTTAAAAATACTCTAATATTTGACAAGATAATATTGTCAAATTTACTCATATCTTTAGCAATTTTCCCTTTTCTGTTTTCTTGAAAGCCAATCACAACATGACGAGGAGCTTCTAGTTTACTAGTTGTTTTTACCGGCCATGTGTGACGGGTTGTTTCGGTTAGAGAAGAATATTCAACAAGTTCCCAACTCCTAAATCCTATCAATATATCTTGATTCTAATATTTTTGATAGAGCAAGTTGTTGTGGCATATTAACTAGAATGTGAGGAACTTTCCAATAAATTTTATCGAAAGTAACCAATGGAGTGTCAGGAGCACTAACGGGGTATGCCATTATATACGCCGATGGTAAATCATCAGTTGATCTAATAAGAACTAATTCCTGTTTCATATTCATAAAATTTTTTCTGTAATCCTCAAAAAATCCTAAAAGCATATTTAGTGGTATGGATACGGAGAATTTTCCATCATTATCAATTAAAATTTTATCACCTTCTTTTCGATGTATAAACCAACCTGCATTTTCCAGTTTTAAACTTTCGTTGGTATTGTGGGAAAGGTAGCTTTTTAAGGCTGATGCTAATCCAACATTTCTTATTGAATCTATATGTATAATAGCAGAAACATATAATTTCTGCAGGTGCAAAACGGCCTACAAGAAGAATTGCTTTCGATTATGTCACAGGGTACCCTCCTGCGATCATGATTTCTGGGCCTCTATCTACTCTCTGCATGATGGTGCTAGTGTATATTTTTTAAATTACCTATGGGTTTGCAGCCGGAAATCACCAGAGCCCCAATAGGTGGTGCTAAATGTTACATTTACTTGTAGTACTATTTCAGTATGATAGGCGTTACGTTTTCGATTTTGTCATATCGAGCAATCTGTTATTTCAGATCTCCCTGGCTACAAGCCTACCTGATGAGGGTAGAGGCCCAGAAATCATGATCGCAGGAGGGTACCCTGTGACATAATCGAAAGCAATTCTTCTTGTAGGCCGTTTTGCACCTGCAGAAATTATATGTTTCTGCTATTATACATATATCTTTTCCGGCCAAGAACTTTTGATAAGGATGTGTGAGAGCGCATTTTTATCGATTTTTAGTATTGAATCTATAGTAATTCCGTTTAGTTCATAGCGGATTTCTCTGAACAAAAAGGCTATACCATTGTTAATAAATAGCAATTATTTCTTATATTTATCTTCTGTATTAGTTAATTTTCCTTCGATATAAAGTAAACTATCTGATGGTAGAGTGTAAGCATCGAGTTCTTGAATTGGGATCCTTATTTCATCATTGTAATTGAATTTTGAATAAATATATGGTTGATATGTGTGAAGCTCTGAACTAACGATGGAATTGTCTACATAAAGCTTTTCGTTTACGTTTAATATGTTCATTATTTTAAAACAGTGAAATCCAAAGATGTGAGAAATTTACGATTATCTCGTCTTAACTTGTTGGTGTTGGATTTGATACTGAACTGTTGTTTAGTCTTTTTCTTTTTATAAGTTTTTACTTTGTTGATAGTGGTAGGTGCAAGTCTCATTCCAAGGGCTTTATTATATCTAACAACCATTTTATATGTCACTAGCTTGTAAATGTAACCTTACTGTTATAGTTTCTCCTCTAAAACTGATAAGTTCTCCGTCTTGATCAACTATTTTAACGGTTATATTGTTAATTGCTTTGACGCTAACTGGAAAATACAAAATGGGCAAAGGAGATTCCACTATTTTATAGCCTGGAGCTACAGTTGGATAAAACTGGTGAATAATATGAACAGGTTTACCATTACTGTAAGAACCGACACAAATATTACAATCAATACAAATAGCATTCACCTTAGTTACTTTTGCAACATTATCTGATTCTTCCTCTTTCATAGCTTTTAGTATCTTGCTATTAAAACCCAACATTTTTTCCTATCGAATCTTCCTTGGTAAAATAAATTTTTCTACTACACATTAAAAAAGTTTTTAGAGTGTTAACATTTGCTTTTAAAAGAAAAAAAAATTTTTCATTCGGAAATAAATCTTCTATACTTTCTCTTATGTATGTTTCTATATCTGTAATGTCATAAGTTCCGTCGGGAATAACAATTACTTTATTATCTATATAAAATTTATTATATCCTTCTTTTATATTGGGAATAGTCATAAACGTTTCAAAATCAGCTAAACCCAGGTAATATTGTTTTCCATCCTCTAAATATATGGGCGGATTAAAATCAGCAGACAAAACAGAACTGTTTCCTGATATGGCAATTGTGGTGGACATTGCAGTTTATTTATGAATGAGATATTACAACAGATAATGAGTTTATATATTTTTTTGCAAAAATTTTAGGGATAGTTGACCACAGTTATATGAATTAAATTTTTGTTTATTTTCATAAGTATAAAATACATCCACTTTGCCATTCGAATTAAAATATTTGAGAAGTTCAAAAGGTGGTTTTAAATTTCCATAACTATCAAAATGTATTACATTTTTGTTATTTTTAATATAAGCAGTCCAATGAGATCCTTTATTTTGTTTTTATCCAAATTTACAATACCACATTTTTTCAGATTAATTTTTTTTGGAAGTTCATCGAGCATAAAAACACCTCTAAAGCCAGTTATTTTTAACAGCTTTACATATTTAATAATATCATTGTTCGTAAGTGCTCTTTTTGGAAAACTTATTTTGAGTTTTTTTTTGTCTGATTGCTTTCATTTTGACTGATCCTCCTTTATAAGGCCTAATAAATATATGGTCTAATATATAATCCTTTGCCTTCTTTAGAAGCATTTTCTATTGCAATATTATGCCTATGTATTTCTTCTAGTTGCTGTTTAGCTGCTTTAGCATCATTTACTGCTTTAGCAATTCCTGCCGCGCCTCCACCAGGGCGCCAAGAATGGGAAACAAAAGAGGTAGAAATCCTCCAACTTTTTTGGGTGTTCGAATGATACGTTTTTTTCTCGATTTAAGTTTACCCCCTTTTTTATCTTTGAATCCCAAACCGAACTTTCTTTTACCCTTCATTATTCCTGCAACACTTAGAGCTGCAATTTTTTCACCAATAGAAGAATCCTTAGCTTTTACCCTATCCCAGGCTTTTTTTTCTAATATTTGGTCAGATATGTGTCTTCTTGATAAATCTTCAGTCTGAGAGTATGATATATCGTGTTCTTTACAAGCGAAATCCAATGGATTTATACCAGTATATTTTTATACTAAAAACACGTTGATATTTTTCTGGTATAAATACTTTTACAGCTAAAAATATTTACTAGTGTGATTAAGAATGAGGATTGAAAAACAAAAATTCTCTTTACCACGAAATAATCATGACGAAAAAATTTTAAGTAAACAGTTGAGAAAGCATGGTGACTTATTTTGCGGTGGTTCAAAAAGAGGACTCATAGTTGGTTGCAGTGGTAGCGGTAAAACCAACGTTATGCTTACACTACTCGAGCATCCTAATGGAATTAGGTTTGAAAATGTCTATGTTTATTCAAAGTCATTAGATCAACCAAAATATGAATATTTAAGAAAGTTGTTAAAGCCTATGAAAGAAATTGGATACTTTGAATACGATAGCTATGAGAACATTATTTCACCTCATGAGATAAAGCCAAATTCCGTTATCATTTTTGACGATATTCCTTGTCATAATCAATCTATTATTAGGGACTATTTCACGCATGGAAGGCATACAAACACTGATTGTTTTTTTATTTTTCAAGGATATTCCTCAATCCTTAAACGTCTAATTCGAGAAAATTCCAACTTATTAATTTTATTTAAACAGGACTGTTTG
The DNA here is from genome assembly GCA_030620095.1 of Kuschelorhynchus macadamiae. Taxonomy (NCBI): domain Eukaryota; kingdom Metazoa; phylum Arthropoda; class Insecta; order Coleoptera; family Curculionidae; genus Kuschelorhynchus; species Kuschelorhynchus macadamiae. The sequence goes on from JAUTXW010001293.1 coordinate 193,790, forward strand.
AGTTTAAAACATATATATAACGACCACTGTATATTGGATATGACATTTGATCAGTTTAAAAATATTTGTGCTAACTGTTGGATGGATCCATATGGCTTTCTTGTAATTGACAAAGATTGTGAAGTAAATCACGGCAGATACAGGAGTAAATTCAATTCCTTTACATATTTATAAAAGTGAAAAATTTGCAGTTTTATTTCATTTAAAACTTGTACAGCATGGATTAACGTTTAGCTAGAGAATTGATAAAATCGAGACAAGCCGTGAAGCAGAAATATCGAAGCTTGAAATTAGCTACTTCTACCGCTCAGTCTGAATTAGAACAAACTTATAGACCAATAACACAACCTCTTAAACAGCTAATTTCAAATATTGGTAAATCCGAACCATTCGATTTAAAAGAAGAAAGAGTTTCAAAGTATGAAGAATTCAAACACCTACAAAGCTTTATAAAACATAAACTCAAACGAAAACTCAGAAAACAGGAAAAACTCCGTTACTCCCCACATAACTACCAACATTTTTAAATGACAGTAGTATCACTTCTTTCTCTTCTGTACTACAACCATTGACATCAACTGTTATAGTGGAAACTTCAGATCCTTCTAGTGACACAACAACAAATTTAAACTTGTCAGACATATTGGAACAAACTAGAAAAGCAATTCAAACCTATGTTGGTACACCGTCATATAAAGATTACTTAGCAGATTTTCATGAATTACCCAGATCATATATTGATGAGGGTGTGAAAGATACACAACATAAATTTGAGCATTATTATGGAATAGTTCATTGCCTCGAAACGCATAAGTTTTCTTTTGGTTTAACACAGATACCGGTAGAAATTATTGGAAAAGACATTAAAGTGGGAGGAATAACGTACACAGGCACGCCAGGTTTATACGAATTGCTTTTCAAAAAAGAACCTAAAGGTTATAAGAAGGAAGATTTAGATAATTACATGAACATTCTAGCTAAAACAAATGTATATCGTAGGAATTTTGATTCAAATGAACAAGTTCAAGGAAATACATCACACAAATATGTTACAATAATAGGACCATATTTACAAAGAAAGGGGATTACAAAGACAAAAACCTTGCAAAGATTAGTTGCAGCATTTAACAAACCAAAACCTCCGTTTAGAACAACTAGAGCCAAAACAACAGGTAAGGGATTAATTTTGAAAACAAACAGATCAAATATGTATACTGTAATAATGTAAACGAAATTGTTGATAGGCTACATTTATTAATTTCATCCAGTGATGCGGGAAATAATACTCATAGTAACGAGATTATTTCTATTATTGAAGAATTAAGAGAAGATAAAGTTATACTATAAAAACAGCTATTAAATATAATCATATTTATTGTTTAATGAAAGCTCAACATGACAGTTGATAAATTTGGACGCCATATTTCAAAACGTCAATTAATAAATTCTGCTTCTTTGGAAAATACAATTTATTCAAATATTGAAAGTAAAATTCTCAACAATTTTAAGTTAGATTTTATTAAACAAAATCAAGAGGGAATAAGTAACATTAATAATTTAAAAAGTAGATTAGATGAAAATGAAACAAATAATGAAATCTTTACTAAAAAGCTTAAGGTTTTTGTTGAAAATGTTTTAAAGTATGAAAACCAAATTAAAGGATGTTATACCTCAATTGAAAACGTTAATAAACAGTTGCTAACGCTAAATCAAATAAGTAAAGATTTGCAATTTTTAAATGAACATGTTAAAAAGGAAGACAAAAAATTAACTGATGATATCAACAAAATTAATAAAATAATGGAAACAAATATAAGAGAAGTAATAATTGAAAAACACAAGGAAAAGATTAAACAATTAAGAACTTTTATAAAAAGGTTAGATGATGAAAAAAAAAAAAAGAAATCAAAATAGCATTCTTAACAGTAGCACAATTGACCAACTCTCTTTGGAAGAAAAACAACAATATATTTCCTTTGGAAAGATAATGTCTAGTGTAATTAAGAAATTAGAACAAGAAGTAAATAAAACAGAGGAGGAATTCAAAAATAGTGATAGTAGATCAACTACTTTTTTAACTGGAGAGATAAAAAACTCCTTTAATACTTTAGAAAAGGAGATTACTAAAATTAGAAAGTGAACTTCCTTAAAATTGAATAAACAAGTTTGTTGTCATGACAACCGTTAAACAACAAGTCGTTAATGAATTACATAAACCTGCTAGAAAAAATTACAAACGGAGAGTGGTGGTGAAAGGGTTAAATGATCTTTTTCAAGCTGATTTGGTTGAAATGTTACCCTATGCCAAATTTAATAGGGGATTTAAATATATCTTGATTACCATAAATGTATTTTCTAAGTATGTTTGGGCCGAACCGGTAAAATCTAAATCTGGAAAAGACGTAACAGCGGCAATGAAAAAAATATTAATCAGTGCAAAAACTCCACCAAAAAACTTGCAAACGGACAGAGGGAGAGAGTTTTTCAATGTAAATTTTCAAAATTTGATGCAACAATTTCGAATTAACCATTATAGCACGTTTTCCAATTTGAAAGCGAGTATAGTAGAAAGAGTGAATAGGACTTTAAAGAATAATATGTGGAAAATATTTAGCATTCAAGGAAATTACAAATTGTTTAATATATTAGCGGATATTGTAATTGATAACAAATATAATACATGGATTGATAAAAAAAATATTGTTTAATTAAATTGAAATTAAATTTTAGTTAAATTTGTTTTATTTCTGTTCCTCACTTTATGCTTTAGCTGATACAAATTACAATGTCTGAAAAGTACCTACTCTTATGTGCTAATTAATTTCAAATAAAATTCACATTTGAGAAATTAAAATTTTATTAAGTAAAACATCAAATACAATTTTTATTAAAACGTGTCAAATATATTTTATTTCTATGTTCCTCAGATAATATCGAATCTAGAATAAGTTTACAATCATTTATTCTTTTTTCAAAACGGAGTCTATCTAAGTACCACATCTGAAAGTTACTCCTACGGGCTTGTCTCATGCATGCATGTCTCTGCAACACATGCACCTTATTGTTCTCTTCCAGAAAATATATTGTTTTCTTCGTAATATTCTCTTTTTGATCCATTTTCATTGTTTTCTTCGTAGTATTTTCTTTTTGTTCCATTTTGCTTCAATTTATTTTCCATTTCTTCAGGATATAAAGCAGGTAATTCCATCATAGTTGAAACATTTTCACTGTTAGGATTTTGTGTTGGACTTATTATATTATAAACATGCGTACACAAGTCGCCACAATCAGCTGAAATATTATTTTGAAATATGTATTGAATTCTTGCCTTTTAATTATAAATAATCTATAATCTATAATCAATAAGTATATGAAGTGTTGGCCTTTTGTAATTTGCAGAACAGGGATATCATTTATTTTCTGGACCTGCAGATGAATGTTGTTTATCTTCACACTGGTTTGATCAACTTGAGGGAAGTAGAAATTGTTTGCAATAATTCCTTGATGAACACAAATGTCTTTCCAATATTCTTCGGTTAGTGCGATTATAAATCCAGTTTTTCCACCAATTACAATTTTTGGAGAAAAATCATTTAAACTAATGCCAACAAGAACAAATTTTGACAAAGAATTATTTAAAAAATAAATTTTTGAATTAAGAAGCGTTTCGAAAGGCTTATGAACCACGGCGTTGTTCATAATGACTAAACGAGACTGAAACATATTGCGTTATTCTTGTACTTAAATATTCTTATCCCCACTTTCTTTAAAGTTTCGATTAAAATTGATTAATGAAAAAATAGATTTCCAGTTTGAAATTTGTAATAAAGATAAATAATTAAAATGGTAATGTATAAAAATAATGCAAAGTTTAATGTAACTAACTAATGATGGAAAAGTAATAATTTTTGAATCCGTCATAATAATTGGTATGGTTGGGGGTTATAATTTGTAACTGATTATTTTTAAACTCTAACTTTTCTATCCAATTTGTATAAAAAATAGATCGATTTTGGATAATGATGAATGAATTGCGATCTACTGATAGTCATTGAAACAAATTAATAATTATATTCCAAATTTATTAACATTAAGCAGATACTTTCACCACGAAAGCAAAAGCAGTTGTAAAAAAATAACAATAAAATACTTATAAAGATATGTAAAAGTTCGTAAATAAGGATATTAATAATACTATATAAAATGTGTAGCTTGAAGACTTATTTTGAATGGTTACAATTATTCGATTCCTATTTTTTCATAAACAGTTATTTAAATCACAATTCCTAGCAAATTTCTTATGCTCCACAATAGGATCATCATAACTTAACCAATCAAAAATTTCAATACCACAATAAAAACATTTACAAATATCATTGATTGAAATATAGTAAAAGCCAGCTCCAGCCAACACTTCTGGCCTCAATTTTTCTTTCCATTTCTTAAAAGTGGAAAGTCGTTTTCATAAGTTTTAAAATAACTGTTATCAATTTCTTTGTCAAAAGTTTCTAAGCACATTTTGTGAAAGGCTTGTGAAGACTAACTTTGGTTTCAAAAACAACAAATTTAAATACCTTATAATATCTATATAAATATATCTAAATCTTCATGTTCTGCATTCCATTGATACAAAGCAATATCTTGGTGTCCCCAAGCTAATGTATTAAAACTATAGGGAATTTTATACCGCTTATCATCTTCAGAACTCAAAGCCAATTTATTAATTAATTCGGTGAAAATTGTGTGTTGTCTAGATCGAAAAACATACATTTTTATAATGAATAAAATCCATCTGCTTTTTAATGGCACTTTTCTTAACACCTTTTGCTTTTTTTAGATGTGTCAAATTTGTGTTTATTGTGAGTAACTTGACTCTTTTGCATTTGAATAGCTACCAAGTTTTCAGAAAATATTGTTAAGTCCTTGAAATATAGTTTTGCAATTAAATTCTCAGCACCATCTTTTCTTCTATTTTTTTCCCACTCTGTAACAAGTCTTACGTCTTTTTATCAAAATAGTTATCCACATGAATAAGCTTTTCAAATGAAATATATTTTCCCTTGTTTTGTGCGATAACTGTTAGTTGTTCTTTGTTTAAGCATAATTTTTTAAGAAATAGATGAGAATCATAATTACGCAAATTATGCAATATAACTGGAATAAAGTTAGGTATTCTGTAATTTATGTTTCAGAGTGAATGAGCTGGACCTCTATAAAGACCAGTTATATGACAATGATCTGCAACCCTGTCATTTAAAAGAGGTTTATTACAAATATGACAAACTGTTTCATAGTTATGATAAATTTTGTCCAGTTCGTTCAAAGAAATCATCTTTTTAGGAACCTTTAAAAATTTATTGTATATGTTATACACGTCTCTTTCTAAAGAATTTATAAATAATGTATCACAATTTTGACCTCTAAATCTTTCAAATTTAGAATAATTATCGTCGAAGGAACATTTAATGTAATAGGCAAATGAATGTGGAATATGTTCATATTGTTTTAAGGTGTATGAAGTATTAGGATTTTTGTCAACATTGTCATTATTTAAAGGCTTTAAAATGCATTCAAAATCTGCATACACCACGAAAGGAACTTTCATTTGTTTATGATAATTTACAAATTTCAAAATATTATCATATGCATAGTTTCCAAACTTATCTTTTATTAATTCTTTAGAAGGTAGGTTAATTCGTGAATGATCACAATCATAGCTATTGTGTTGTAATAAATTTTCTTCTGTAGGGAAATATTGTAAACAACCTTCGCAAATATATTTTTTTCCGTGATGTTTAGAAATTTGTGTAGAAACTAATTTTGATAAATCTTTAATATAGCAATAATGAAAAGTTTTTTCATCGTCATCACTTATTAACAATAAATTGACATGTTGATTTTTTTTATTCGATGAATAATAAGGTGGACCAATTACTTCCTACCCCTTTTTAGGATTTATAATTTCTAATCCATATACATTAATAGAAATGATATTTTTTTCTTCAAAAATCTTAATGTTCTTTAGCACCATTGGAAATTCTATACCTGACATATCCAAAACAGAAGAGTAGTGTGGGTAGGATGAAGTTTCAAAATCTAATCCGCTTGGTTGGTGAAGAGCAGACACAACTGCCCAGGCGAAGCAAAAGTTGTCATCATTCCTAATTTAAAAATGTTAAGCCATAACAATTGTTTTGTTATTTAATGTGAAAATTAGTATGTATTAAAAAACTTCTTAGAACATTGTTGTTTTAATATAGGAAAAGGAAAAAAAAATATATTAATATATTATTATTAGTATAATTAAAAAATAATAACTTTTAATTTCCACTGTTTATTTTAAACTGTCAAACCATAACAAATTAGTATGTATTAAAACACTTAAAGAAAAACTGTGTCAATTATTATATATATATATATATATATATATATATATATATATATATATATATATATATATATATATTTACATTTACTTTTTACAAATTTATTAGACCAGAGTTTTCATAAACACAAATTATGAAAAATATTATCCTCTTTTTAAAACTACAACAAAATGATGTCTAATTACATCTTTGAATATTTGTACCAAATAGTAATATCTAGTGCGACATACAGGACAATTGTTTACCATTATAGAACAACAATTTTCATCATTCCATCTTAAAATTCATTTTAAACAAAAAATGTGGGAACATGTATTTGGTCTACATGAATCATAATATTCGGTTATTTCAAAACAAATAGCACAAAACATTTTTTTCTCTTCACTCTCAGTTTTGTTCAAACTTTTTAAAACAATCCCATTTTCTTCTTCTCGAACTAATGGTATAGTTTCTTCTCGAACTCCTGGTATAATTTCTTCGAGGCTAATTGTCTGAAGCCGAATGGATCGATTTCTTTCTCCAACTGATTCACTCATTTTAATATTATCAATAGATTTATTCAACAGATTTTTTTTCTTTTAACAGTCACTCGTACCTTAGCATACTAAAATGATCTTGATGCACCTATTTATAAGACTTAAGAATGCAAAATCAAATGTGGGAGGACAAAGAGAAAAAATTAAAAATATGATCAGTCTTTATGTTCCCAAGAAAGTCAAACCCACAGACAAATACCCTAGATGGTTTGATGGTGGACTTCGTAAATGTATACTGAAGAACAGGCTATATTGCAAATATAGAAGAAGTGGATCATTGAGCGATTACATGAAGTACTCGAATATTCGACGTGAGGCACGAATTAGGACTGACATATGTTATTTAATGTACGTTACGAATACTGAATGTATGATTCTACAAAATATTAAACATATCTGGGCTTTTATTAACAACCTGAAAAAGGGGATCTGGCTTGCCGGCTCAAATGAAACACAACGGTCTAGTGCTCGACAACCCTCAAGACATAGCCGAATCATTTGCATCCCACTTTCAGGCCTCCTTTTCGGACTACAATGACATCGATTTGTCGAACGTACGACCTGTCAATTTTGCTGCCACGCTGTCTTCTCATACTTTTACAGTTGAAACTTTCTTGTCTCGACTTCTCGAAAAAAGCCGGTCCGGACGGCATTCCTGCAGCATTATTGAAGAACTGTTGAAGTGCTTTAGTTCAACCTCTTATGATGATTTTTCAGAGATCTCTCGATTCTGGCACTTTTCCTGTTATTTGGAAATCTTTTAACTTACAGCCGACATTTAAAAGTGGTGACAAGAGTGACATTTCTAATTATCGTGGAACATCGGTATTGTCTTCGAGTCCTAAAGTCATGGAGTCGATGCTTACAGAAGAAATATTCCTCTGTTTTAAGCATTATATCTCCCCCAAACAACACAGTTTTTACAAGGGTCGCTCCACCTCTACTAACTTGGGTGACTACCAGCATTTTCTTCTTACTTCAACTGAAGCAGGTTCTCAAGTGGACTCTATACAATGACGTATAAAATGGATAGACTCAGCATTCTCCTAAGAAACCGCTCAAAAAACAGATGAGTCATTGTTTGACAGATTTTGCATGAGTGGAAGAAATATGGACTGATCTCATAAACAAAGTATAGAGTAAATGACAACAAGGGTCCCAGCATCACGACCTGACTCACCAGTGGCGTAGTTTTTTTACAGCAAATTCAGTTTTAAGAAGTTTTCTGTTTTATCATCAGAGTTTAGGCGGTCTTTTTAAATCAAATTTGATTTTCCTCTTTTTTATGAAGTTAACATCTGAAGTTCTCACGCTGGTTTTTTAGAGTTTGAATGCTAGCAATCATGTCGCTCTATTAGTTTGCAGGAATGACATATCAGTTTTAAAATAAATTTAATTTTTTATATTAGCGGTGAAAAAGAATCTATTATTGAATTTAATGAGATTTTCATTTTAAAGCAAGGGTTCTTCCGTAATGTGCAATTAAAGTTAAAAAACAAAAGACTTTTTTTTACTGTCAGTGGGCGCTATCTTTTTAATATAACCGGTTAGAAAATCCAACTGTAGGTACTTTTTCACCTCATACTGTTATCACTTATTGCAATAAAAATGCAGTTGGTTTTCTTGTTTAAATAAATTGCCATCAGTATGATTTTGGGAGTTTAATGTAAAATAAATATACGTGATCTTAAATTAAAACATGTGGAATTTACAAAAAATATTATTATAATACTGAAGTTTTTTTTTGTAAAAATTAAGGTCTCTTACGATAAATATGTCGCATGGGAATTTCAAAACAAATTGAAAATTTAAAAACCATGAAAATCTTGCAAAGGAAAATTTTCTTTTAACCGAATGCTTCACGAACTTTGTATAATGGAAGCATAACTGATTTTATGAAATCATAAATAAGACATATTTTTTAATAAAGAAAAGGAAGAATGTAATAACAATTAATTTCAAAAGTTATGATATAATACATATTGTTGTGTTGTGATTTATCAATATTAGTTCAGTTTAACCACCGGAGAGAAAAACTTGCCATACCGTTAACTTAAAAAATAATTAAATGACTTCTACGTCTTACGCACATTACAACTCCTAATTAACAAAATTTAGTGCAAATGTCGTTTATTGTCAAGATTTCTTTTCTACATAAATTTTTACTTTTCTGAAAAGAACGATTGGGTAACAATTGAATTCAGAGTCCCGTTCAGATTTTTAAACCCTTGCTGTCCGAAAACTAGGGAATGATTTCCAAATTATTGTTTTTAACGTAAAGGGAACCTGTAAGCTAACGCCATACTTAGTCCTGATACAAGTGGCATAATTGGTCTTAGCTATCTCTAACTTTCTGATGTTTTTAACTGTAAGGAAGCTGATTTTAACTCAGAGTTGCCCCCGATTTCTGTTATGAAAGGACTCTGCGTAAAAGATACCTAGCATACTACATACAGCCCTTTTAAATGCTTTTTATAATAGCAATAAAGGTCTGATTATGAAATACATATGTGCCCACTTACACTCCCAAACGTTACAGGACAGAGTGAAATAAACATTAAAGTAACCTTGTATACGATTTCTGACATGTAGATCCCAAACTTATACAAAAATTGTATGTACAATAATTTTCTAGAGCTCACCCACAAAAAAAAACAAAACAGTTATTTAAATCACAATTCCTAGCAAATTTCTTATGCTCCACAATAGGATCATCATAACTTAACCAATCAAAAATTTCAATACCACAATAAAAACATTTACAAATATCATTGATTGAAATATAGTAAAAGCCAGCTCCAGCCAACACTTCTGGCCTCAATTTTTCTTTCCATTTCTTAAAAGTGGAAAGTCGTTTTCATAAGTTTTAAAATAACTGTTATCAATTTCTTTGTCAAAAGTTTCTAAGCACATTTTGTGAAAGGCTTATGAAGACTAACTTTGGTTTCAAAAACACCAAATTTAAATACCTTATAATATCTATATAAATATATCTAAATCTTCATGTTCTGCATTCCATTGATACAAAGCAATATCTTGGTGTCCCCAAGCTAATGTATTAAAACTATAGGGAATTTTATACCGCTTATCATCTTCAGAACTCAAAGCCAATTTATTAATTAATTCGGTGAAAATTGTGTGTTGTCTAGATCGAAAAACATACATTTTTATAATGAATAAAATCCATCTGCTTTTTAATGGCACTTTTCTTAACACCTTTTGCTTTTTTTAGATGTGTCAAATTTGTGTTTATTGTGAGTAACTTGACTCTTTTGCATTTGAATAGCTACCAAGTTTTCAGAAAATATTGTTAAGTCCTTGAAATATAGTTTTGCAATTAAATTCTCAGCACCATCTTTTCTTCTATTTTTTTCCCACTCTGTAACAAGTCTTACGTCTTTTTATCAAAATAGTTATCCACATGAATAAGCTTTTCAAATGAAATATATTTTCCCTTGTTTTGTGCGATAACTGTTAGTTGTTCTTTGTTTAAGCATAATTTTTTAAGAAATAGATGAGAATCATAATTACGCAAATTATGCAATATAACTGGAATAAAGTTAGGTATTCTGTAATTTATGTTTCAGAGTGAATGAGCTGGACCTCTATAAAGACCAGTTATATGACAATGATCTGCAACCCTGTCATTTAAAAGAGGTTTATTACAAATATGACAAACTGTTTCATAGTTATGATAAATTTTGTCCAGTTCGTTCAAAGAAATCATCTTTTTAGGAACCTTTAAAAATTTATTGTATATGTTATACACGTCTCTTTCTAAAGAATTTATAAATAATGTATCACAATTTTGACCTCTAAATCTTTCAAATTTAGAATAATTATCGTCGAAGGAACATTTAATGTAATAGGCAAATGAATGTGGAATATGTTCATATTGTTTTAAGGTGTATGAAGTATTAGGATTTTTGTCAACATTGTCATTATTTAAAGGCTTTAAAATGCATTCAAAATCTGCATACACCACGAAAGGAACTTTCATTTGTTTATGATAATTTACAAATTTCAAAATATTATCATATGCATAGTTTCCAAACTTATCTTTTATTAATTCTTTAGAAGGTAGGTTAATTCGTGAATGATCACAATCATAGCTATTGTGTTGTAATAAATTTTCTTCTGTAGGGAAATATTGTAAACAACCTTCGCAAATATATTTTTTTCCGTGATGTTTAGAAATTTGTGTAGAAACTAATTTTGATAAATCTTTAATATAGCAATAATGAAAAGTTTTTTCATCGTCATCACTTATTAACAATAAATTGACATGTTGATTTTTTTTATTCGATGAATAATAAGGTGGACCAATTACTTCCTACCCCTTTTTAGGATTTATAATTTCTAATCCATATACATTAATAGAAATGATATTTTTTTCTTCAAAAATCTTAATGTTCTTTAGCAACATTGGAAATTCTATACCTGACATATCCAAAACAGAAGAGTAGTGTGGGTAGGATGAAGTTTCAAAATCTAATCCGCTTGGTTGGTGAAGAGCAGACACAACTGCCCAGGCGAAGCAAAAGTTGTCATCATTCCTAATTTAAAAATGTTAAGCCATAACAATTGTTTTGTTATTTAATGTGAAAATTAGTATGTATTAAAAAACTTCTTAGAACATTGTTGTTTTAATATAGGAAAAGGAAAAAAAATATATTAATATATTATTATTAGTATAATTAAAAAATAATAACTTTTAATTTCCACTGTTTATTTTAAACTGTCAAACCATAACAAATTAGTATGTATTAAAACACTTAAAGAAAAACTGTGTCATTATATATTATATATATATATATATATATATATATATATATATATATATATATATATATTTACATTTACTTTTTACAAATTTATTAGACCAGAGTTTTCATAAACACAAATTATGAAAAATATTATCCTCTTTTTAAAACTACAACAAAATGATGTCTAATTACATCTTTGAATATTTGTACCAAATAGTAATATCTAGTGCGACATACAGGACAATTGTTTACCATTATAGAACAACAATTTTCATCATTCCATCTTAAAATACATTTTAAACAAAAAATGTGGGAACATGTATTTGGTCTACATGAATCATAATATTCGGTTATTTCAAAACAAATAGCACAAAACATTTTTTTCTCTTCACTCTCAGTTTTGTTCAAACTTTTTAAAACAATCCCATTTTCTTCTTCTCGAACTAATGGTATAGTTTCTTCTCGAACTCCTGGTATAATTTCTTCGAGGCTAATTGTCTGAAGCCGAATGGATCGATTTCTTTCTCCAACTGATTCACTCATTTTAATATTATCAATAGATTTATTCAACAGATTTTTTTTCTTTTAACAGTCACTCGTACCTTAGCATACTAAAATGATCTTGATGCACCTATTTATAAGACTTAAGAATGCAAAATCAAATGTGGGAGGACAAAGAGAAAAAATTAAAAATATGATCAGTCTTTATGTTCCCAAGAAAGTCAAACCCACAGACAAATACCCTAGATGGTTTGATGGTGGACTTCGTAAATGTATACTGAAGAACAGGCTATATTGCAAATATAGAAGAAGTGGATCATTGAGCGATTACATGAAGTACTCGAATATTCGACGTGAGGCACGAATTAGGACTGACATATGTTATTTAATGTACGTTACGAATACTGAATGTATGATTCTACAAAATATTAAACATATCTGGGCTTTTATTAACAACCTGAAAAAGGGGATCTGGCTTGCCGGCTCAAATGAAACACAACGGTCTAGTGCTCGACAACCCTCAAGACATAGCCGAATCATTTGCATCCCACTTTCAGGCCTCCTTTTCGGACTACAATGACATCGATTTGTCGAACGTACGACCTGTCAATTTTGCTGCCACGCTGTCTTCTCATACTTTTACAGTTGAAACTTTCTTGTCTCGACTTCTCGAAAAAAGCCGGTCCGGACGGCATTCCTGCAGCATTATTGAAGAACTGTTGAAGTGCTTTAGTTCAACCTCTTATGATGATTTTTCAGAGATCTCTCGATTCTGGCACTTTTCCTGTTATTTGGAAATCTTTTAACTTACAGCCGACATTTAAAAGTGGTGACAAGAGTGACATTTCTAATTATCGTGGAACATCGGTATTGTCTTCGAGTCCTAAAGTCATGGAGTCGATGCTTACAGAAGAAATATTCCTCTGTTTTAAGCATTATATCTCCCCCAAACAACACAGTTTTTACAAGGGTCGCTCCACCTCTACTAACTTGGGTGACTACCAGCATTTTCTTCTTACTTCAATTGAAGCAGGTTCTCAAGTGGACTCTATACAATGACGTATAAAATGGATAGACTCAGCATTCTCCTAAGAAACCGCTCAAAAAACAGATGAGTCATTGTTTGACAGATTTTGCATGAGTGGAAGAAATATGGACTGATCTCATAAACAAAGTATAGAGTAAATGACAACAAGGGTCCCAGCATCACGACCTGACTCACCAGTGGCGTAGTTTTTTTACAGCAAATTCAGTTTTAAGAAGTTTTCTGTTTTATCATCAGAGTTTAGGCGGTCTTTTTAAATCAAATTTGATTTTCCTCTTTTTTATGAAGTTAACATCTGAAGTTCTCACGCTGGCTTTTTAGAGTTTGAATGCTAGCAATCATGTCGCTCTATTAGTTTGCAAGAATGACATATCAGTTTTAAAATAAATTTAATTTTTTATATTAGCGGTGAAAAAGAATCTATTATTGAATTTAATGAGATTTTCATTTTAAAGCAAGGGTTCTTCCGTAATGTGCAATTAAAGTTAAAAAACAAAAGACTTTTTTTTACTGTCAGTGGGCGCTATCTTTTTAATATAACCGGTTAGAAAATCCAACTGTAGGTACTTTTTCACCTCATACTGTTATCACTTATTGCAATAAAAATGCAGTTGGTTTTCTTGTTTAAATAAATTGCCATCAGTATGATTTTGGGAGTTTAATGTAAAATAAATATACGTGATCTTAAATTAAAACATGTGGAATTTACAAAAAATATTATTATAATACTGAAGTTTTTTTTTGTAAAAATTAAGGTCTCTTACGATAAATATGTCGCATGGGAATTTCAAAACAAATTGAAAATTTAAAAACCATGAAAATCTTGCAAAGGAAAATTTTCTTTTAACCGAATGCTACACGAACTTTGTATAATGGAAGCATAACTGATTTTATGAAATTATAAATAAGACATATTTTTTAATAAAGAAAAGGAAGAATGTAATAACAATTAATTTCAAAAGTTATGATATAATACATATTACTCTAAATACAGTAGTCCTGTGTTGTGATTTATCAATATTAGTTCAGTTTAACCACCGGAGAGAAAAACTTGCCATACCGTTAACTTAAAAAATAATTAAATGACTTCTACGTCTTACGCACATTACAACTCCTAATTAACAAAATTTAGTGCAAATGTCGTTTATTGTCAAGATTTCTTTTCTACATAAATTTTTACTTTTCTGAAAAGAACGATTGGGTAACAATTGAATTCAGAGTCCCGTTCAGATTTTTAAACCCTTGCTGTCCGAAAACTAGGGAATGATTTCCAAATTATTGTTTTTAACGTAAAGGGAACCTGTAAGCTAACGCCATACTTAGTCCTGATACAAGTGGCATAATTGGTCTTAGCTATCTCTAACTTTCTGATGTTTTTAACTGTAAGGAGGCTGATTTTAACTCAGAGTTGCCCCCGATTTCTGTTATGAAAGGACTCGACGTAAAAGATACCTAGCATACTACATACAGCCCTTTTAAATGCTTTTTATAATAGCAATAAAGGTCTGATTATGAAATACATATGTGCCCACTTACACTCCCAAACGTTACAGGACAGAGTGAAATAAACATTAAAGTAACCTTGTATACGATTTCTGACATGTAGATCCCAAACTTATACAAAAATTGTATGTACAATAATTTTCTAGAGCTCACCCACAAAAAAAAACAAGACTATGGGGAATAAGGCTTGATACATAATACTGATTAATTACAGAAAATATAGAATTTCTTTTAATATAGACAGCCTTTCAGATAATAACAAATAAATATGGGCCTTGGAAGGAAATATATAATTACCTAAAAAAACTAAACAAAACATTATAGAGCTTATTTGAAATCATATCATTATAAATTCAACTAACATACTGCCCACTTAACAAAAGCAAAACAAATTATTTAGATTCAGATCTATGACCTAATAAATAGAACATTTCTTATTACAAGGAATACTGAATAAGTAAATTTATTCATTTCTGGAAACTCTATAATGCTACACACTTTCAGTCTTCAGAAAAGGATGATATAAAAACTGGATAAAATTCTTCCATTTATGATTGTACTATAGGGTAAAGTGGGGATATTTACGAATACCTATAAATACATTTTAAAAACCAACAGGTTGGAAGATTAAGTGTTGCATACAAAGTTTTTGATCATTTTACATATCTATTCATGTTGTTTTCATTAAACATAATTTAAAAATATAACTATGACTTAGACAGGTATTAAACAAAGAAATAATTTAAAAAATAATACAAAAAATGAAGCCGACAAAAAAATTAAATTTTTTATATAATAAAGTTATGCTCTATCAAATATTATAATTAAAATATATTACAAGAAGCAATACATCTATATTTGCCTACGGCTAGCAAAAATTTTAGTCCTTTTCCAAATTACTATCTGCTCTAACTTATTAGAGATATTAATTTAACTTGCATTTTTTAATAAGGCACCCTGAACATTTTCCTTTCAATAGGTAGGTCTCCTTCTCCTGATTCTAAACGTACAGAATTTGATACCTTTATTTTTAAAAATACAACGGAAAGGGAAAAAATGGCTGGGCCATAAAACCAATGTGTATGACAAAGTTTTTCTCCATTTTTGAAGGATAAAGGTATCAAGAACAAGGGGAAAGAGACCTACCTACTGAAAGAGCAATTCAGAAAGTGACTCATTTAAAAAAAATCGCCAGTTATATTTATATCTTTGAAAATTTATACACAAAATGACCACACTGTACATTATTAATTTAGAAAAATATATTAAAATGCCGTGCCGTGCCCCTAATATTATATCTTGTATGTAGTATAACAAAGATTTCTCTTGGTTTTCCATTCTATGACAATTTCAACATTGTTCTTTAGAAGTTGCATTAAAAAACTTGGTTATAAAAGTTGTTCATTGATCTCAGCTTGCAAAATGGAGAGGGACCTGGAAAAGAAAGACTATAAAAATGATTATGGGGTTTAATTATTTTAGATATATTAAATATCAAGAGATTATAATAAAATTATAGAAATAATTCTTTTATTGTGAGAGACACAGGGGGAATTCCTATCCCACTCATGCTTTTTAAAGTAAATAAATTAAGGTAAACTATTTTTAAAATAAAAGCAAAATGAAGTAAAATATCCCTTAACTATATATAGAGAACTAGAAAAAATCAAAATAGTAAGGTCCAGAGCTATATCCTTTAACTATATATAGAGAGCTAGAAAGATTCCTATTTGTTAATCAAAATAGTCAGGTCCAGAGCTAAGTATTAACAAAGCGCTAATATAAACAATTTAACTGGTTGTTTTGCAGTAACTACCTATACTGGCAAAGATACAATTACAGTTATTTATACAATTTTTGGTACAGTTAAATATATATATATATATATATATATATATATATATATATATATATATATATATATATATATATATATATAGTATTTTACTTTAAGGTTAAATTAATTCTACTCAAGATAGGCTTTACTGCCTAAGACTAATTCTTATTGAGAGAGCTGATAGTTTTTATTATCTAAGTAGTTATAATAACATAAAACTGGCAGATACAACTACATAATTAAACAAACACATCCGTAGTTGTATGTGCTAGTTTTATAAATTCTACATGTTTTTGTTGATTTAAAATTCGATGATGCCTGTTTGTTTGGCGAAACACGTGTAACCGTAGCTTTTTACTGTATTAAACCACTTGACTGAAACCCAGACATTGTTTTTCTTTTCTGCAATTATTAAACCAGGTCTCTTAGAGATCTTATGGACCAATTACTTCTTCAACAGGGATTAAAACAAAATAAAAAAATAAGAAGGAACATATTAAAATATAATTCAGAATCTCGTTATAGTATTCCGTCAAATCGTAGTATGCTTTTTGCACTAATTTTTTAGGGGGTCTTATGTATTCTATCAACTTAATTTTTGGCAATGGAAGTTTTGCATACATTAATGTAATAAAAATTAGGTAATAACATGAAAAATTTGTTACAAACACCCAGTTCTATTTTACTCAATGTAATTTTGTTGTTACCCTTTATTTCATATGTATTCTGACTTATATTTTGGAAGTCTTCTTGAAAATTTGTCAAACCTGATTATCACTCATAAATTCTTTCTAAAAACTAAAATGTAAATTTACTTATATCTGGAACTCCACTCTTGCTTAATTCTACCACACACAGATAACACATTTTAAAAGTTATTTGTTGTTATAAGTATAAATTGTATCTAATAAATTTATTTTTTTAAATAAAATAAATTCTTCACAATAAGCGAATTTACAGGTACTTCGTCGGGGAAAAAGACAGAGCCTTTTAAATGAAAATTTAAGAAAAAAGCATACCACAAACTGGTAACTGGTTCTTACACCATTCTGTTTCACAAAATTATAGATTTACCAATTCAATTCCATGCACAAAATTTGAACTGTATTAAATAGTTTGTCCCGAACAGACTAATTAACACACAGACCTATCAATGGAAATAAACATGATTTCGGCATCTTGCAACCCTAGAACATTGACATCTCTAAAAATTTGGAAAGATGATTTTATTTACATAACAATATTTACATCGAAAAGAAGAAGCAAGAAAAATTATTATATAATGTTCTCCCGATATGTTTAAATCTAACAAAAATGGGTTAATTATTTTTAAAACACTTCTTATATGAGGATAAAACTGTTTTTTTTTCAATGATCATGTGATATCTGTATCAATTATTTTTGCTATTGACGTTTTCTTATATAAGATAAAGTTAAAGACAAAATTATAACAACCTATACACATAGATCAGTAAAAATAACATTTAAACGATTTTGGAATTAAAATGTTTTTTGGTTTTGTTTTTATAACATTTTACATCCCAAAGCATAATCCCAGATTACAAACAGATATACATATGTTTATATTGTATTGATTGTACATGAGTATGTTTTGGTTTTTGCTCTAAATTATCTCAGTATCACATTTTGAGGTAGCCTTATTAGGTCATGACCATTAGAATGGAGGAGTAGTGTCTATTAATTTGTCGCGATGGCAGCATTTGATCTAATCAGTCCTCAGCCATCAAGTTTATTCATATGACTGGACACAAAATAATCCTTGCATTATTTAGTTCTTTTGGGAAAATGGTGATCAATTTTCAAAATTTCAACCTATTATTTGTCGTTTTCATGGTAATCTAAAATAAAATATTAATTTTGGGCGTTGTAAAGTACTTAAAGTTTAAGGCTTTAGCATAGTCCATGCGACAAGCATGTTATAGTATTAACTAAACAAGAATTTGTCTATGTCGAGATTCGAACACACCACCTATACGACGCGGGCCGAGAACCCTACCACCACGCTACAAAGCTTATAAAAGAAAATAAATAAATAGCTTATATTAGTTAGCTATACGCTAATGAAATCACATCTAATTTTACGTGAACCAAAATTTATAAATTTCGTTCACCTTAGCGTAGAAGGGATAGAGCGTTAAACACAATCTATATTTAGTTCTCTCTCTTCTGTCTGTACTTGAAAAATCAAGTATATACCAAAAAAAGTCTTAAAAATTACTAGATCCGACCAAACTGAAGTTATTTTTAACATTTATTGTAAGGGCAGATGCAGAAAAAAATGCACGATAAACAACCTACATAACTTTGCCTCTTATAAAAAATCTGTAACCCAGAGCTAGAAATCTTTGTAATGTAATGGCCCCAAACACAAAATTAAATGCTAGCAATAAGAAAAAAAACAATAACTATATTATAGATTGCATAATAAAGTGCATGGTGTTATATGGGCATAAATGAACCACTTGAAATTCATTATATGTTTATCCTTCTACTTTATTACTCTCTATGAGCATTAAAAGGTTTTAAAAACAGAATTTTGAAATTTTATCTGCAGTTTAATCAGAAATTTTGTAAGAGCATTTAATTTTTCCTTACGCGTCTATCGAATCTACTTCACTGGGCAAGACACATTTGACATAAAGGTAAGGTTAAGGGTTATTTACCGGCGTAAACAGGCTTTCAGGTTGAAATCATCCTTTTTTTTTACATATTCTCCTAGACACTACTATATTTAACTGTAACTCATAACCCACAGTAAATTTAAATACTAAAAATCATGAAAATCCAGGACAAACACAATAAAAATATCTAACAGACGCTGTCAAAACACAGATGGCGCATTCGTTTGATAAAATGAATCTCATATTAAATTAATGGCTGACATGACCGACGAGTGTGGTGTCTTTGTTTAGATAACGTGTTTAGATAACGACAGCTTGTAACCGGTGTCTACTCCGATTAATTTCGATTTGACAGCTTAGCGTTTATTGCTTAAATGTCTACTCTATTTTAGCAGGCAAAGACAGAAAGAGATAAATACACACTTGGTGCATATTCATTTTACGTATGGAGCAGCCTGAAGTAAAAGTGGGAAATGACTCGGGTAAATGCAACAGTGCCAACTATTATTCCTTTAAGCAAAACAAAATTAATAAAAACGAAATGATAAAAAAAGCTTTCCCGGTTTGTTTGTTATTAGCTTATTTAAAGTTATTTTAGAAATAAAATGCAATATTAACTTTCCTAAAAGCAATATTTTTGCCAATATCTTCGTGAATTAAGCACAGTAATCCCAAAATTTACTGTCCAGAGTAGAAAATCTGTCAAACGCGCTTTCTATAGTTTAATGACTGATCGCTTTTAAATGTAAACAATGGAGTCTATCCTATTTATTTATATGTCGTTGACTCTATATATACTGACCTGTCTTTGACAGTGTCTGTCACAAACTACTTTTGAAAAAGCTATTGGACATTGGGATATCAGGCAACTACCTGACCTGGGTTGAGTTATACCTTACTAATCGTAAAAAACGGGTAACGATTTCTGGTTTTTTATCTCTTGAAATTCAGGTGACATCAGGAGTCCCACAGGGCTCACACATTGGCCCCATTCTCTTCACTTTGTTCCTGAATGACGTTAAATATTGTTTCAGGAAATCGTTTGTTCTTATGTACGTGGATGACCTGAAATTCTACAACATTGTCAATTCCCCCAACAATTACATGCAGACCGACCTCGACAGCTTCACACATTGGTTTAATATAAACCTATTAAAGATTAACATCAACAAATGCAAACTGGTTAGTTTTGGCAGGTGCTCTAATCCCATTATTTTTCCATACGACATTGACGACATAATCTTGGAAAGGGCTGACTTTATTATTGACTTAGGAGTCATTTTTGATAACAAGCTCACCTTTAACAAGCACATTGACAACATAACTCTCAAGAGTTTCAGAATGCTAGGATTCCTAAAGCACAATACCAAGTTCATGAACGATACCAAAGCACTCACCTGTTTATATAACAGCCTTGTTCGGAGCATCCTCAAATACTGTTCAATTATTTGGAGCCTTTATTATGACCTACATAAAAGACGACTGGAGAGAGTGCAGAATAAGTACTGTAAATACCTGCTATACAAACATCGTTTTCCCTACCTGAATACGGATTTTGAAACTAGGCTTCTTCTTTGCGGCTTAAGATCTTTAGAAGACCGAAGAAATGAAGCAATGTTAATATTCCTTTTCAAGCTGTTCCGTGGGTTGATTGACTGTGGATTGGTAAACCGCATGCTCTTTCATGTTCCAGCACGACTAACAAGACAGCAACGCCTATTTTTCGAAGTTCTACACTGTACGAACTATGGACAAGCCGCCTTTATGGATAAAATTCTCCGAAACTATAACAACTATTTCTTAAATATTAATATATTTAGCCTCAGTCTGTCCGGCCTTAAGAGGAGACTGCAGTGTATCGCCAACTAGTTCCTGTTCCTCACGCTTTGTAATATTGTGATTTCCCCTTAACAATTTATTTGTCGTTAATGTAGCACCAGTACTTTGTCTCGTAAAATATACACATATATCTGTTTTTTTTCTGTTATTGTTATTATTAATTTTAAGGTTTTATTGTTAGATTTTATTGTACCATTTAGAATTCATTTTTTTCGGTAGAATACTTATTCCTGAATAAATAAATAAAATAAAATAAATAAATAAATAATGACATTCCACTAATTGTCTTCCGTAAGAGACTTAAACAGCCGTATTGAAGAGATTTAAATTTAGATCAGGAGAGACATTTATAAGTTTAAGATGATTAAGCAACAATGGAACTAATAATGTATCTAAATAAAACCAGTTATGACAGAAATTTTAACTTGTTGCTGGTGTCAATGAAGTTGTAGTAAATGTTTTTTCAAATTGTTTTTACGAGAAATATATATACACTAAAACTGAGTATATGTTGACCTCATGTTGGGCTTGTAATAACCTTAAAACTAGCTTAGGTTAAATTTATAACTAAACTATAAATATTCAAACTTAAGTGTAGCCCTTAGGGTCCTCTTACCGGGAGTTTATAGTTAAGAGGCTCTTTGCTACGTCCTGTAATAGCTTCTCTTGATTAGCGTCCTTCCACGGGAAGCATGCCACTACCTTTAGTTAATTCAGAGAAGCGGTAACTACAGGTGAGGGAGGATATGACTGCTCGCTTCGTCGGGACACACTCTTTCGCAAGCTTATCCAAACCTATTCAGTTCAGGCAACTTTCCATAAGCTAATATCCAATCCTAAAATTCAGGCGACATTCCATGCTACGGTCAGGTATCTGTTGACTTAGGTTATGGCTGTGCTTCTCCGGAAACTTTATAGTGCATCCTTAATACTCATTATGTTGCCTGGCGACGCTGCGTTTCGAGCTCAGATTGTGTGATTGAGACGGGGTCTTGCTGCAGTGAACTGCTTCTCATTTAGTTTTTGCATGTATGGTTGCAGTTCATTAACTTGCATTTCATTATATAGGCATTTGTCATGAGTGCCTTGTTTTGGAGAGCTGCATATCTCAATGTGTTTGTCTTTGCTGCATTTTACCATACTGGGCAGTCATACGCATGTATTAAGCAGATTCTGATCAAATGTAGAATTCATTTTGTCTTGAGAAATAGTGACTATTTCTGTTCAGCAGGGGTTAACCCCGATTTTTTGTGTAGGCTCAATGGCGTTTCCTTATAGGGTGTGTGGTAATGGCTGTGTCGTTAGCGAACAGCGACAACTGTATGTATGACGGTTTTGGTATATCGTGTGCCCAAAGCTGAGCGCCTTTAGGCATGTCCGCCGTCATCCACACCATTCTGGACCGCCCATTGTCCACCTATAGTTGAAGTGGTATGTTATCAATGAGTTAGAGTATGAAGCGTGGTTGTTATGTGGGTTTGGTCGACTCTTAATAACTTGAGATATTCAAAAATGTAGGAGCCATGCACTCTTTTTCAAACAGTCGATTATTACGATTAGAACAGGTCTAACTTGACAGTTATAGGTTTAAAATGACGTTTTTAACAAATGAACAAATAATTTTGTCACTGTCACAATTACAAAATGACAGTGACATAAGCGAAGCATAACTGGCGAACTAAGAGTTTTAAGTACCATCTAGACCTGGTCTAACTCTTAAACTTATTTGGTGAATACGGGGGTAAAAGTTTTTAAATAAAATCCGTACGGCCGCATAGTGAAAACCCTATACATACGCTTAGTGTGCACCTTAAGGAATACGGACGACAAGCGTATGCGTTTTCTTGCAGACAGGTTCTTTCGCTTGTCGATTCTTTAACCGCGTACTCATTTAGAGAATGAATACGTTCGCTCAGTAAGGAACGTATGCGTTCGCTTAGTATGAACGTAAAGTATATGACGGACAGGTTCGCTCGCTTGTCGGTACTTTAGAGAGAAAAATCGTTGCCCGTTGTCAGCGTGGTTTCATACTCCATTTATTATTTAAATACATAGCACATGGTCATTACAAGCAGATTTAAGACTAATTGATTTTTTTCTGTGCATTAAATCAATTTAATTTTGGGTCGTAATAGTTTATTAGTGATCCATTTAGAAAGGATACGAAGCACTGATGGAGTAATTTGGATTGGAAAAATAGCAACTTCTTGCAATAAGTATCATAAAAAACTTATTTCTAAACACTTTCGAAACGTTTTTCCCACACTTGCCTGATTACTGAGCTTCGTTTCATCGCGTTATTCAATAGACGCTACACTAGTCTTCGAAAATTAACTTTCTGTACTCATTAAAAAAATAACTACCCTCATACTTCTTTATTTGTAAATTTGTTAAAGAATAAAATTAATCTAAAAAAAAATTAAAAATTATCCTATAATAAATAAAACTACATATTCTGCATTTATTAAATAGTATGGATTATTTTCCCTTATTTCTTATTTATAGCTAATAATTATTCTACAGAATATATAAATTATAACTGACATACATAAAAGCATGTATATATAAATTCAACTAAATAATTAGAATTCTTAGAAGGGAACAAATAATATATGCTAAGTACTAAGATTTTTTTGCGTAATGTTGGTAAATTTAAAATTTAGATGAAATTTATCTTTTTCTAAAGCCCGTTCTTTCTTGTTTTGACACCTCTAAAGCTAGACAACATCAAAAATGTTGCAAACGATGTACAGTAATGACAATATAGTTTTTAACTGACTTCAAAAAAGGAAGAGGTTCTTAATCCCATCATATGTATTTTTTTATCTACTCCGATTACTTCATGACGATTTAAGCAAATGGAATGCATTTTTTCTCAATGAATGCTGGAAATATAAATTAACTATTTTCTTGGCACAACAAAATTATTTTGAATGAAAGATAATGAAATAAAATATTTTTTTCAATGTTTTCTTTTCAAGTTGATATTATCTTTTTGTATAAAAATATTTTTTCTGCTGTTAATGGGTATTATTTTGCCATTTTTTTCTCGAAGATTTTATGTAAGATGGTGGTATAAGATCTATAAAATAAGCATTTTTTTATTGAAAAATGAAAATTACTCTATCTTGTACTGACGGGATTATACCAAGTCAGTACAAAAAAAAAAGAAAAGGAAAAAAAAACAACTATTGTTATTTCCATTGCCAAGTCGGTGTATTTGGCGATCTTCGCACTGTATTTCGCTTGGATATTCTCGTCGTTGGGCACAGCTATGTCAATTAAATAAGTGATTTTTTCTTTTTTGGATTGAAAGGTGATATCGGGTCTGTTTGCGGGGATTGTTTTATCTGTGTGGATGTCAATGTCCCAGTAGAGCTTGTAGTCTTCGTTTTTCAAATATGGATGTTTATTTATAATAAGAGTAAGGATCTGTGTTCTCCGTTAGTTTGTATGTTGTGGCTAATGCTTGATGAATGACTTTCGCTGCTGAGTTGTGTCTCGCGGTGTATCTAGTTCGGGCCATTATTCTACATCCACATCGTTTCTCTCTGCTGGTGACATCTTTTGCACCTGTCCTCTTCAACGGTTGTGTCCTTGATGATGTGCTTTTGGTAGTTTCTGGTTGCTATGAATTTGTCCTGGATGGCAAGCAGAAAGCCATCTGTTTTGGGGAAGAGCTGCTCTTCTTGTAACCACGTATATGAAAGATTTTTATGTATGTGGTTTTACTTTATGTGGTATCTGTGTCCTCCGTGGAGTGTTTTTTCAGACCAGGTGTTCATTTTTGGTAATCGTGATTGGATGTAACTGTGTGCTGCATAGCTCGTTTGAGACAGGTCGAGCGGTGTATAATTTTTGTGTGCTTTCACTATGGCCTTGTGGAGGTTAGTTTGTTTATTGTGGAAGAATTTTCCGTCAATTTGTTTTTTACTTAACGATTGCATATCTATAATTTCCCTCCCTCCTTCTTTTTTCTCGATGGTGAGTCTTCCCTTGCATGCATTGGGATATAACTTTATGTGTCTACTGAATTCAGAGCGTATGAGAATGTAAATGTTTTCTACGCCTGTGTATGACCATTTAATTATACCAAACGAATACGTAAGAATAGGTATGGCAAAGGTGTTAATAGCTTTCTTTAGATTTGCGAAGTTCAGTTTTGTTTTTAGTAGTTTTGTGAGTCTGGTTTTAAATTCCGTCTTGAGCTTTGATCTGATATGAGTGGAGTTAATTGTATTCCTTTGATGGAAGCCTAGGTATCTGTATGTTTCTTCTTTGAACATGTTATCTATGGTTTCCGTTCTATGTTGATTGTTTCCGTCGTAGGGTGGTCTTTCCACTGTCCCTTGTTGATATGAAGTAGCTTGCATTTACTTATTCCAAATTCCATGTTGATGTCCAGGGTAAACGTTTCTGTGATTTTAAGGGACTCCTTTAGCTGTGCCTTTATGCTTGCGTATAATTTTATGTCATCCATATACAAGAGATGGTTTATTTTGTGTAGGTTATTTTTTTGAGGTTTAATGTGGAATCCGAAGTTTGTGTTATTCATTGTGTTTGTGTTATTCAGAGGCAGAACCACAAAATGCTGAGTGAATCTCCCTGGAATGTACCTCGTCTGATGTAGATCTCTTCTGTTTCGATGTGTTCTTTTTGTGTTCTCAGGTTGATTTTAGTTTCCCACATACTCATAATTTGCGTAAGAAATTGCCTGAGGTTTTGATTGACTTTGTATAATTCTAATATTGAATTAAAGGCTTTTTTATAATCTATGTAAGCAGTGTAAAAGTTTCTACGATTTTTCCTGATTTGTTCCATGATGACGCTGTTTATAATTAGCTGCTCCTTGCATCCTCGGCTGTTTTTCTGTACTCTTTTTGCTCTTCCGTTAGAATGGTTTTGTGTGCTAGATGTTGCTATTCTTCTGGTAATTGTGGCTGTGATGATCTTATATAAGGTTGGAAGGTACGTAATAGGTCGGTAATTTGACGGGTTCTTAGTGTCTAAGTTTTTGGGTATTTAAGGTATGTTATTCCTTGGATGAGAAAACTGGGGAGTGTGCTAGGTTTTGAAATAATTTCATTAATTTGGCGAGTGAGAGCTTCATGCGTGGAGGTAAACTGTTTATACCAGAAGTTCTCAATGTTATCTATTCCAGGACATCTCCATTTATGCGTGTATTTGATTGTTTCTGCAACTTTTTGTGTTGTCATTGCAAAGTCTTCTTGTTCCTCCAAGCACTTGTGTCTGTCTTAGTCCGCTTTAATCCATGAAGCGTTATTATGGTGATTTCGGTTCTGACCAAATGTTTTTCCAGTATTATGTGATTTTTTGTTTGGTCGGTGGTTCTATTACTCGTGCCTCCTCATTGTTCATGGTTTTTTGGTAGAAGTGTTTTTCGCTCCTTCGAAACAGGTTGTTAGCGTGTTTTCTTTCATTTGACTTTTTATATCTTCGGAATCTTGCGGCATACACGGATAATTTTTGCTTCAAAGTGTCAAGGATTTCTGTAAGCGTGTGATCAAGAGATGTAGATTTGATTTTCTCTACACTTTGTGTGATACGTTTTGACTTGTTGGCGTTCATGAATTGGGTAAGAGGTCCCAATTATTTTCTAATTTTGTTAATTTTGTTTTCGATCCTTATCTGCCATTTGAATTTTGGTCTTATGCTGTTGATGTTTCTATGTCGTGGCGGGAGTTTCTGATTCTTCTGTGTAATTGTGGTTATAGCTGTATGAATGTCCTCAATTGTGCCCGGATTCGTACTCGGGTATTATGTGTTCGTTGATGGTCTTTTGGATTTTGTGTATGTCTCGTCTGAAGATTACACGAGGAATAGGATCTCTTATTGTAGGATCGGTTCCTGACCATTTATTTAGATGTGACTCGATTTCTACTTTGATTGCTTGTGTGAGAGACGGTTCGAGGTGTAACTGTGTGTATGGTGCTTTGGATGAATGATTCACTTGTACTGCTTCGCTCCTACTGAGCATTGAGTGAGGTTGTAGATCCTCTTTCGCGAAGTTAGGCTGGTTTGTATATGGGATCGGTTCGGCATCTGCCCTACTGTCCTCACTGTTTGGTTAATGAATGTTTAGTTTAGCAGCTACCATAGTTTTGATGTTTTGCAATGCGAGTGGTGTGAGTTTACTGGTCTTAGTGATGAATCTTTTGTGATCTATTACTCTCTGTTCTGTGACAAGTCATTTGTATTCTGGATATTGTGCCATGAAAAGTGTATGCAGTTTATGTCCGTATCCTGATGAAATTGTCTCAAGTTTGATAGCGGTGTAGTAGGAATTCATCACCGTTCGATTCATTTCGTCTGTCTATTTTAACCCCTTCCTTGGTTTACCTGCCTTGGTAGTTGCAGGTAGTGGTTGCGATATATTCGCTGTTGCAATGGGCTCAAGTTGTTGTATTTAGCTAGCATCTGTGTCAGATGCGTTGTCCAGGCTTTCCCACCTTGCGGGTATTTAGCCGGCAAAACACTTTTGGTGGGTCTATTTTCCTTTGCTTAGTCGTGATCGTTTCGGTCGAGCTGTCCTTTCCCGCAACGTCCTTGACCGTTAGGCTGCTCGTCTGATGTTTCTTTTAATGATAGTTTGTTGTCTGGGTCGATGTTTTGGGGTGTTAGAAGCTCAAAGTGTCCCGATATTGGATGGCCTGGTAGTAGAAGGTAGATCATTTTATTGTTCGTTTGTTTGCCTAATATTGTTGGTTTCTCTTTAATGCACATCTGTTTTGTTCTTGTTGTTTTTGGTTTTGACTAAATATGGAAGATATGCTTCTGGGTTTCCGAGAGAGCAATATCTTTAGGCTCGTTCCGTATGTAGTGGTTTTGCTCATGAAGTTATAATAGTTGTATTTCACTGCGTCTTCTCAAAATTTGGCGTGATTGTTTTCTAACAATGTTGGCTCTGATGAAATTCTCGGAAACAGGTTCGGCTGTAGCAGTTTTTTCGGCAAAAGACGGCCTGTTCAGCCTTTCGCCGCCATGGTTTCAAAGGATAAGAGGGGTTTAGAGTGGCTAGTGTGTGGGGAGGGTAGATCTCTTTAGGACAGCGGACAGCTGGACGCCGCTGACAGTACGGACTACGCATTACCGTAGCGTCTGCAATACGGCTGGATGTAGTCCTAGACTTATTTATTATTATTATTTTTATACTTTACATACCCATCAAATACATCTCTTGTTACTGATTATTAATAAATTAGGTTTGATACCTTTATCTTTAAAGACACCCGAGAAATTTGAGAAGAAACCTGCCATAAGAAGCAATGTATTCCCAATGTATTTCCATTGACTCCAATATTCGATGTCTTTAAAGATAACGGTATCATACCTGTATATCTGACAACTACACTAAAAAGTTGTATAATTTTAAGAAACTTTATCTTTTTCTATAAAAATACTATTTCTACCTATACAATTTATAAACAAAAACCAGGTACATTAAACATATATTTGAAATATTTTAATGAAATTAAAAAGTCTCTTATCAATTTTACTGTATCTGAATGTTAGTTTTGTGATAATATACATTAAACATTTTTTAATTATATGAATTTTATGCCTTGCGCCATTTGCGCCCCACCCGTAGACGCCCGAAAGTGCATGTCTATTTTCGGATAGTACGCCCGACCTCGGACGCTGTAGAACTTTCATATTTATTTTATGGCAGTGCTTCAATATCGTCTCCCCAGCCGTTTGCTAGATATTCGGGTGGGCATGGTAATATCGCAAAATATATCAAAATATACAAATTTATTTTGCAAGAATTCCATGTAGTCGGCGCTTCAGTAACGAAACAGATACACTCTATGTATGTATGTATGTATGTATAAGATGCATCTTCGGACGTTCACTAAATACTTTCACCTATAGCAGGCCCGGTAAAGCGGCAACGTTTTTCTTTTATACATCTTCATTAGAATTGTAAACGATGCACTTGCAGTGAAAATCAGATATTTTTTAATTTCTGCCAAAGAACTGACTGTCGGAGATATACGTTTGACAGATGTAGACATATTCGTTAAGTGAGTACGCACCTTTACATGTCAGGAATCTAGTTGAAAAGTAATTTACCAGTGTAATAAAAAATATCTTTCATATTGTGCTTTTTATAGAGTACATGCATTTTTAAATACTGATGTTAGAATAATAAATGAATCTTGAAGGCCAGTCAATGTTTTTTTGTAGTTCAACTATGATTGTTTTATATTATATTCATATTCTTTACTATTTTATTTTTATTCTTATTCGACTTTGGCTTTTAACTATTTCTGACGTAGGTAAAAACATTGCTTATTGACATCCAGCATTTTAGAATATATGCTGTTAAAAGTGCGGAAAAACCAAACGGATTATTTTGGATACAGTGTCGATTAAACCGAAAAC
Source organism: Kuschelorhynchus macadamiae (assembly GCA_030620095.1). NCBI lineage: Eukaryota > Metazoa > Arthropoda > Insecta > Coleoptera > Curculionidae > Kuschelorhynchus > Kuschelorhynchus macadamiae. The sequence goes on from JAUTXW010001293.1 coordinate 223,251, forward strand.
AAAAAGAAAAATGTCAGTTTAATACTTCAGTTGAATTAAAGACTCCCAGAAAACAAAACATGCCCGATTTGTTTCTAAACACAATTAGTTAGCAGTCGTTTGGTGAATGAACAAGTTCATTTATTAACGACGTTTGTTTTGATTTTAAAACTCCTAGGCCTTCTTCTATTCATCCTGCAAGTTTATTTAAATTCACAGGGAATTTGAATTAACTCGCTATTCTAAATACACTTTTTCTTTGGTTTTTTTTTAAACAAGTATGAGTCCAAAATTGTGATTTTTTTCTACTCCACATTTAAAACCAATGAAAATATCGTCTCCTATTAAATTTTTGAAACTGTGAAACTAGTTCAAAATTAGTTTTCTTGGTGAACTAAAATTTGGTTATCTCAGTGAACATTGTTTGAAATTATTATTGAAAATACACGTGTATAAATTGACCCCAATTTGGGATTTCCTGCCGGAAGAAAATCATGAAATTCTATGAAGCTAATAAGCTAAGCTAATAAATATATTTAACTCTACAATAGAAAATTGTAAGTAACTGTTTTAAACAAATGATCATGTCAAGAATAAAGAATGAGTGATGAGTGATATATATATATATATATATATATATATATATATATATATATATATATATATATTTTTTTTTGTCTTCATTTTCGTCATCCTGCATAGATCTATATTCCTACAACGATATCTGCTTTTAAATACAGATGCCATATACCAGCGGCGTTTCCTTGTTTTCTTTTATACATCTTCATTAGAATTATAAACGATGCACTTGCAGTGAAAATCAGATATTTTTTAATTTTCTTTGGCTTTTAACTATTTCTGACGTAGGTAAAAACATTGTTTATTGACATCCAGCATTTTAGAATATATGCTGTTAAAAGTGCGGAAAAACCAAACGGATGATTTTGGATACAGTGTCGATGAAACCGAAAAGATTTTTTCATTTTAACAAAAAGAAAAATGTTAGTTTAATACTTCAGTTGAATTAAAGACTCCCAGAAAACAAAACATGCCCGATTTGTTTCTAAACACAATTAGTTAGCAGTCGCTTTGTAAATGAACAAGTACATTTATTAACGACGTTTGTTTTAACTTTAAAACTCTTAGGCCTGCTTCTATTCATCCTGCAAGTTTATTTAAATTCACAGGGAATTTAAATTAACTCGCTATTCTACATACACTTTTTCTTTGGTTTTTTTGAAAAAAGTATGAGTCCAAAATCGTAATTTTTTTCTAGTCCAAATATATAACCAATGAAAATATCGTCTCCTATTAAATTTTTGAAACTGTGAAACTAGTTCAAAATTAGTTTTCTTGGTGAACTAAAATTTGGTTTCCTCAGTGAACAAACGGTCTATATTGTTTGAAATTATTATTGAAAATATACGTATATAAATTTGGCATTTCCTGCCGGAAGAAAATTATGAAATTCTATGAACCTAATAAATATACCTAACTCTACAGTAGATAGTCAAATTGTAAGTTCGTGTTTTAAACAAATGATCATGACAAGAATAAAGAATGAGTAATGAATGATATATATATATATATATATATATATATATATATATATATATATATTTTTTTTTGTTTTTCTTCATTTTCGTCATCCTGCGTTAGATCTATATTCCTACAACGATATCTGCTTTTAAATACAGATGCCATATACCAGCGGCGTTTCCTTGTTTTCTTTTATACATCTTCATTAGAATTATAAACGATGCACTTGCAGTGAAAAACAGATATTTTTTAATTTCTGCCAAAGAACTGACTGTCGGAGATAGACGTTCGACAGATGTAGACATATTCGTTAAGTGAATACACACCTTCACATGTCAGGAATCTAGTTGAAAAGTGATTTACCAGTGTAATAAAAAATATCTTTTATATTGCGCTTTTTATAGAGAACATTCATTTTTAAATACTGATGTTAGAATAATAAATGAATCTTGAAGGCCAGTCAATGTTTTTTTGTAGCTCAGCTGTGATTGTTTTATATTATATTCATATTTTTTACTATTTTATTTTTATTCTTATTCGACTTTGGCTTTTAACTATTTCTGACGTAGGTAAAAACATTGTTTATTGACATCCAGCATTTTAGAATATATGCTGTTAAAAGTGCGGAAAAACCAAACGGGTGATCTTGGATACAGTGTCGATTAAACCGAAAACAAAAAGAAAAATGTCAGTTTAATACTTCAGTTGAATTAAAGACTGCCAGAAAACAAAACATGCCCGATTTGTTTCTAAACACAATTAGTTAGCAGTCGCTTGGTGAATGAACAAGTTCATTTATTAACGACGCTGGTTTTAACTTTAAAACTCCTAGGTCTGCGTCTATTCATCCTGCAAGTTTATTTAAATTCACAGGGAATTTGAATTAACTCGCTATTCTACATACACTTTTTCTTTGGTTTTTTTGAAAAAAGTATGAGTCCAAAATCATGATTTTTTTCTACTCCATATATATAAACAAAGAAAATATCGTCTCCTATTAAATTTTTGAAACTGTGAAACTAGTTCAAAATTAGTGTTCTTGGTGAACTAAAATTTGGTTTCCTCAGTGAACATTGTTTGAAATTATTATTGAAAATACACGTATATAAATTGACACAAATTTGGCATTTCCTGCCGGAAGAAAATCATGAAATTCTATGAAGCTAATAAATATATTTACCTCTACAGTAGATAGTCAAATTGTAAGTCCCTGTTTTAAACAAATGATCATGTCAAGAATAAAGAATAAGTGATTTCAGGACCAGAGGGAATGTACTATATTTCAGAAAATTATATTTTCTGGAAATATGCTCTCCGAGAGCTTCGAAATTGCTTTCCTATATTTTTTAATGGAATTCCTAGGAACTGAAGATTGTAAAAAATACCCATCGGGATGTATTTTTAACAGGCTTTTCGAGCTGATGCGTATTTATTTGTTATATGCCATGTCAAGAAGCAGCGCCGAATAGTCCACCATGTACTAACAAGATTTAAAGTGTTAATAGTTTTAACACTAAATTATTAATATAAATAAGCAGTTTATTCTAATCTTTTTGTATTTATATATTGATACGATAACGATATTTAATTGTACCGGGTTTTCATTTACATTTTGACTCCTACGTTGAGATCTATCTAAATGAGATAAGAAAAAAACTTTAAATATAAAAACGATTTTCCTCATGACATATTTTAAGTACACATATAAAAGGCTATCTTGTATTGTTGCCAAACTTACATTATTGTATGGAGCTTAAATTTCTCATGTTTGTCTTCCGACAGTAACGCATTTGGACCCCTGTGCCGATCCCAAATATTAGACTTTCGCCAGTGATGCACTTTGCTGTCGTTCACCTTTTATATTAAGGCTTTAATGATGATGCCTACGGCGCCTAACCTGGTGCTAACCCGTTACCAATCTACCTAGTGCGGTCAACACTAATCAACAGGCGGGTGCATCACTGGCGGAAGCCTAACATTCAACATCGGCCCTCTGGGCCGATGCCAAATGTTAGACTTTCGCCACTGATGCTCTGCGCTGTTGTTCGTCTTTTAGGGTTTTAACGATGACACCTACGGCGCCTAACCTGGTGCTAACCCGGTACCAATCCACCTATTGCCTTCGCTCTCCTGCTGGTACCGATCCACAACCCACAAATGCATTTTGTTTTTCTTATATAATTTATATAAATCATATATAAAATAAACTTGGCAACGTAGCATCCCTAGCACACTGGATTTCCGTCCAACAGACGACACTCTCGCTCTCTCTTTATTTAGCAGCTGTAATTATGTTTAAAAACGTTTAATAATGTCTAATATAATAATTACTTCTAACTTTTAGTTACAAATAATCATTTTTGTGTTATAAAGCATTATAATATAATTAGTCTTTTACGTAGTTCATAAATTAAGTTTGTGATAAATATGTTTTTAGCAATACGCCAAAAACAAGTTCAGTGCAACCTTCCGAAATCTTAGTTTTTTTGGATATAATTTGAAAAAGTGCCTCATCCATAAATTTTTATGTATAGGAATTATTTAAAAAAGGTAATCTTTCAAATGTATATTTTAAATTTGTTAAATTCCATGAGTTACATCACACCCTGTAACGAAGACCATAGCCAACCTGCTGACATAACATTCTTCTTTTTGCAAGCATATCATTATTTACTTCACTTCAACTAATGTACTGGATTTTTACGGTCAGTCAGAGTAAAGACTTCGAAGCGTAAGAATCCAATCTCGAATTCTTGTAATTTAGAAAAATAAAATTTTTTAAAAACGGAATTTCTAGTTATCAATAGTTAACTGGCGCAGTCGTGCGGATTTTGATAGATATTGATTTGCGATAAACGGCGATTGCAAATCAATTTTCGGAGATTTTCGAAAACTGTCAAAAATCGAACCTATTGTGATTTTCGATCGTGGAGGTGTCGTGTGCTGTTCAGAGTGGCTTCTCAGAATTCAGAACACCCATTCCATCGCGGAACTGTCCATCCACCCACCATCTACACGAAGATCGGGAAAGAAACCGAATAGTTCTTTCCGCAAGAAGTTTTTGAGTGTTCAGACGACATCGCTGGGTATCTGCAAGAGCTTCTTATAGAAGATGACTAGAAGATTTCTGTTGATATTAATGTAAGTGCAATTTGATAAATGTCTTATGCGGACGACTTGGTAAATATTTTAAACAATTTGTCATTGAATCCTTCAACTAACTCTGACTCTATTTCCCAATCCCAAGCGGAAGTACCAGTAAATAATATTAATCAAAGTAGTTCTACTGAGAACAATAATTTCACTGAAATTCAATATCTTAGTGCTGAAGATCAATTAGTTTTAGATAATTTTATTTTAAGTAGTAATACTAGTGCAAATATTAACTTAGAAAACGTAAATCACGAAAACATGACTAACCAATTTAAACCAGAATTTTTAAATTGTGTGCCAATATTTGACGGTAACGCTACCGAACTAAATAGATATTTGGCTACGTGCCAATCAATAATTAATCAATTTTACGATGCTACCAATCCCAATAATTTTCAAAATACTTATATTCTTAATTCTCTTATAGGAAAACTTAATGGTAACGCTAGGCTAGTTATTAACATACAAAACGTAACTACCTGGCAAGAAGTAAAAGACACTCTTTATAGAAATTTTGCCGATCGACGCGACGAAAGTTGCCTAAATAGAGATTTGGTAATGTTACGACAAAATTCAAACGAATCCCCGCAAAATTTTTATGATAGATGTCTAGAAATACTTAATTTGTTATGTAGTTACATAGATGCGCACGAAACTGCAGAAGCAGCAAGAATAAAACGAGAACTATATCAAAATTTGGCATTAAAAACTTTCTTATCAGGTCTTAGGGAACCGATAGGCACAACTATTAGGTGTATGCGCCCAGGGTCTTTGACCGAGGCCATACAATTGGTAAACCAAGAACAAAATGTTAAATATTTCCAAAACGGATCCCAAACACAACCAAAAAATTTTGGCAATAACAGAAATATTCCAATTAATCGGCCTTTTAATCAAAATCAAAATTTCAGTTCGAACGTGCCTTTCTTTAGACCACAACCTAACCATTTTTCACTACCATTTAACGCGCACACCAATCACAATCAATTTAGGCAAAACATTGCACCATTTTCTAATATAAACAGGCCTCAAATGAATTTTAGACCACCATTCAGGAGTCAAAATAATTCTGGCAATTTTAATAGACCACAACAAAACGTATTTAAACTTAATCCTTTCCAACCATTACCTAAGCCAACACCAATGAGTGTGGTATCAAATTCCATTCAAAGACGAGATGAGCCGGCCAACACTTCCCATCAACAAAATCAGTATCAGCCACCTCGTCCAAAATTTACATTCCAAGAACTGTACAACACCGAAACCAACTCTTGTTTTGATAGTGATACAAACTACGATAACACGCATTATGACCATGACCTATCTCACAATTGTTTTCAGTATACCAATAGTGGAGAGTATTCGCAGTACGCAAATACCGGGGAATATTCGCAGAGCTACCCACTTAATGAAAACTCTGATGGATATCAAATGCAGTCGCAGACTGAAAACGAAACACAGAGCCAAAATTTTCAGGATTCCTCACAAGAGACCGAGCAAATTTGATAAACCAGGTCATTTCCCTAAACACCACTAATTGTAATGAATTGTCCTATATCACCTTTCCTGAATACAACCTTAAACTTTTGATCGATTCCGGATCGACTAAATCATTTATTAGCCCTGATTTAGCTTTAAAATATTTTCCAAATTATGTGAAAAACGACCCATTTATTGTTTCCACAGTTTTTCAGAAATCCGCCCATAAGTATAGTGCCATGATACCAGCATCTAAAATATTTAAATTACCCCGACAGATTAATCTCAAATTCTTTTTATTTAAATTCCACGACGTATTTGATGGGTTGATTGGAATCGATAACCTAAAATTACTCCAGGCAAGTTTAGATTATGATAAAGGATTTTTGATTACACCGTATTCAAAAATAAAACTGTCTTTTCATAAAACCAAAACAGAGCTTAATTGTGTAACCATCTCTCCAAGATGCGAACAGGTAATTAGCGTTAAGACTAATATAAAAAATGGTGAAATTATAATTCCCTACCAAAAGATTCATAATTGTGAAATTCCCGAATGCCTTACAATAGCACACAACGGGAAAGCTCTTACTGCCATTCTCAATAACACTTGCGAGCCTATAACTTTAGATTTTTCCGAGCCCCTTGTTGTAGAAAAATTCTGTAGACAAGAAATCGAAAATATTGATTTCAACAATTTCGATGACTCACCAAAAACAAAACTAGACCCCTCCTTAATAAGAACGGATCACCTTAATACTGAAGAAAAAAGTAAAATAATAAACTTGTGTAACCAATTTTCTGATATATTTTACCGTGAAGGCACACCCCTTACATTTACTCATAAGATTAAACATCATATTAGAACAGTTGATGAAGTTCCAGTTTATGCAAAAAACTATAGGTATCCATTTATACACAAAAAAGAGGTCGAAAAACAAATTAATAAAATGTTAAACCAGAATATTATTCATCCTAGCAGTTCCCCTTGGTCAGCGCCCATTTGGGTGGTCCCCAAGAAAATTGACGCTTCGGGGGTGCAAAAATGGAGGGTTGTTTGCGATTTTCGCGCCCTTAACCTTAAAAGTATGGACGATAAATACCCCCTCCCGAACATCACAGATCTTTTAGATAAACTTGGAAAATGCCACTATTTTACAACTCTCGACTTGGCAAGTGGATTTCATCAAATCGAAGTTGATGAAGCCGACATACCTAAAACCGCGTTCAGCACAGAAAATGGCCATTACGAGTACTTGCGAATGCCTTTTGGGCTCAAAAACGCCCCCGCGACGTTCCAACGAGTAATGGATAATATTCTACGCGGAATCACCACCTAAAAATGTGCAGTTTATCTAGATGACATAATAGTTTTTTCTAGCTCTCTTCAAGAGCATATAGAAAAGTTAACCGAGGTTTTCAAACGATTGAGGGAATCCAATTTTAAAATCCAGTTGGATAAATCAGAATTTTTAAAAAAAGAAGTTGCCTACTTAGGGCACATAGTTACCCCAGAGGGCGTTAAGCCCAAACCCGATAAAATTAAAGCTATAAAAAATTATCCAATACCTAGTACTACTAAACAAATAAAAGGATTTTTGGGTCTCTTAGGTTACTACAGACGTTTTATCGATAATTTTGCAAAAATTACAAAACCGTTGACAAAATGTCTTAAAAAAGGTGCCAAAATTATTCATAATGGGGAATTTGTCAATTGTTTCAATAATTGTAAAAATCTTCTTATAAATGAACCGATATTACAATATCCCGATTTCACGAAACCGTTTAACTTAACTTGCGACGGCAGCAATGTGGCTCTTGGATGCGTCCTCAGTCAAGGCCCAATAGGTCAAGACTTGCCCATAGCATATGCATCGCGAACATTAAACGACTCCGAGCAAAAATATTCCACCATAGAAAAAGAGTGTCTGTGTATTGTTTGGGCCACAAAGTATTTCCGCCCCTACCTATTTGGTAGAAAGTTCAACATTATAACAGATCATAAGCCCCTCCAGTGGCTCTTCTCGTTAAAAGACCCTAGTTCTAAACTGGTTAGGTGGAGACTCAAATTAGAAGAGTTCGACTACAAAATCATATACAAAAAGGGAAAGCTTAATACAAACGCGGATGCGCTATCGCGAATCGAGTTACACACTAAAGAGACAGGCGAAAATTTTGACCTAGGTAGGTACACAAATGAAATAACCCAAAATTTAAGCCAAAATAACGAAAGTACCGTGGAAAATCAAAATCTTCAAAACTCACATAATATCATAAATAGCGACAACTCCGAAAAGGCGAGCCATGATATAGATCAAATATCTACATTAGTTCATGTAGACGATGAACCTCCAGCTATCCCGGCGCCCAAACCAGATGATGACGACGCCACGGTTCACTCGAACGCGTCACATGACCCTGTCGCCGGTGTCCCCATATTAGATATCGCTGTCAATTACGGTGCCAACCAATTGCTCATACAAGAAGTTTTACATTCTCCTGCGAAACCTAAAACCATAATTTTGTTCGAAAAGAAACGTCGGATCGTTGCCCAAATTTCCAAAAACGATTTTGAGCAAGACATTTTAAATCTAATAAAACAATACGTAGTACCAGAAAAATTGTATTACGTTTATTTCGAAAACCCCGATATATACGAACCTTTTTCAGAAGTGATAAGAAAAAACTTTAGGTGGCCTTCTATCAATCTTAAACGCTGTTTGAAAAAATTAATCGATGTGACCGAAAAACAAGACATACCGGAAATTATCAAAAACTACCACGAAGGCAAATCAAATCATCGAGGAATCGACGAAACGTTAGAAAAAATCAAAATTAAATATTATTGGCCCAACTTGAAAAATTCAATACAGACTTTTATAAACGATTGCGAAACCTGTCAAATTAGCAAATATGAACGTCGCCCAGTCAAAATGAAAATGAATGTAACCCCCACGCCGACCGAGCCCTTTGAAATTGTCCACCTAGATACATATACTCTAGAGCAAAGTAAATTTCTAACCATCATAGACAGCTTCTCTAAGTACGCTCAGGCATATCCCTTAAAATCACTGGCCTCAACAGAAATCGTGGATAATCTTCTTTTCTATTTCTCCCATCATAAAATTCCGAAACAAATTATTGTTGATAACGGTACGGAATTTAAAAATTCGGTTGTTACTGAACTCCTACAACTCCACAAAATAAAAATTCATTTTTGCTCTCCTCAACACCCTCAATCAAATGGGCTGATTGAAAGACTACACTCAACCCTTGCTGAACACATACGTCTTCTTAATAACCAAGAATTTAAAAATACACCGGTTTCCCAAAAAATGATATATGCCATTCTGGCCTACAATAATTCAATACACTCCTCCACTAAACTGAAACCGACTGACGTAGTTAATGGGCATATAACAGCTGACGACCCGTTTGACATAAATATCGATAAATTATTACTAAGCGATTATATCAGCAATCACAAACAAAAAGCAAAACTCTTGTATGCTAAAATCAACGAAAAATTATCGGAGTCAAAAGAAAAGTTAATCGATAAAATTAACAAAAATAGGGACGACCCCGAAATTTTTGAAGCCGAACAAGATGTATATGTAAAAAAGCATGTGCGGCAAAAAGATGCCAATAAATTCTCAAAACCAAGCAAACTTATTTCTGTTAATAAAAAACGCAAGACGGCTAAAACTAGTTCCCATGAGAAAGTACACTTAAGTCATATAAAACGTCCCCTGAGAAAACGATACAGTTTTACCAACTAATGCTTTATTTTAATCTTTTCAGCATTCTTCGCTTAACATTCGGATTCGAAGAAAAAATTACCGTGAGAGAATTAAAAGACAATCCCGGTGTAATTCCTTTTAATCTAGGAAATGCAAAAGTGCAAAAATCCACTCACACACTTATTCATTATTATGACCTTAACCCAATTTTGACGGAATTAAATAAGCTTCATAATAAATCTAGAAATCTAACAGACACAATTAATAAACATGCTGAATATAGCTTTGATGTCTCAAATTACCTTAAAATTCTTAAGCTTATACAGGACCGTGTTGACAAAAAAATACGAGAAATTATACCTCGTCCGAATAAAGTAAAACGAGGATTATTTAATGGTTTAGGATGGTTTTTCAAATCTATAACGGGAAATTTGGACGCATACGATGGGGAAAGGTATGATAAAATAATTTTGGAACTTCAAAATAATCAAAATACGGTAAATTCAAATATTTTAAAAGAAAACTCAATATCTCTGAGCATAATTAAAAAATTTAATGCCACTATTCAACAAATTAGGGTTAACGAAAAATTATTGGAATCTAAATTAAATCAAATAGGAATAATTGTACAAAAAACTGCTTACAGAGACAATTCTATCTTCATTAAAGATATCATAAACCAAATAATAAATGTCTATGAAATCATTGACTTAACACTTCAAGATATTGAAAACTCAATTACATTTTCTAAGTTAAAAATTATGCATTCAAGTCTTATTAAGACAGAAGATCTCTATCTTGAACTTTTAGAGGTCCAAAAACTAATTGGCACTGACCAAATGCCATTAGAGGTTACGCTAGAAAACATCTTGTTGTATGAAAAAATAATTAACATAGACTGTTTTGTATTTAAAAATAAGATAACATATTTACTGCGTATTCCGATAACGTACCCGACCTATTTTAAATTCCTCCACCTTTACTCTATTCCTATATTGAGAGAGAGTCAGTTTAAGGTTATTATCCCGCGAAAACCCTTTCTTGTAATAAACAAATTGCACTACGCATTCCGAAACCACAGATGTACAGAAGTCAAAGCCCAACACTATGTTTGCGATAAAATGGAACTCAAAGAAATCAGCGAAAGCAGCCCATGCACTGTTAAACTTCTACAAGATGCCAAGAACACCTCCACTTGTCAACAGATCGAAATAAAAATCACAAAGTCAACAATTAAACAATTAGATGTTCCGGAACAATGGGTCCTTATCCTACCGCAAGAAGAAATCGTCAAATTCAAATGCAACAGCCAAGAAGAAAGCCGAAAATTCCTGGGTACTTATTTACTAAAAGTACCACATAACTGCAAGATCCATCACTAATAGTCGAGTAGCCGCACCTAACATCAGTGAACCGATATTGTTCCCTGACCTCGACAATGAAATACGCCTTCTGCCAACACTTAATCTTAGAGTGCAGTTGCAAGAAATTGAATTAGATGGGCTACATGAAGTACAGAATTTAATTGAAGAAAACCAACCGGCACAATTCTGTCCTGGTGTTTCTGGACTATCATGTTGTACGCCGCCGTAGTAAGCGCCCTTGTCTGGGTCATTTACAAAAAGAGATGTTCCTATAAACTGAAGAATCCCCGAGAAGTAGAACTTCAAGACGTTCAACTACCCCGTTAGCCGTGGAGTTGAAGCCTTGGGGGGAGGAGTTACATCACACCCTGTAACGAAGACCATAGCCAACCTGCTGACATAACATTCTTCTTTTTGCAAGCATATCATTATTTACTTCACTTCAACTAATGTACTGGATTTTTACGGTCAGTCAGAGTAAAGACTTCGAAGCGTAAGAATCCAATCTCGAATTCTTGTAATTTAGAAAAATAAAATTTTTTAAAAACGGAATTTCTAGTTATCAATAGTTAACTCATGGGTAAAATTCTTTACAAGAGTCTAATTACATACTTTAACATGTAGACTAGTCTGCCTACAGAATGTTTCGATACATAATATAAACAATATTATTTAAGCAAGCATAAGAAATTATATCATTTACCTTAAGTTTTTATAGACACATAGTAGTTGTACATGTACAATTACTTTCATCCTATCGTGACTTATCAGTGCGCCGATCGTAAGAGAGAAACATTAAATAATAGTGAAGAATTGATTTCAAAATTTTAAAATTGGTTAATTTGTTTGACATGTAACCTAGATATGAAAAAATGATAGTTTGCAGCCATCTATAACGTTATTTTTAAATGTGTTCAGATAATTTGTTGCGTTTAGATTGACAAACAAAAATCTTTTTTGGCTTTTTCGCAACTGAATAAAAATATTTTACTTTAAATTAATTAAAGCAAATAGTCTACATGTTGAGGTATGTAATTATATTAAATATTTGCTTATGCTATATATTACTCTGATATAAAATAGATAACTTCTTGCTGATTTTTTATATGAGTTAGAAAGAAATGTTTTAACAAATAAATGTGATACCATTAGAAATGCACTGCATTGCCTCTTATGGCGGGTTTTTTTTAACTTTCTTGATTGTTTTTAAAACCAACCGGGTATAATCGGCCCTGAAATACTCTTTTGAAATAAATATCTACAGGCTAATCCATTTAAAAATATATAGGTTGTCTATATTTGTCTAATAAAATATAGTACACAAACTCAACAACTTTGGAATTAGAGTATTCTTGTATCTTATATTGTTAAAACTGTAAATAGGTGACAAAATATACATAAAAACCGTATAGAAACTGGTTCAACAACATTTTTTTCTAATACATCGTAAAGTAGTAGTTGATGATACATTATTCATCTCCTTTCTTTTTTTTACTAACTCTGTGCAATATACAGTCCAGTCGCAAGCTGCGGTGAAGTAAATTTGTTAAGATGTACTTCACCGCTTAATTAGATACACATTTTATATCTTAATTAGATACACATTTTATATCGCGACATCTACTTATTGTGAACCTCACAAGCTTGTCAAGTTTACGAAGTAGAAAGTATTTTATTTTTTTAATAAAATGTTAGCAGTCGAAAAGAATTTCAAGGCAAGACCTAGGCGTGATTCATGGTAAGGACAAGTTATCAAAATGAAGCTGCCCTTTCTTAACTTTATTATGGATTAAGTTGTATTGTGCTACTGGAAAGAAAACAAAGGCATAATAGTCAGGCACAATCGTTTCATTTCTCATCTAAAATTGTGTTAACGATAATTTTTCTAAAATCCATTTATGTTTCGTAAATTACTAGCTTGATTCAATTTCGTGTGTGCTGCGTCTCCTATACTATCTATCTCCAGTTTTGACTTTTTTGTTTATGACAACCTCGCTTATCATTGTAACATTTGACCAAATATCAGTTTTACATAGTATAGAGTAATCCTCTCGCATAGGTAGTTTGAATCAAGAATAACTCATGTTTGACAATATAGCACAATTGAGAAAATTGAATTTACTAGTGGTACTTGCTCACAGCATATACCAAAGGCAAATACAGTTTAACTGGCAGCCTGAATTTTAGTAATGAATTTTTAGTAAGAATCTCACTTAAACTATTGAAACTATATGATTATTTCTACGAGAAAATTTTGAACACGATTCTAAAGAATCTATAGAAACTATTTTACAGCATATCAAGTAATTACGAACTAAAATATGCTTACCTTTTTCTTTGCTTTTTTAAAATATCTGTTTTAAATAATGCGATCGTAAACTGACCAGAAGCGTGCGTCTTTTGCATGATCATATATATTGGACTGTGGGTTCCAACAGATAGATCTTCCTCCCTATAGTACAGGCACGTTGCCCAGCGGCTACTATTTGTTTGGATATTTGAAGAAGGACCTTCGTGGGCGACAGTTTAACGACGAAATTGAGTTAAAAGAACCGGTTATAGCGCATTTTGTAGATAAACCAAAATAATATTTTTTAAAAGGGATTGAATTGCTAATAAAGAGATGTAATAAGTATATTGAAGTTAAGGGGGACTATACTGAAAAATAATAAAAACCTGCTACCCCATTTTCACTTCTTAATAATTCAGTAAAATGTCTCTTATTAAAATTCGTTAGTTGAAATAATTCTGATTGACATGATTCTAGGAGCAGTATATTTTTTTCACTAACTATTATCGCTAAATAGTTTAACAAATATTAAAAGAGTTAACGTTTTAATTTAAATATAGTGCCCTCCCGACAACAAAAATTTCTTTACACAGGTAGAAAATAAAATACTGATAATAATAAGAGTTTTGTGAATATAGTTTTCTCCTTTTATTTTTTTTTAAATTAAGACAAAATCCTTTTTATATGTATGTAAACGAAAACACTTGTTTAAAGCTTAATTTATTTTACAAAGAATACAATACATGACAATTATTTCGCCAATACTGTGGCTTCATCAGATATTAAATCTTAAATAAGAGTGTACCACAAACTGTAGGTATTAAATACCTGAACCCGTGTTGCTGATATTATACAGGTAAAATATTTTGGATTTTCCATTATTGAATGAAGATTTAACTACGGGAAAAGTCCAATTGATCGTTTAATAATGTGTTGTTATTTTATGTTCGTTTATTTCCATATTTTCTAGTAAATTGAGTTTTTTTTTCATTTTCGTTTTACATGCAAAATTTCAAAGTTCTCATCGAAAGTATGGTTTTCTTGAATTAAATGTTTAGACTAACTGGAATTATCTTTCTGTTTTCTGTAACTAAATGTATATTAATTAATTCTTTTTTAAAACGTTCTACTTGTTTATCCAATATAAAATTTTGAACAGATTTCACTATTTGACTTGTAGACACCGGATTTATTCAGTTTTTTGGTTCTTGTCTTAATGTTTTTATATATCTACTAAGGCTGTTGTTAGTCCTAAAAGCAACAGTTGCATCTTTATTCTTAAAAAAACTTAGCAACATTTGATGTTATTTTTCCTGTATAAGTAAAATTATGAAATTGAGTATTAGTTGTTTGAATTTATTAGTAGGATAAACTAATTGTAATGCTTTTTTATATTGTTTTTTCTTTACTAATTTGTCTAATAGATTCTCATGATAACCGTTATTCACCGATATTTGTTTTATTATATTTAACTGTTTTTTATAACTTTCATAGATTAGAGATATGTTGATCAGTCTATAAACAAAACTAATATATGCTGATATTTTATTATTATATTGTGTATTGTAATGTCAGTAAAACATGCCGATATATCATCAACATACCGATACCAATAAATAAAATTTTTAATAAGGGAATATTCATGAATTTTAGTTTCTAGATGGTCCATAAATATCTCGGACAAAATTGGACTTAAAGGGTTTCTCATTATTAAACCTTCCTTACTTATATACATAGTCTCGGTAAATTCAAAACAATTTTCATCCAAACAGGACGACAAGGCCTCTAAGATACCCTGTTTATCAACTGAATTAAAAATATTTTTAGTTAGAAGTTCTTCAACTAGTAGTATAACATCAGATGGTGGTATACTCGGGAATAAATTTTGAGCATCAACGGATATCAGTTCGGCGTTACTTGGAATAGTCAATTTATTGATTTTAGTTATTAATTGAAAGCTATTTTTTATACTTATTTAGGTTTAAAAGACCTACATGCAGTACAATAACAAAGACATTTACAACGTTTATCTTAAAGGAATTCAATCCAATTTCTTCTATCTAAATATTGTAAAGTGGTTAGTTAAAAAAACGGTGAAACATGTTAAATTTATTTTATATCTTTCTAAAACAACATATTCTATACAATGTAGAGCAGCCCTTGAGAATACAGGAATCACCTAAAAATACAAATAATTATATTATAACGCTTACCTTAAAAAAAAGGTAAACAGGAGAATTTGAATTTCTTTTTTTTGCATACGCTAAAAATATTTTTATATAGGATTGCTTTAAGAGGATGAAATGTATCATTAGAATCACCCTGCAGTCGAAAAAAAAATTATAACCAAACCTGTTTTATGTTAAAAGATTTAGAATCCCACACGGATTCCGCCAACCACAACACAAACAAACAAACAAACAAAAGTATGCTTTATTGCCGCAGAAAAATTTTACAATTTTATGGACAAAGCAAAATATACCTAAAAATAGGACATATCAAAACATTAATCGAAAATAATTTCGACAGGTCAGTGCTTTTTTTTTTTTTTAAAAATGTATATTATCAATTTACCAAATCGTAAAACACACGTTAGAATATAACATAACATTGCAAACAGTAAATGAATCATGATAACCTTATAAAAGTAAACAAACACACATGTAGGAGGTGAATAATTTCGATGACATTGAAATCAAAATTGCAACTATGCGACCTTAAACTCTATGTTATTATAGTTATACAAATAATTGTGATGTTAAACAGAAGGTATATTGAACTAGTGTAGAATGTAGTATACAAAAAGAATTAAATTGTTTTTAATCCAATATCTAACAAAAATAATTAAGTTTTAAGTGAATGTTCGACAGTTCTTTTCCTTATATAATGATTTACAAAATTCTATGCTACGAGTTAGGACATGACTCACAAAAGATTTAAGTAAACAAGCGAGTTTAGTGACAATTTAAAGAGACTTACTCACTGAAAAAAAAAATCATTAACGCTGTAAAATGGTCTCTCAATGAGGTATGCTTTGGTGTTTTTTCGAAATCGTGCAAGCATAGGGATAGATTTTAAATGTACTGGCAGATTGTTGTAAAGTTTTATGGCGTTGTAAATAATTGATTTTTTTATTAATTCCGTGGAAGGAATGGGAAGATAAATATCATGCCTAGAGTTTCTTGTAGGGTATACATGTTGTGGCCTTTCTGGGAGGGTGTTTATATGTTTTCTCAGCAAACATACCGTTTCCAAAATAAATAATGCAGGAAGTGTTAATATTTCATGTTTTTTGAAATAGTATTGGTAGTGAGCTCTATTATTTAGACCAAACAAATAACGAATGGCTCACTTTTGAAGCATAAAAATACTACGAAATTGCTCGGTGGTACAGCAGCCCCAAAAGGGAAGGCCATAGCGGAGGTGGGATTCAAATAAAGAGAAATAAGTAAGTCTGGCAGAAGGAACGTCTAGTTCTTTTGAAACTGATCGAATGGCGAAGCAGGCGGTAGAAAGTTTTTTAGTTAAGGTGTCAATATGATTAGACCATTTTAGGTTGCTATTTATATTTAAATCCAGGAATTTAACCGACTCTACGTATTCAATATTGCTGTTATGTACCTGAAGTGGTTGTAAAGTTCCCTTATAAGATAACGCCACCGTTTTATCGACGTTAAAACAAAGCATATTGGAATCGGACCAAGCCTTAATTATAACCAAGTCTTTGGAGATACTAGAGTGTAAAGACGTTGTATCAAAATCACTCCATGTTATGCTTGTGTCATCAGCAAAAAGGGAGATTCTTCCATTAATTTTAAGGTTCGTGATATCATTAATGTATAACAAAAAAAGAATAGGTCCCAAGACTGAACCTTGAGGGACTCCACTTGTAATCAACTTACAATCAGAATCGGAACCATTAGCCCTTACAAGTTGTTGCCTTTTTCCAAGATAAGATTTGAACCAATTTAAAGAAGTACCACGAATTCCATAAAAATTTAGTTTGTTTATCAGAATTTCATGACTAACACAATCAAAGGCTTTCGCATAGTCACAAAAAACTGAGGCAGTTGGGTGGTTGTTATTGAGAGATAAGTAGACGCCATTGGTGCACTTGTTGGGTAGAAATCCGAACTGCTCCGGGGATATTATCTGATGTTTCAGGAGAAATGGCATAAGACGGTTCTTCAGTAGCCTTTCGATGATTTTTGATAGCACTGGTAGTAGTGCAATTGGGCGATAATTGCAAGAGTTAGTTTTTTCGCCGCCTTTATGAAGTGGAATAATTATAGCTGTTTTAAGGCAATCAGGGAATACACCTTTTATAAAGGACTCATTTATTAATGTTGTAAGGGCCTCTATGACTGGGAGTGGCAAGTTCAGGAATATTCTAATTGATAGGCCATCAGTGCTACACGAAGATTTACTTTTGATATTATGTATTACCTTCAATAGTTCAGTGTTGCTAACGGGACTTAAGAAAAAGCTATCAGCTAAATTTTTTGAAGGAGGGAGAAACGAAAGAGGGTCCAAACTTGGCGAGATACTAGAGGTAACATTTTTGCTTACATTAATAAAATAATCATTTAGATCATTAGCCCCTGGCAAGATCTGAGTCACAGGGTTTGATTTGTTTCTGAGGTTATTGATGATGGACCAAGTTTCTTTTGAAACGTTATTAGAGTTTGTTAGACGTTTTCGGTAGTGTAATTTTTTTGCTGACTTAATAAGAGTAGTGTAGATCCTCCTATAGTTAGAGATATAGTCGACAATAAGAAAGGAGTCGGTGAATTTTTTTATATATGAGAGCGAGCGCATATTTTTAGCAGAAATTCGTATTCCTTTCGTGGTCCACGGTTTATGCCGCTTAGGTTTGATATTCTTAAGCGGGAAGGCCTTGTTAAAAGCACTTAAAGTTTTATTTAAAAAAGTTCTGAAGTTTGTGTTGACATTATCAGATTCAAAATTCCAATTGGTGTTAAAGCAAATATTATGAAATACTGAGAAATTTGCGGCCGAGAAAATTCTGCCCCGATGGCGAGATCTTGGTAAGGGCCTAATAGGTAAACTAAACCTGGAAATTACCGCCTCGTGATCGGAAAGACCTGAGTTATAGACCTGTGATTGCACCTCTGATGGAGAAAAATCAGACGCCATGTAATCGATGATAGAAGAAGAGTTTTTTGAAATTCTAGTTGGCGAGGATACATGCATTGAAAGACCGAAAGAGTCGAATATAGAAATTAGATATTTCTGGATGGCACAAACAGTAGCATAGTCAATATTAAAGTCCCCGCATAGAATTTTTTTACCTTTAATCGGTAGGCTGTCTAGCAAACTTACCAGGCTATTTAAAAATGATTGTACATCAGAGTTTGGTGATCTATAAATACAAATTACATAAAGATCAAGATTTTGATTATATACTATAGAGAATTCAAAAGAGCTATCCGCTAACAAATGATCATATTTAGATACCGACATGAAATCTCCATTTAGGGATAGAATCAGTGTTCCCCCATGAGCTGAGTTTTTTCTGTCATATCTAGCTACTGTGGTATACCTCTCAATATAAAAGGGTTCGTTTAGATTCAGCCAGTGCTCAGTAATTGCAACAAGTTGGGGGAACTCCAATTCTTCCAGAAATAGGTACAACTCGTCAGTTTTATTTCTTAGAGAAGCAATATTAATTAGAACCATATTAAGACTAGTAACAACAGGAAGTTTTGAGGAATCTAGTTCCTCAGGACACGTCGTGTTTTCTAAAAATTTTTTTTGGGAGAATTGCTGGTAAAATAGTTTTTATGGCATTCTCTGGTCCTCTGAAGATGAATCGATCTCTCCGAAGATATGTAGGATCCATAGGCTGCAAGATCCGCTTCCACTTCTGCTGCGTTAAATCCGTAAGCAGCATGAAAATCGAAATATATCTTATGTAGGGTTCTATAATCTATAGGAATGCCTTCAGAAGCCAAAAACAGCCTGGTGCTTGTATTTGTAAACCCTTCAAAGTGAATTGGCGCAGGTTGGTCGTGCAGGAAGGCGAGATATAACTTGAAGGCCTTTAAAATGGCTGGTTCTCTTAGTCTAGACATGAGGAAACGGTTATCAGAACTTTTTTCGGTTCGCGTAAGCTTCACTGTTGGGGAAGACATTGGATCAAAAATAGGTTCTTGGTCAGTAGGAGCTTTCTTGGAAAGACTGTAGCAGTTGTCGCTCAACAAGACTTTTGCTTTGCAGGCAGCAATGGCCCCTTTGTCAGAAGATATTATAGTGCCCTTTTGAGAAATTGGAGAGGAGACAACCAGTGAACTGACGGAGCTCGAGTTGGTGGGCAGTTTTTTCGGTGTGGAGGGAGGTGGGAGGTTCGGTGTAGATTTTTCTGTAAGTTCGGATACAGCTGACCGTTTTATTACTACGCCATGTGGCCATAGATTGCTGTCTAAAAGCTTTTCAGCTGACTTTTTTGACTGAGTTCCAATTTTAAAATCAATATTTGAGATATGATTGATTAGGTGGTAGCATCGAATAAACTCTGTAGTCCCAAGCTTTTCCTTAACGTAGTGAACTATGTTGTTAGGCGTAAACCCTGCAGGAAGATTTCTTACGACTACATAGTGCCACCGTTGTGTATTATTACAAGCCAGCTTGCTGGAGCCTTCAGTAGTACTGGGAATATCCGTAGGTGTTACCTCAGTTTGTGTAGAGGCGGTGGAGCAGGTAGTTTCCATAGTTGGTGTAGGCAAGGGTATGGTGGTAGGGTATGTATTTTTGATATGCTTACACTTATGTTGGCTTTCATATTTGGAGTATAACTCCTCTACCAAGTCAGTTACACAAGTTAGGTTGCTCTTAATGTTAGCAATACCTGCTTTTAATTCAATTGAAGAGGAGTCCTGTACTTGGATTTTTATCACTTCTTCGGCATTGTTGAAGAGGATTTGGGAAATATTGAAAATATTCTGTTCCATATCCCTTAGAGACTTTAACAACATATCTGGTTTGTAAGCGGAAAACTCCCTCGAGAGATTATGGATATCGTCAATTTTTTTCTCCATGAGATCCCACCTGGATTCACTCTTCACTAAAATGTCATACATTTCAGAAATTGTCGGTACACTACTTGACAATTGAGATACACGGTTTGCGACTGAATCAAAAAGTTCATGTGGAATCAAATTTTGAGGTACCTTTGTGATTTTATCGTTGAGATATTTCAAACTAGGGGAGTCGCACAGGGCGCAGAAAAATCGGAGGTGGGTTGATTTTTGTAATATCAAGATTTTTGTGGTAGCCTTATCAAGGCCCGTGCAATTCATGCAAAAAGATCGTTTACACTCGCTACTACAACGAAGTTTATTGTATTTGTCTTTCTCTGAAAACTCTTTACGGCAATTGTCACACTTGTATTCAGCCATATTTAGAAAATGAAAGTGACTGTTCAATGTGTTTCCTGTACCATCGTTTATCTCGGCGGAGTATAAACAAGTTTTGTTGAACCTTCAGTGTGAGCTTCCTGGTCAGTGGTAGGATTGTCGACTTTCATTGCAATGGATGTGTGTTCGAATCCTCGTTTAGTCAATGATTTTTCTTATTTTTTAATAAAACTTAGAATTTGGATTTTCGCATTACGTTTTGGATAACCCTGTTTTTTGAGATTATGTAAAAAAGTGAATCTGAATTAAAAATAAGATCTTTCTTAACAAAACTTATAATGTTAGGTGGCTATGTCCCATTAGCATTATGTTAGCCCATGTTAATGTAATAAAACCATCATTAAAGCTAGAAAATCACATGCTAAGCTAACCTCAAATCATCAAAAACAGATTTGAAATACGCGCGAACACTAAAGTGGTGTGATTGTCTGATAGATACAGAATGAGTAGGCTTAAAATTCAGACCACTAGTGATAATGAAAAAATATGCAGAAAAAAAAGCTCTAATAAGCAATTTTTAAAATCTATGTTTTTTCATAATTAAAAATTGCAATAATAACTACACCACTAGTACTGTTTTTTGTGTATTTACTAAATTTATTCTTACTCCGAAAGTTCCTATTATCATCTTTATTTAAAACAGCAGTTTACTAACACAATACCTAAATACGATTGTACAAGATTAAAAGGGGTGGTAATCTGAAGTTTCCTGGATTTTGCATGGAAATTCAATCTGTTTAAAACAAAAACGATTGATCCGCGGTTTCTCGGCAATTTATAGGGTTTTCGTCTTTTTACAACTCTCGAGATGAAGGTCTTAAATTCTCTCTTTCTTAAACTAGCGACTTCGTCTAAGGGAATAAAACGTGTTGTTTCTCACGTAGTTTGTCTTGGGTTTTTTCGGAGAGCAAGTCAAATACAGATGATTTAGTTAAGTCGCATTCTAACGAATAGATTCTACTTATTAAACCTTAAATTTCCCATCAGAAATTGATAAGCCTGTTGTTATTTTTCGTTGAGAATAAAAATTAAAATGCAGTCGAACACTGTCCTAGGTCTTAGACTCGGCTAAAATTTCGAGAAAATACGGTTTTGAGGTTAAGAAAAAGAAACAAGTTAGGTTTATTTCTGATCCTATTGCGAGAACTGCGTTTAAGGTTTTGGACGGGTATAGAAGCCATTTAAGAATGTCAGAAGAGTAATTTAAAGACTTACCTAGAGTATTTAGCAACATGTGATTCACTGCTTTTGTACAAAATTGTAATATAATTTATTAAGAATATTTTTACAGTGATTTAAAAAATATATTGTGTAGTTTTCCGATAGTACGCCATGATTTGTTTCGGTCTGTAATTTGAATTATTTTGCCTCAGAAAAATCAGCAGTTAGTCTACGACAGTTGTGTAGTTCCCTATTGACAAACTGATTTTGCTTTTATCAGATGCGTCAAATTAATCATCTTTGCTTCCCTTATCTTGCGCGACTCTATCCAGCTTATCAATTGCTACGTTAATACAGGTCACATAAAACCACAGCTTTTTTTTTGCAGTTCTAAAACGCTTAAAAATCTGATTATGGCACCTATACGTGTGTTTTCTATTTTTACGTTATTAGTTCTTCTGATAACAAATTAGTGTCAGTATTAATCGCATTTCAGCTAAATTGAATTCTTCTTCTATTTCAGATTTATTGTGTTTTGCTTTATTTATTATTTATTATAAGGTGCAAATACAGAGGTCTACAACAATTTTATTTATAGTGTTATTAATACAATATCCCCAGAAATGCACACTCACATAAAAAAAAGTAAAAAATATTTAGAATTTTAGCACCTTTTACCTAGAAACAGAAGCGTTTTTTGAATTATTTCCACTTGTAGAGTAACCCCTCTATTCGAACGGAATTTCAGAACTAATTGTATAGAATTAATTAATTATTAATTTATTATTATTAATATTATTAACAGCGAACAAGTCCAATATAACAATATAATTTTAGAATCGTCATTTAGAGGATATCGGTGTTGATATTTTGAACATGTTTTCTCGCAAAATCTCAGACTTATAATAGTGGATTCGAATATTAATAACAATGAAATAGATCTTGTAAACTTAGTTTTAATAAAAGTTATGATTTATCATATTCCGCGGGCAAAAATATATAATCAGCTATTAAGAACATCTTTAAAAAACTGTTTGGTGGAAAAAATAAAATGTAACAATTCCTATAAAATTATTCAGCCATTAAATGGTTAGGTTAGTGTAGGGGAAACTACAAACGTTAGTGGCCAGGAGATAAGCAATAGATTGGTGGTTGAAATAAGTCGAAACAAGTTTAATGAAAGAGCATCATATCCTCAAAAATTATGGAACGTAGAAATTCGGAGTCAGTAGTTGATTTGGTGGGTACAAGTTTGGAATTTCTTTTGGGAAAAAGTATTCAACAGTTGACAATATACTAACTTTTCAAAACACTAGAGCGCTCAAATAAACCGTTGGTCAGACGAGCTTATATATGCAAATTTTGTATAAAATTTAAGTTTCAATGTTTTCAATAAGAATTAGGATATTTAACTGCGGATTTTGGCATTATCCAGCTCTCGGTATAGATTGTATGATCTAAAAGGAGCAAAATTCAAACTTCAACAATAAATTTGTTGTAGAGAGTATTATGTAAGCCATTCTTATATTCTGAAAATATTCTCAAACGATAACTGTTACAAAATTAAATATTTTCTAGTTCTTTCCTAGCCATGATAATCTACGCCTAAATAACAAGAAACAATTTTAGCAGTTTTTTAATTTTTTTTCAGTTCTTGATGTACATACACAATGTTTTGAAAAAATTGGATTTTTTTCTTAACATGCTTTCCTCAACTCTTATGTTTATTAAACAATTTGTTCTTACCTCAGTTGTTATAAATATTAAAGCTTCTAAATGTTTTAATATGGCTATTTTACATAAATGCTTGTCAAAAATTGAGTGCTACAATACCAAAATACAAAAAAATCGGTTTTTGGTATTTTTTATTTTAAAGTAACTTTAAATGTTATGTCAAACGCCAAAACATTAGTATCCTTTAATTTTAATATGAATTAAAGTAAAAATAGATCTTTTTGCAGAGATTGTGATTAAAATTTCAATATCCCTTCGTTTTTTAACTTTTTGAATTTACCTTACAGGTAAAATAAATAATCCTATAGCTCGCCACCTTCAATATTGTTTTAATTTTTCGAGTTAAATGCAAATGTTTCATATAAAAGATATAAAATCTCTCACATATATTATATAAAGTGAATATTTATTTATATAGGATGTCTCAACACCCTGTATACTATATATTCGTCAAATGGGTCGCGTCTTGCTAATACTTGGTTTGATACCGTTATCTTAAAAAATACCTGGAAATTTAACAAAACAAAAAATATTTATAATCAGCAAAAAGAAACCCACTCAAAACATTCTACACACATAAGTAAGATAAAAAATTCAATGGTTGGCACCTCCAAACCGAAATATTTAATTGAATAATACATAAAAAAGAGAAAATGCCTATCTTCCTGAATTTAAATATGCTAAAATGAAGCATTATGTAGTACTCTTTATTGTTTTATAGACAAAAATAATCAAATAATTATGGTTTTGAAAAAATCATTGACACCCTGAGATTCTAATTTTGACACCTTATTTTGGTACACATAAACCTGGAACCTTAAGATATGAAAACTTATTACTTGAATTCAAAATTAGTTAAAAACTTTCGTTTTTTTACGATAATGATACAAAAATATAAAATTTGCATGCTCAGAACCAATGTATAAAAAGTATTGAAAGAACTCAGTTATATAAAAAATAAAATAACAATAATAAACTAATAATACTGTCAATATTTTTACTTTTTTGTTTTTCGATGAAAACAAAAAAAATTGTTTCATTATCATTGTACACTCGTGATGAGTCATTTAAAATGGTTCTAAAATCTTCTCCTGTATTTTCTATAACGATTAACTATTTTTTGATATCATTTCCACTAATGAGACTACTGACGGCAGTTACAGCTAGGCCTCTTCTTTCTATAACTTCTACATGACGTTTTAAGAAAACTTTATACCACCCTTTCCGGCCTTCCATTTCTGAATGGTATCTGTATCTTGTGTTTCTTTAATTATACTTGCACCGAAGCTTGAATATCGTGCATCCGATGAGGAAACTGACTGAAAATGACTCAAATATCTACCTAAAGAAATAACCAATTTAAATACTAATTAACAATAAAAGATTATTACTTTAATAAGGTTTCCTCTTGTTCAATAATTGTATGGAACACGGTAGGACGATAACTATGAGATTATTAAATATTTCGTTTAAACGAAACTGAATTGTTGGACGGGGAATCTTTTGGTTTTCCCTTTCTTTACCATTCCATTATTTGACTGCTTCAACTGCACTTATATGATAGTGCCAACTACTGTCTATAGCCACAATTACTCTAAAATTATTTTAGTGGCACTGCTATGCCACCCGTTGTTTTACTTATACTGGTTGGCATCCTAAAAATAAGACTATAAAGAAAATTAAAACAAAAAAAATCAGAAAATCTTCAAGTGGAAATATTTCAAAAAATTCCAAATATTTTTAAAATTTTTGTTTTTATGTGCCCCGTTTATTTCTGGGGATATTGTTTTAAATTAATGAAAATCCAATATAAAAAATAGTACTTTATAGGTATGTGATACTGAAATCTGGAACCTTGAAAAAAACATGTCGATTTTGATTTTAAGTTTCCCATATTTTAGTAATATTTATTTGCATTTATCGCATCTGTTAAAGTTATCACATATACCTACACATATTCAAATGGTAGCATAAGTGATATGATACCTTTTTAGAAAGTTATTTTACTTCGACTCGGCGAGTGTTATATAGTTCTTGCCATTTTCAAAATTCCGTATTCGTCGTAGTGTTACATCGAACTTTCTGTATATTTTTACTATTCGGTCGCTCTAACTTGGAGACGGTTCGAGATAAACGTTTGAAATTCGTTTCATTTTTAAAGCAAACTTGGGGTTCTCGAACGGTATCAAACGGATCTTCGTATCATTGCTGGTTTTTCATGTATGTATGTTTTTTTTCGAGTTTTTACAATTTTCTGTGACAGGTACACGATAACTGCCGAAAAAATTGAAATAACGATTTAAAACATTTAAGAGACGTCCCTTTTCATGATCTCATGAACCCTATTGAAAATGGGCAGGATCGAAGTTTGGGAAGTATGTTTTTTAAATTAAACCTCGTTTTTTGGTAAAAATAAGGGCCCATTTAACGTCCTCTGGTGGCCAAACGGTTCAAGTTTTCGACAAAAAAAAGATAAAACAAAAAACCTTATAGAACATTTTTTTCAAAAAAGTGTGAGTAGATTACATTTATCGCCGCTCCTTAAAAAAATATTCAATTTTCTTAATTTTTTTTTCTTGTGTTGTTGCTCGCTAAAAATTAGCTTTATTGAAAATTGCTATAAGGCAAAATTAATGAGACGGTAAATGGTACAAAAATGCGTTTTAAGTTTGTAGCTAAATGACTCAGAAGAAAAACTACTTGCGTGTAAAACATTCAGTGTTTTTTCCTGTTTGGTGGTATTCGTCCGCCACTGACCAATATTAAATTGTATTAAAAAGCAGCAAAACGCTCTGGGGTTCTAGAGTATTTTATTTCTAAAAGCACATCGATGTTTCTAGGTCCTGCCAAAATATCGAGAGATTATATATTATTATTATAAGATTATATATTATATTAAGAGAAATTAAAAAACTTGCAATTTTTGAAAATTGAGCTAACCACCAGCTTTAAAACCGAATATAGCCGAAATTCTAAATTTTTTTCACTCAAAGCAACAACTCTAAAATATTATCTACAGCATTCCAATTTACTATTGCATCCACGAGGTATCAAAATATCATAAAATCAAACTTTAAGAAGATCGGAAAACTGAAAATTTTCGTAGATGAAATCGGTCCACTTTCGCTCGGTAATAATAATACGACGCAGAAAAATGCTTCTATAGGATCTCTAGAGAATCTACTACTATCTTTTATTAAAAACAAATTTTTGGTAGAGCTGATAAACTGAGTAGTGGCAGCCGATATGAGCACATTTTTCGAAACACCATTCAGGTTTCGAGGTTAATTTTTTGAGAAAGGACATTTTTTTTCAGATTTCCCATCTAAAAATCTCGAAAAAGTTCGGCAATAACGAAGCATGGTATGTCGCTTGAAAAAATAAAAAAGCTAAAAACTTTGGAGGCAACACAGTGAAGCCGAGAGGAGCGTTCGATAGAAATTTAAAGGGGATTCGAAATCAAAATAAGGTACCTATACCCGAAATGACGGGAAAGCTGTCGAAATCCAAAAACAAGATTTTCCATTTTCGCATATTTCACTGTTTCTGAGAGGGAAAAGTTTACTGAGCCCAAAAGTACCTCCGAAGAATTAAATACCACCATCGAGAGAATTACACTTTGATTTACACGCGACGGGCCATTTAAAATTAAAAATTTAACGTGATCTCGAACAGTGTTTTACGCCGGTCCTGTAGTATCTAAACGGTTTATCCGAGGAGAATTTAGCAAATAGACCGAATAAACGCCTCTATTTTCTCTTAAGTTCGGTACGCCATTCAGCCTGATCAGTGATAAGGCTGATTTTTGAGAAAGGTTTGAACATTTGTATGCACAGGTTGACCTTTAGACCTCGTAGGAGGGTATCGGTACAACCTGGGGCAAAAACGAATAGGCAGAATAAAAGCTCTAAATTTTTTCTACAAGGCACAAATTTACATTATTTGTGCCCCAGGTCATGAAATTGGGTAAAATGTAGTTAAAAAAATGACCCATTTAAGTTTTATCAATTGAAAACTCGTAAAAGTATCGAGTTGCCTTAGACAAAAACAACGTAAAGCGTAGATAAAGTCGCTGTTAGAATTAAATGAGTATATGTTTAGATAATTTTGATTTTATTTTAAAACGACTCTTTGTGTACTTTTAAAATTAGCAGATTAATATTTGAATGTTTTTAAGAATGTAGCCACAATTTCATGTGCAATACTTTCCCCAATTTTATAAAATATCTTTAAGAAAATTAGCTGTTATTTTCAATATTTGATAAATGCATATTCCTTTGATAGAAGTGCTATTCGATTACCTTTTTGGAAGAGTTGGAGTAGCGAAATGCTTGCCTGTAATCGAAATGCATTTTAAAGTATAATATAGGACAGGCCCAGATATTTCACACTTTGGCAGGTTTTCAGTATACGGCGTGCAGTATTTTGTTAACATAGGGAGTGTTATGACAGTAATTACGAATTTCATTATTATACTGTTCGGATAAGTAGTAAAGCATATATTATATTATACAGGGGCATAAAGTATGACATTTTATTAATTTATTGCTGACTTTCGCCATCTCGTGCGACTTTTTATACTATATATACCAGACAGACAGATCATTTTCAGGGTTCATTAAGGCTTTTGCATATACATATAGGGTCTAATAATACCTAATACGGATTATTTATACTGGGCGGATAAGTAGTAATCAAGCATATATTATGTTATACAGAGGTAGTAATATTAACAGTATTGCAATCGCAGACATATTCGAAAAATATAAGTTGGGTTATCTCGACATTTTAGTGTTTTTAGGTTACGAAATATTTTTGAAAAAGAAATATGGATACGGATGTGTGTATGTAAACAAAATTTAAACCAATAACTTGAGAACGACCTAACTGATGCACTAAACATAGACTAAATCAGTGTCTCTGAGAACTAGATTTTGGGAATCATGGCTGAAGATCATTGATTTTTTAAGGGGCCTAAAGCGTACAAAACTCGGATAATAAATAGCCAAAATTTTGTTTTTGCAGCCGTGATTTTTTTCTTTACTGAAGCTTTTATAAGATATACCCCCGATTGCACAAAACTTAATTGCTGTTTAGAATATCGCTGTCAAATTTGACAATTAAACATTCTAAACTTTAATTAGGCTTTCTGCAACTAGCCGGCAAAGTATCGATTTGGGGTTTATTGTAATAGGATAATTTATGTAACTCTCAGGGGCGTAATTGATTAAAAAACATTTTTGACAGTTGCAAAAAAAATGTTTTTCCCCGCGACATTTGAACTGCTTAAACATTTTAAATACATTTTTCACAGTTCCATGTAACTTTTAGTGGCTTACTTTATGAGACATTTTTCACACCTGTATAAAAAACTGTTTTTTTTTCCTGTAACATCTAAATTACTCAACTTTTTTAAATACGGTTTTCGCAGTTCCATGTAACTTTTAGTGACAATCTATCAGAAAAAAGTACTGTGACAGCTGTCAAAAATTTTTTTCCATGACTTTTGAACTGATTAAAGTTTTTAAATACAGTTTTCGTAGTTCCATTTAACTATCAAAAAAATATTTTGATAGTTGTCAGAAATATCATGAAAGTTAGTTTAAAAAATACAAATTTTTTCCCCTTTTCCCAGAAAGTATATATAATCAAAAGAGGGTTTTTTTTTTAATACAATGGTGGCGCTGAATTTTTGATTTATGTCAAGTCACAAGCCTCTATGTACAACACTCATGTGTAAATATTTAGAGGCATTACTTTTGATCATAATTGACACAAGAAACAAATACTTAATACATGCATAAGATAGAAAAACATGTTAAAAAAAATTACAATTTGTTGATTAAAACGAAAAGAAAATTAAAAAAATAACTAAAATTGTTTTTATTAATAGTTAAGAGTACATAATCTTGGGTAGAAAAAAATACAAAAATCTTTTGAACAGTCGTCGTTAAAAGGTTACATAATACACTGCAAAACAGATTTGTTGAAGTCCGTCACAGTTATGCTTTTTTTGGCTACAAACTCCATACTTAGTGCTAGACAAGGCCGAAAATCGCAAATTAATATTTTAGTTTTCCTAAAAATATAAAACTTTTTTTCTCAAAAATTTTCATGTATAAATTCGTCTGTCGCGGTTTAATTAGGTACGTAACAGTAGGTTAATAAAATTTGTAAAAACCAAATAAAGTTAGATAATGTCGAGTATTCTTTAAAACATATCCGTAGTACCAATCTGGTCTAGAAAGAAATATAAAAAAATTACATAAAAAGTAGACAAAACATCACGACCTGACAGCTTGTTTTAAATCATATCTTAATATAAATCCAAAGAATCTAAAAATGTTTATTATACATAAATAATATGTCTCAAACAATTAATTAATTTTCACTCTAAAAATGCTGCCATACAACGCACAACAAATAATTTAAATCTTTATCTAGGCGAATTATGTGAAGTTTTCAACGCTAGATATCCAGAATGCCAACCAATTTACGAATTAACAATTAGCGATAAAACTTACGAGCACATGGATGTGTAACAGATATACCTAGAGCAGGCAGGTCAAAAACAGACGATGATTCAAAACTAGATATTTTACTAACGTATAACCAAGATCACAATTCAGCAATCCGCATTAACTTCAATTAGCTAAAAATATTCTGAACAGAGAAAAATGTTATACTTATAATATTAGATTAATTCATGACCTCAACGAAGACCCCAATTTTTTGAAATCATGCGGGAAAGTTGCAGCTTGGACCCGCAATTTAGTTTCAAAAGCAACTTTTTTTTAATGGGCTGTACATCCTCAAAACTGCAGATACTGGCCTACATCAAATCTCCATTAGATTCAAGTAGTCTATTTCGGAAACGTATTCATGGTCTCTTTTTACACTAGTCTGACTGGGTCGATTTATCTCGATTTTTCTGAAAATGAACTTAGACTTAATCCATTCCTTATCTCAGTGTTATCAGCGGCGACGCGTAACATTCATGCTGGGGAGGGAATAAAGAGTTGGGCTAAGTTAGAAAAAAAATTAAAAAGATTAAAACAAAAAAATAATAATTTTTAACAAAACTCATAAAACATTGTCAAACAACACAATAGTCTTTAAGATATACGAAAACAAACTATAACTAAATACTTATTGGTAATTTCGAATATTTTTTAACAAAAACAAAACTAAAATACATTTACAAGACGAAAGAGAATCTTCTTTTCTTGCCCTTTGAAAATCTATCAATTACTTTTTCCGTGTCGATTTTAATCTCTTTATATATATATATATATATATATATATATATATATATATATATATATATATATATATATATATATATATATGCTGACACTTTCGACAGGAATGACTTTTCATTTTTCTACCTTCTGATTTTTCTGATTAGGAACCCTAAGTAGAGTGAAAATTGAAAGTTCAAGACTGTCATGAAATGCTTTTATTTCTTATTATTTAAAATTATTCTAAATGCTCTTTCGGCATCTTATTTTTTTGTTTAAATATTAATTTCATGATATTAAGTAATGCTGGGCCTCTTCTTTGTCCATATTTACTTTTTGAAAAACTTTACTTAAGCCAACACTGATTGTCAAAACAAAAGGTAAGTAGTGCAGAGAAACTATACAATTTACAACTATACAAAGTTATAGAATTTAACAGGATCTAGGCTTTTGATGTAGAGTCTTTATCATTCCTTTGTGATATAAGTTCAAACTTTCAAAAATATTTTTATAACAAATTTTAAATTTTAACACCGACTTATGCCTTTCTGCCCATCTGTAACAAAGAAAAACTTTGTTACATTTTTGTGAGGCCGTGAAAAAGCTAAATATATCTTTTATGACTCTAAGGCAGTGTCTCTAATATGCTGTATGATGTTTCTTTTTGATATTGATCAATTTAAAGAGTGAATAACACATGGACATTTTATTGCATTTTTTAAATGTTTTTGCAATTCAATGACCGTACCTTTTTGTTCAGACATCATTACACTGCATGTTTCCGTACCTATGCCCATGCAATTTTCAAAATTAAATCCCACCTTTTCAAAAAAAATAGAACATAAAATAATTAAATTATATTTATTGTTTTAAAAAAATATTAACCGTATCTGAAATTCCAAGAGTTTTTTTACCGTTAATCGATCTGAGAAGGGGTGATTATAAATCCTGGTGGGGGGTTAGTTACTCTTATTACCCCCCCCCCCCGACGCGTCGCCAGTGAGTGTTATCCAGGCAATGAGCATGCCACAACAGCTAAACACATATAGTTCCAACAAGCTGGAGAACCATCTCATTACGCGGTATCTGCTAGAGAAAATCGCAATGCAATAACAGGTAATTTGCACGACGTGATCACGTTGAATGACCTCTAAGATCACTTGTGACTGTGGGGGTACTTTAAAAGTACAGTTTATTTAAAGGCCCCTTACGACAGAAGACTTAAAGTAAAGTACAAGGGCAAAAATACTCCAAATATCAGATGTATTTGTAATTTTAGAGAGTTTAACAGGAATTCATAAACAGATTTGCATACTGTTACGAAGTTGAAGGCCGGACATTTCATCGAATGTTTATTCAAGTTTTTCTTGTTTTATAATTGTTAATAAAGATGACTTGTTACCTAAGATCGATTTTTACGATACGATATCATATACGCTCGAGAGATACACATCCATAAAGCAATTTGACGTGTTTATGACTATTTCGTGACAGGAAAATTAATAAATCTGCACAATTGCAACTGAAACTATCTTTCAAAAGATGTATCACATGATTTCCGTTGCCACTTGAAAAATATAGATAAGTATATGGTAAATTGATAATTTACATTTTTAAAAAGCATTGACCTATCGAAATTCTTTTCGATTAATGTTTTGATATGTCTTATTTTAGGTATATTTTGCTTTGTCCATAAAATTGTAAATTTTTTCTGCGGCAATAAAGCATACTTTTGTTTGTTTGTTTGTTTATATGTCATAGTTTTGACAGATGTCAACATAGAAACAAATGAGTGTTACTAAAGTATGTAAAACTTATAGATCGAAATGTTTTCATGTTCTTCTTCAATAGTTCTATATATAGATATGGTCTATATATATAGAGCATATGGTGGCCAAAAAAAATTTCCACATTTATAAGTTTTAAATAACTTTTTTATTTGTTTAATAAAATTTCGGGCACATATTTTTAGATATATAGGCTATAGAAAAACATATATAAAATTAATGACCGGAAAATGTTCGTACTACTTTTTGAGCTATATAAGAGATATTCTCCTTCCCATAAGGCTCTTGTTGAAACTTTCGTTTCCTGACGTTTTTGCCCAGAAACTATAATTTTTCAAACATCGCGTACCTTAAACCCAAGTTTGTGACATGTTGAAATGAAACAAAAGCAAAAACGCTAGACAACATCACTGAGTTGTATGATGTAAGTTCACGGATCAATCTTAATTATCAAGATTTGAAAAGTAAAAAAATAACTCAAAAGAACTAAACTAAGTTAGAAATCATTCTGATTTTTTTATTAAATATTTTTTAAGAGTTCTCTCTATATCCAATTTTAAGTCTACCAAAGCAAAACTAATAAAAAATATTTAGATCATAATATCCAATTGAATACATTACATCAAATTGCCAAATGAAGCCAAATTAAGCCAAATATTAAAAATGTTATGATTTCAAATATATTTTAATTAAATATTTTTCTTAATACCCAAATATTGATAATAAACTACTATTTATTTACTTAGTTTCCAAAATATATAATTACATTAAAATTTCAAGATATGTATGAAGGATTAGGACTTTTTTAGTTACTCAACAAAAACACAAATAGAATGATGATAGTGAATATAACAGAAAAAAAGCACAAAGATAAAAAATGTATACCCCAGTTTATATTTAAGGATAAACATGTAAGTGTAAATTATGCAGAATGACTAATGTGTGTAAAATGCAAGGATGAATGTCAATGGCTAATAGGAAATTTAAATACAACAAATGTCTAATTCTTTAAGAACTTAAAATTAGTAAAATATTTACATTATCGATCAGTGATTACAAAAACAAACTAAAAAGTATTTAGCCGTGCTAAAATCCAAAGACAAAAATTAATATTTTACCATAAGACATTTGTTATAAATTACAAGGTCAAATCTAACGTAAAATCAAAGGCTAAAATAAAGGAAAATCTCGTTTCAGCTGTGTCCACAAAATGGCGTCATATGTTAATCTTTTACCTTTTTATATAGCTTTATTTTTATTTAAATACGAAATTAACTAAGAGAATTAAAATTGCCATATCAATCCTACATTACATTCGCGTGACATTCGACGACAATCAGTCATGTGGATATTATGTAAATCGAAGATATGAGTATTTCAATAAATGAAAATTATCCTTGTCCCTTTAATTTTCTCGGCGATTAAGTGGTCTAACACAGATGTTTACGATATGGAATTTATATTGAGAAACCTTTATATGACATATAAACGATGGGGTATAAAAATAAGCTTAAGAAATGTAATTATCCAATCACGTATTCAGATGCTTCGTTAGAGGTGATGATTGACGACTTAAACAAGTTGGCAGCTACAAATAATTGGGCGTCATTATCAACAATATCTACACAACAAGTGATCTAGGTAAATCTGAGACACAGATACAAATATAAAAAGTTTGTTAAGTCGTAGGAGCAGTCACCTCGGTTTGGTAAGACAAGAATATTAAAATACGGATAGAAATGACAGTGGTAGAAACAGTTGTGTGATAGTGATGGGAATATGGAACCTAAAAAGGTAGAGAAACGAAAAATAGCAATAATTAAAAAGGATTATCCCCGAAGGAGTATTGTCTTATCGAGATCGCAACACATACGTAATGAAAAAATAAAACAAATCGTCAAAAGATATAGTGGGAAGAATAGAAAAAAAAATGGACTGAAGTGATTTGATTGAATAAATGTGGAGAGATTTGGCCTATGACCGGGATGGCTGGCAGCAGCGACTGGAAACACGGGACCTGGTTGTATAATTGTGTACACAGTTAACCCCTAATGCATTTTTTATCATAATACTAATAGTTTGGTCTCGCAAATATTTTAAAAATTTGCAAAAAAATATACTGTGCTCCTACTTACCTCCTAAACTATACAATATAACTGGCGCTTCTTCTATGTATCTTAAAGCTCATTGTAATGTATTCTCAATATTATTTAAAAATAAAATATTCATATAATATAAGTAAACTAGTATTTTTTTTTGGAATAATAACTCTAAATAACCGAAAATTTTGATTATAGTGATTTACAGAAAGTCAAAATATCATGTTCCCAATTATTCCGTAAAGGTACAGAGACAATTAAAGAATTTGAAGAAAGTTGTTACTGCGTGCAGCAAATTATTTTTGTGTCTATAAATCTGCTCATAATTTTGAAAGAAATGATAGCTCGTTTTTTCCGGCGCATGAAGCAGGAAGACCGTACCGAAAATGTAATAAGCCGATAATTAAACCACACGAGGGCCTTTGATGGGATGCCAGAATTATATTCATGGGTCTCTAGGTTCACGCAGAGACTTCACTTCAAGTTATTCTTGTAAAATAATTTAGGGTTTGTATAATATTTGGTACTTTTAAAATTTAAAGTATAAAAAGTGTAAGAGTTATGAAAAATATTTCAAGAACTAAGATTTTTCCCTTATAGGATTACTGTAAGTGTTTTTTAAAGTCAAATTCTTGGAATATGGAACCTAATGTTTCGGTAGCTGCTTTAGGAATTTGAGATATACCTATAGAGGTCTTCATTTAAAAGCAATTTTAACCATGTTAAGTAAATCTTAAAGTTACGTGTCTCGCTGTGGATAAGATTGCTGGTAGGTCGATATGACTTTAAGGTTGAAAGTGTTTTTCTAAGGCAATTTTTGGGGGAATTTGAAGAAATACTGGTCGGAAAAGTTTTATAATTACTGGTCGAAATTAGAAGGACAGTTGATTATTGGGTTTACTGAAGCTGTAAGGAGTTTGGCTGTTATATGCTGTTACTTATGTACGGGGTTATTATGAGATAATGCCTTATCTCAATACCTGTAAAAGTTACTAAAAAAGTTAAATACGAAAGTGGTATGATTTTACCTGAACATCTAATTTATTAAATGTTTGTGTATTTTTGTGCACCAGTATCAACTCCTATATTTTAAATGAGAGGAATATGACCTTTCTGATCATCGTTACCAACGTATTGCTTGTTAACTTTAGAGACTGATCTGTGATCGCTAAAAAAAAGATAATTTTATCCTTTTCATTATTCGATAGCTCATATTCTATTGCAAATAAGTAATCCGCAGTACTGTGTAAACTTTATGCAACATTACTGATTATTTATTTACAATAGAGTATGAACTATTGAATAATGAAAAGCATAAAATTATCTATGTGTTAGCGATCCCATTTTATAAGTGTTTAGGCTACTGAGGAATTTGTGCTTGCTAATCAGTCCGTTTTTGATGATAGGTCCAAAACGGTGAAGCGGAGACCCATGTTATTAGACATCGTTGAATTTGTCTTAAACGGTTTAAATGCTTTATAGGGTCCTATTTTAAATAAAGCAGTTGATACTTGTCCACAAAAATCAAACTCCTTGTATATCTAAAAATTTTATAAATTAAAAGCCTACGTGAAGCCAAAAAACTTTTGTATGTAATTTTTTAATAACCCTTATAAGTAGTGGGATAAGGTAGTATCCCACGGCACGGTCCA
The DNA here is from genome assembly GCA_030620095.1 of Kuschelorhynchus macadamiae. Taxonomy (NCBI): domain Eukaryota; kingdom Metazoa; phylum Arthropoda; class Insecta; order Coleoptera; family Curculionidae; genus Kuschelorhynchus; species Kuschelorhynchus macadamiae. The sequence goes on from JAUTXW010001293.1 coordinate 259,905, forward strand.
ACCTATACACTGATATGCAGAGATAAATATTACGTGAAAATTAGGTTTTAAGAACCGTTAAATTGCTTATTATATGATATTTAAATTCACGTTTTAAAAAAGTTTATTCGATTGATTGTTTCAAATCAACAGCGTAATATTGAAATATAGGAGTAATAACGATATTTTTTTAACCAAATTTAGGCACGTGATATGTATAATCAGTTTTTCGCTTACTTGGATAGAGTTTCTGATAGTTGTTAAAAGTGACTTGACATAATTAACCTAGAAATAAAGCCATTTTTGTTTTATATATTTTTACAGAATCCATGCCTACAATCATTTCTCTACAAATTCCACCTCTACGCGACTATAAACAAAACAGCTTGGAATATGTACAGCGTTATAGACTGTAAATTAACACCCCTTAACTCTTTTAGTATTAACTAAATTAAAGGAAATTGCTGGGATTTTTGGAGTCAATAGGAAAATATTAATATTTGTCAAAAAATCATCTCAAAGTTTCGAAATTTAAATTGAAATCCAAACATATTATCCCTAACATATTAAACGTTAATTCAAAATCTGGCAAACCTAGATATTCATTTATCACTATATATCACATGTCTACAAAAAGTTAATGTAGATCACAACTTAACTCATTTTTGCTTTATTGTGCAGTAAGTCTGCCAAATTAAACTTTTGTGCTCAAATTTTGACAAACAACTTTATGAAAGCTAAGCTGTCAATCTTTTTCTTCCAATAATTTTACAGATAGGAACTTCGGAATTTAAAAATTAATTTATGTTTCCGGCCGGTTTTATAATGTGGATTTAGCTTTAAACTTATGATTAAAATTAATGATATTTATTCTGGCCTTAAGTTAATCGGTAGATATGGTACCGATTAAATCCAAAACTGAAATTTGAAATCCTGTTTTTGACTGTTTATGAGTGTGATAAAAGATTAGACTGCCGCTATCTTCAGTCTTGGGATTCAGCAAAATGTGGGGATGTGGATTGGAGATTTGAATTTCATAACAGAAATACGAACATACATTTATGTTACGAAAGCCAAAAAATACCAGCGAACTTATATTGCTATGTGGGACAAAATTCATAAGTCAAAAAGCAAAACATATCTGCTAATAATGAATGAACATATACGAATTTCAAAAGACGTATTTAAATATACCGGAAGTGCGAAGAAAATATCCTCAAGTTTAAGTTGCTTTGAGTAAAAATCAGATCAAATTTATTTACTTTATCTTTGTTAAATATATTACTGGCATAGAGACTAGTCTCTATTTGGACGAGAGAAACAAATCTTCGAAAATGCCAAATGTGATTCAGGCGAAACGTCAGCAACACTGTTCTTTTCAGAAGAGCACTAGTGGATGGATGTACACCCGGAATAAAAACACATCATATTTTTCCATCTTTGAAGGACTAAGAATCAACACATATCATTAATTATTTTTATTAATATTATGTGTGTAAATTTACATTTCAGAGTAAAGTAATATTTTTATAAAGATGTTGAATCTTATCGAAAGTCTAAAAGCATATCCTACAAATGAAATTGAGCCCTTAGATACGGTGTTTTATCTTTCGACACTTAGTTATTGTCTAAGATTCAGGTCAAATCAAGATAAAAGTAGAACCGAGTGTATTGTGAAAAATGTCTCGGCGAAAAGAGGACAAACTTGCTAGAAATAGGATACTGATATTCTCACTTTTAAAGCAAAGTTAGACTTGGTTGGATTAAAATTTATTTGTTATTCTTAAAGGCTTTAAGGAAATAAACTTAAGATCATTTGCTTGTTGATTCCAAGCATGTTTTTAGATTAGAACCAGCTATTTTAATTTGTAGTTAAAGTAAAAAGGTACATTTTAAATCAAAGCAGATCTAAATAAAGAATATAATAACCTTTAAACGTGTATTGCGTATCGATTTTAACGTATATTACTAAATTTACTGTTGCGATATTTGTAACATTGTTGGCATAAGTTGTTGTATTGGGCTTCTTACTATTTTTTTTATCAACTATTATATCAAAAATTAAATTTTTAGCTTGTAAATGCGACAGCCGTGTTGTAAATAGTATTCTCATATAATTTGTGGAAATAAGTAAAACTATTTTTTTATATGAGCACCTTGTTAAAGATTGATTTATTTTATTTGACAACTAGATGTTTTTTTTTTAATTTGAATTGGAATTAATTATACTATTAAATTGCATTAGCGAGATGCGTAGGACCACAGTTGCACCTAACTACGCGACCAGCTCTCAAGTCCTTTATCATTATAGTGTTAGGTTAGAAGAAGAGAAGAACTTAGGTAGTCTTAAATTTAAAGGAGGGGATCAACTTGTGCTACGAAAAGCCGCTGGTATTCTGAAATCCCCTTGGAGCGCACTGCTCAGTGACTTCTTTATGCTTTTTTTAGGGTGTGGGTAGCACAACAGCATTTATCATATAATATAGATTTCTAGTTAGCAAGTCTCTATAACCCACTGAAAATTTTTACTAGAAAATTCTGATATAAATGCAATACCTAACAATATAAACCTAAAGATAAGATTTATTTGTTTATGTATAAAGATAAAAAAAGCATAGTTACATTTCTAAATAAATTAACTTAAGTGAACCTTTAAAAACAAGTTGACATTCATCCTATAAGGTAATAAAGTCAATATTTAATTAAAAAACATATATATTTGTAAAGCACATTTTGAATATATAAACAAAAGAATATTCATGAAGACCGGGCAATCCGGGCTTCATGAATGAATGTTTGGTTATAGGAACTTTATTTTGTATTGAATTCTGTTAAACTTTATTAAATTGAATGTCTCTGATGTACTTTGTAAATGATTTGAATAAGGAGCCGTGGGGGCTCATGCTCTCCTGCCCCCACCGTTTCAACGCTTACTAAATATCAAGCAACAGTTGAAGAAAAATATTAGACCTATAAGGGTAACGTTTTATTTCTGATACTTGCAACATTCCTGTTATTTAAATAATTAAAAATTGTACGGGTCAGTTTTGTTACTAATATCTGTATTTAGTTACTCTACTATTAATTGATTTTTACTTCGTTTCCGTCTAAGTTTAACAGAAAACTAACCAGTCGAGTAGCGTGATATTTTATTATGGATAGACTGTATCAAAGGCGCAATATTAATTATTTTTAACAAATTTTTTATTTTGTTATATAATGAAGCAAAACATATTTATATATATATATATATATATATATATATATATATATATATATATATTAATATATAACCATACGCCGCGGCGCACAGAAAGCGTTTTATACATTTTAAGCGTCTAAAGGTATTCAAAGTTTTAAGCAAGAACAGGCTAATTAATAAAATTCAATTCGCCATTATCCTGTGCATAATGCTTACGTGTTTTAAGATATTTTCCCTTTGAGGCGACCAGAGACTAGCGCATATATAGCAATAATTTTGGTCTGTGGGTAATAGTGTATTGGTATAAATTTATATCTTAGGCCCCTTTTAGACGACGTAGGTGTAACCCGCGGCTGCATCATTGCGAGAGTTGGCCAAAACTAAGAACTAATGCTAAATCAATTAATCTTTTCATACGGGCGCTTACGCTCCCTTGGTCTAAAAGAGGCCATACATGTAAGACATATACGGGTGGGGATTTTAAATGAAATGCTGCTTATAGCAGATCTGGGAATAAGATTTCTCTAAAATCTAAAAATAAATCCTCAAAGATTTTTTAAGGGCTCGTTTTTGACGTGAAAAAAAAAACTTTTTTTTTTAATTGGAACACACCACTTATACCAACTTTTTGGAAAGCTTATTAAAAAAGGAATTTCCCAGTAATTTAGTTTGACATCTGTCAAACCATTAGTCAGAAATTTAATTAAACCTACTAATAACATTAAAACTGTTTTTAGCGTAACAATTGTTGAAAACGTACTCTATTGACCTGTTGACACAAAATTTCTGGCATGATCAAACTATCTCTGCTTGAATAGTTGCCTTCAAGTCGTCCAGATTTCCAGGTCGGGTGACCTAGATCCTTGTTTTTAAAAGGCCTCATAAAAAAATCTCAGGGCGTAATATCCGGGAATCTCGGCGACCACTCTAAAAATCCTCACCGTCCTAGCCACCTATTTGGAACTGCAACATTTAAGAATTCTCTTAAATTTCTTGAAAAATAGGGACGGGCTCCATCCTGCTGAAAAAATATACTTTGATCTAGATTATCATTATCAGGATATATTCTTTAGAGTTGTGTTATTAATAATGTTTAAAGAAAATTTAAATACAGATGTCTATTTAATAATTATCTTCAAAAATGGATTAATTATTCTGTCGCCTATTACTCCAGTCCAAACATTTACTTTCCCGTGGCATGCAATAATCCAATGAGGATTTTTCGTCGGCATAATATCGGCAATTTTGACGATTAACCTAAAATAGTTTAGAGGTTCAGATTTTGCCCAGTGATCGTCTAGAATAAGGGTTAATTCCCTTTAAATATAAATACATTTTTGCTTTACTTTTAAACTTATTTGACCCTCTAAAGTAAATGTTGCTTCATCAGAAAAAAGGATCCAATATAAATCAATTTTTCAGTTGTTTAATGCTGTCATAATTTCGCAAAATTCTACCCTTCTATCTAATCATCTTCCAATAAATTTTGTACTGGCTGCATTTTGAATGCCTTAATGCCAGTAAATTTTGTGATCTTTAATACCGTTTTATGATCAATATTGTGGCCACAAGATAATTGCTTTACTGGGGTAATTGGGTTTTCTTGGTAACTCAATAGGATATCCAATTTAGTTTTATCTGATACTCTTGGGGTCTTTTCTGAGGAACATGTCTTACATGACCCAAATCTCTAAATTACTTTTACTTTTCAATTTTACTGACTGTACTTGGCGACAGAGGTGGCAAATCGGGATGAATTTTATGAAACAACGCAGCAACTTCTTCTTGACCTTGTTTTCTTTCTCTATACCCGACCATCACCAGTAGTTCAATTTTTAACGTTTCAGTTAAATATATTTTTAAAAATTTTAAAACAAAGCGTTTGAAATTTTAAACTACTTTACACACGACAGAACCGGTGATATTACAAATTAGTTTTTTTTTTAATTTCTGACCGATGGTTTGACAGATGTCAAAAAAAGTAGACCTGGAAATTTAGAAGATTTGAAGGCAGGAATTCGGACAGAGATACGTTTAATCACACCAGAAGTTTTGTAGAGTGAGGAAAGTATTCTGGGTCTGTGCCAATAGGTTAATGGGGGCATTTTTAACAAATATTACGCTAAAAAGGTGAAATTACAGTTTTATTGTTATTGTTATTGTAATTGTTCATTAAATAGTTAAAAATAAGTTTTTATTACATTATATGACAAATTCCTCTATCAATAAGCTTTCCAAAAATAGGTGTCTTCCAGTATAGAAAAAAAATAGGTCAGGGCTACGCCCCCTCTTTAAGGCAATTTTTTTCACACGACAAAAACGAAGCCCATTGAAAAATATTTGAGAACGAATTTTTGGATTTTAGAGAAACTTTATTCGCAGATCCGCTATAAACAGCGTTTCATTTAAAATCTCCACCCTGTATGTATATATGTATGTATGATGCACATATAGGTCAGTTTGTGACCGCGTTAATTAGTTTGAGTTTAACGCACTACCAGCGCGCGAGTGTTTGCAATATGTGACTTATTAAAGTTTTAGCTGCGGGAATTTATAAGAGAATGGCAATTTGGATCCTAAATGAGCAACCTTAACTCCATTCCACTCTTAAACAATTCTAGAGAAATATTATTTTCCATTAACAACAATTTATGATTGTATTTTAATAATGGTACCATAGCTACAACCAATCATGCAGGGACAAATTCAACATGTACAAAAGCCAAAATTGTTTCTATTAGGCCGTCGAAAGAACACCGCAAAAAATTGTAAAAGTGGTTTTCACTTTTAAAACTCTAAACCCGCGTACACGATTTCTGTGCGACCATAGCTTAGGATTGTTAAAAGGAAATATATATTTGGGGTATAATATGACATTATGCCTGTTTAAAATAATCTTAATTATTTTTCCCAGCATTTTTCATAAAATATGGGTGTTGGAAATCCAGTATTGTTTTATAGCGCTAGGAAATGATCACTTGTTGACAAGTGCTTTGCCTAGCATTAATAATAATTGATGTATGTATAATTAATGTATATTATTGTTGGAAATATGCCTTTGATTATTTAAGTACTTCAGTCAGTATATTTTTTATTCAATCAAGATAATTTTTTTGTGACTTTGCCGTTTTTAGTTTTTATATTTCTGTTCTAATTCCTGATTTATTTCATTTAATTTTAGGTTCAAACCTAAGTACATCTGAGAATATAAGGTCCTATCTTTTTGCCTTCTTAATATGATAATAAATACCCCAATAAGATTTTGTACGTAGTTGACGGGTATTAAGCTAAATATATTTTTATTTTCAGTTTCAATCAATAATATTGGATCTATTTTTACCTTTGCATTCACTACCAGGCACTCCTGCTTGGAATCCATTAAATGTTTTATAATATAGGTCTGCTGATCACAGGTTCGAATTAGTTTTGAAAGATACTTTTAAGTGCTTACACCTCAAAGTATTTATTTTGTTTAGTTTTAGTTATGGGGCGTCTGTGGGAAAATTGCGATAGTGGCTATCGCAAGAGAAAACATTTATTTGGCGCTAAGCAAACAGTGAAGAATGTTTACGAAACTTTGGTACAAAGATGTTTTAAAAACAGAGTGCCTTCCAAAAAACCAGTGAACTGACAAAAATCCTGATTTCCATGATTAAGGATATTGTAGAAAAACTATCACTCAGCAACAGGAAAAAACGGACGATCGTGAAAAAGACATCATTGTGGGAAAAATGTATTCGATGTACGAAGGGCAGGAGGTGCCAACAGTGGAGAAAATAATATTAAGACTGGTGCAGGATGGAACCAATAGGTGTACATTGTGAGAGATCCACAGAATTATCTTAAAAAGGAAGGGTACTTGTGTTGCGACATGCTTATCTACAACAAATTAAAGAGTATCGATCAGAAAATAGGACAGTCATTTATCTTGAAAAAACTTAGTTCGATACCCATAATATTGTGCTAGAAAGGATGGGTTGACAGCAGTACAAAATTTCAAAACAAAGTACCCTCAAATAAATGTAAACGAATAACCATATTGCATGCTGGATCTGAAAATGACTGGGTATCACTGTGCTATTATTTGCGAAAAACATAAAATATTAAAGTTATCACGAAGACATAACCGCGGAAAATTTTAATTTTTTTTTTCAAAATCCACATGGAATGTTCCTTAACATAATGTTATTGTTATGGACGACGTAAATTACCATAGTCGCCAACTAAGAAAATTTTTGAATACAGCCAACACCAAATTTGAAACATAGGAGCGTATGTTAGAAAATGACATCTATTTTGAATTTCGCTATAGAAAAAAATGATCTTTTGAAAGTTTTAAAAGACTTTAAATTGAAAAAGATTAGGTTTGTGATAGTGTGAGAAAATAAGAAACACTGTTTTATGACTTTCCCCATATTACTATCGGTTTAATACGATTGAACATATTTATAATCCAGTTAAACCAAGAGTAAGGGCACAAATGGTTTCACCTACTTTGAGTGTATCACTGGTTGAATTAATAAAAATATTTATAAATGATATGCCTCGTGAAAGCTGGAATAATTCTATCCAGTATATTTTAAAAGATGAAGATTCCTTCATTTATGCAAATAATATAGAGCCACTGATAATTACCTTAGTTTGTAACAGTGATAGCGAGACTGAACTAGACTTAAGTTAAAATATATTTTTATTTCTACAATATGTCCGTATTTGTCCCATTTGGGGAAATACTGTATTTGTGTATTTAATTTAACTACTCATTTTTATCCACTGGTTTTACACGCACCTATTAAAATAAACACCCCCAAAAACACTTATTAATTTTATTTTTCTTATGTGCATTAATGAATAAAATGCTCAAGTTCATAGCTGCAACCTTTTATAAAAAGATTGTCAGAATGTCTTTTTTGTCCACTTACAACGGTAAACGTTAGATTATTAAAAACTTTGAAAAATTACAGGCCCCGTGAATACTAGCTTTCATAAAGTCTGGACAATTTTCAGTAATTAGTCTTAGCATGATTAGATTTAAGGTATCCACTCGGTACCGACGTTTTCTTGTTTGGAAGTCACTAGCGGGACTAACTTATTTCATGTTATACTTGTCCTTCGCTACTTTAAATTATTTCTCTAACTCAGATTAGGCTTGCTAAAAAACTACTGTCGATAGTTGGGTAGAGTTGAAACTTTCTGATTTTGTTTTCCCTACACACTACACATCATTTTAATATCAGCCACTTTTTACCTTATTTCGAACTAACTCGGCTCACTAACATCTATTAACAGGGCACCTATATTCTACTGGGCATAGTAAATGGTGGCGGGAACTCGGCGGATCCATTGAGCTCGCCATCTCCAATTAATGTACATAACACGACTAATAACATAAAAAATACTTTAAACCAAATAAGGAGTAATCAAAACAACACTATTTATTTTTATACCTTTCAGTAGAAAGAAAGTCAAAGAACACCAGATAATTTAAAAGATTACGATAATTGTCAAGGATTGGTCAGCAGACGTACGTCGCGATTTTTTGAACTAAGGCAAAATATTAAAACTATTGAAAACCATCAGAATCTCATATATCGGTTATTATAATCCTGTGCCAAAAACATTGGATCCATTGAAATTATATATTCGCAATGTAATAGAAAATATGCTCGAAGAATTTTAGTTACACAGTTTCAACAAAATAATAAATAAATTAAATAAATCTATTAAAGATAATGGCCATTTTAAACATTTGCCACATTAAACTGTTTATAATAATTTAATAAAAAAATGTTCTGATAATTTGAATGTCTTTTTTTATCGGAGTACAGTATTTTCTTCGAAGATCCATAAACCCACTATTCTTAAACATAACTATAACTTATACTACATTCTAGTAGCTCCATTTAAGATAACTATGTTGTCCGATACCTCAAAACTGGCCATTCTGTTTTCGATGCTTCCGATTGTCCAAACAAAAGTTCTCAAAAAAAACTTTCTGTGAAATGAAATTATTCAGTGAAAACCGGCACCTCGGCAGTTTTTTTATTTCCGAGATATTTAAGATCAAAATGGATCAAAACACAGATAGCCACTCTGTATCTTGAACCCTAACAAGATGATTCTACATAAAGTATCAGATTTGACTTATTGTTCATTAATTTATTGCGAGACATGTTTTGATGTATCTAAAATTTATACGCTCTAAAAATTGCATTAAAGTAACATATGATGAGGGTGAAGTACTAGTTTAGTTGCAAGCACAATTTTCTTACAAGAAATGTAAGATTATCTTATAATTTTTTTACCTACTCTTGTTCTCTCTAAAAATAAACACATTTTGTAAATAAATTAATTTTTTTAAAGGACCATTTGATAAAGTTTGAAAATAGTAACTAAAAATATACAATATACGAATTTTAAATTGTCTCTTTCAAAAGTTTTGCAGCTTAATATGTGCGAAATGAAAACTTGTAGTTGTAGGCTCCATATATTTTGGGCACCCTCATAATGAGCAAAAATATCATTGTATCGTCTTAAAAACTTAATTATTGATTGATAATTACTATAAGCTTATTTCATAAACACATTTACTATACTAAAGTGTAAGAGAAATATTTGAGTTTTCCATAGTTCTTATTTTGGTTTAATTATGTCTCGGAAATTTAAATCCTAGAATAGTTCAGAAATATTAAAAATAATTTGTAGTAAATATATTTTAATACATATTTATAAATAACTTTTCTTTTCTTGGATGTTTCAGTTAAATGAATGGACAATCAGGTCATGCTTATTTTCTGTCAAAACGTGAATTTAGTGAAACAAGCAAATTTGATTGCTAGAAAGTGATAGAGTACAGAGCAACCAAGCAATTATCGTTTATTATTTCTTCAGTAATATTTTGCTATTCTTTGAATCGTGGCTTATTTCAGAACGCCAAACTATGTTTGAAATTTTAACTTAAAGTTGTTTAAAACAGCTCACTATATTTCCTTAATGTATTTTTTTATTTTAGTATATTCTAGTATTCTTTAATTATTATCGTAAACCGTGTACTAAAACTAGTTTGAAAGAATTAGTATATAGAGTATCAGTACTAGGGACGGGAATTTTTTTCTATATATCGATAGATATCGATATATTCATAATTATAATGGTTTTTCGGCTACATTCGCCGCTTTTGCGCAAATTTTTAATTCTGTAAACTTTGGAATCAGTCAATATTAGCATCGAACATAAATAAGTTAAAGTAGAGCCTGTAAGGCGAGCCGCCACATTCCGCGCAACACGCCGTCGATTACCGACTCCTATATTTACAGGGGTATTTTACAAGCACGTTCGACTAAACTCAGCGTTTAGTCGAACGTGCCTGAATATCGAAAGACAATAGCGGTTTTGTATGAATGTAGCGCGAGACGTCAAATAATATGGAACTTTTAATTAGTGACATAGTGGTATATTAATCTAAGCATATCGGTAAAATTTTTAATTTTTGCCGATTTTGTTGCAGGTATATGTGGCCGGACACGAGTTACCTGGACCACCAGGGTCAAATGGTGGCACACCCTTGAAAATGGAGAAATCATCGAGCCTCGGAAAAGAGCCGCTGCCTGAGGATCGCCATGACACCTTCGGAGCCACTGCTGAAGGTGACAGCATGCGGGACGGTGGCGGCGAAAGGCTGAACAGGCGGGCCTTTGCCGAAAAAACTGCTATAGCCGAACCTAAACGAGAATTTCATCAGAGCCGACATTGCTGGAGACGGAAGTTGTCTGTTCCGATCAGTCAGCTTGCACATATACGGCCATCAAAACAATCATACCAAACTTCGAGAAGACGCATTGAAATACCTACGACAAAACTGGTCGGAACTTCAGATACTTTCGTTATTTCACGACGACGACATGAAGGACTTCGACAACTATTATAAGTTCATGAGCAAAACCACTACATACGGAACGAGCCTAGAAATATTTGCTCTCTCGGAAACCCAGAAGCATATCTTCCATATTTTCTCAAAACCAAGAACAACAAGAACCAAACAGATGTGCATTAAAGAGAGACCAACAATAATAGGCAAACAAACACACAATAAAATGATCTACCTTCTACAAACAGGCGATCCAATGTCGGGACACTTTGAGCTTCTAACACCACAAAACATCAATCCAAACAACAAAGCATCGGGCGAGCAGCGTAACGGTCGAGGACGCTGCGGGAAAGGACAGCTCGACCGAAACGATCACGACCAGGCAAAGGAAAATAGACCCACCGAAAGTGTTTTGTCGGCTAAGCTGGCACCCACCAAGGCGGGAAAGGTAGGGCAACACATGAATCGCATTACAGAATCGAACAAACCGATCATGCGCTGCCCAAATAGATACATAAATAAATCTGACACAGATGCTAACCAAACACAACAACTTGAGCCCATTACAACAGCGGATATATCGCAACGACTACCTGCAATTACCAAGGCAGGTAAACCAAGGAAGAGGTTCAAATGGACAGATGAAATGAATCGAACGGTGATTCCGCATTCCTCCTACACCGCTACCAAACTTGAGACAATTTCATCAGGATACGGACATAAACTGCATACACTTCTCATAGCACAATATCCAGAATACAAATCACTTATCACAGAACAAAGAGTAATAGATCAAAAAAGAGTCATCACTAAGACCAGTAAGCTCACCCCACTCGCATTGAAAAACACCAAAGCTATGGTAGCTGCTGAACTAAACATTCATCAACCAAATATTGAGGACAGTGGGGCAGATGAAGTTGCAGAAACAATCAAATACACACATAACTGGAGATGTCCTAGAATAGATAACATTCATAACTTCTGGTACAAACAGTTTACCTCCACACATGAAGTTATCACTCGCCAAATTAATGAAATTATTTTAAAACCTAGCACACTCCCCAGTTTTCTCACCCAAGGAATAATATGCCTTAAATCCAAAAATTCAGACAATAAGGACCCGTCAAATTACCGACCTATTACGTGCCTTCCAACCCTATATAAGATCATTACAGGAGAATAGAACAACATCTAGCACACAAAAACATTCTAACGGAAGAACAAAAAGGGTGCAGGAAAAACAGCCGAGGATGCAAGGAGCAGCTCATTATAGACAGCGTCATCATAGAACAAACCAGGAAAAATTCTGGTTACATAGATTATAAAAAAGGCTTTGATTTGATACCCCACAGTTGGCTAACCAGAGTACTAGAATTATATAAAGTCAATAAAAACATCAGGCAATTTCTTACGCAAATCATGAGTACGTGGAAAACTAAAATCAACCTGAGAACACAAAAAGAGCACATCGAAACAGAAGAGATCTACATCAGACGAGGTATGTTCCAGGGAGATTCACTCAGCGCTTTGTGGTTCTGCCTCTGTCTCAATCCACTCTCAAACACACTGAATAACATAAACTTCGGATTCCAAATTAAACACCAAAAAAATAACCTACACAAAATAAACCATCTCTTGTACGTGGATGACATAAAATTATATGCAAGCACAAAGGCACAGCTAAAGGAACTCCTTAAAATCACAAAAACGTTTACCCTGGATCATCAACATGGAATTTGGTATAAGTAAATGCAAGCTACTTCATATCAACAAGGGACAGTGGAAAGACCACCCTACGGAGGAAACAATCAACAATGAAACTATAGATAACATGCTCAAAGAAGAAACGTACAGATACCTAGGCTTCCATCAAAGCACCAAAATTAACCACACTCATATCAAATCAGAGCTCAAGACGGAATTTAAAACCAGACTTACGAAGCTACTAAAAACAAAACTGAATTCCAAAAATCTAACGAAAGCTATTAACACCTTCGCCATACCTATTCTCATGTATTCGTTTGGTATCATTAAATGGTCACACACAGACATAGAAAATATTCACATTCTCATACGCTCTGAATTTACTAAACACAGGAAGTTACATCCCAATGCATGCAATGAAAGACTCACTATCGAGAGGAAAGAAGGAGGAAGGGGAATTATAGATATACAATCGCTAAATAAGACAGCAATTACAGCAGACAAGAATTATACACCACTCGACCTGTCTCAAACGAGCCACGCAGCAGACGCACACAGTCACATCTAATCACGACTAGAAAAGATGAACACCTGGTCTGAAAAAACACTTCACGGAAGACACAGATATCACATAAAGCAAGACCACATACATAAAAAGCTTTCATATACGTGGTTACAAGAAGGGCAGCTGTTCCCCGAAACAGAAGGCTTCCTGCTTGCCATCCAAGATAAAGTCATAGCGTCATAGCAACCAGAAACTACCAAACCACCATCATCAAGGACACAACCATTGAAGACGACAGGTGCAGGAGATGTCACCAGCAGAGAGAAACGATCGATCACCTAACGAGGGTATGTAGAATAATGGCTGGAACTGAATACACCGCGAGGCACAACTCAGCAGCGAAGGTCGTTCATCAAGCATTAGCCACAACATACAAACTAACGAAGAACACAGGCCCTTACTACCATTATACACCAACATCCGTACTTGAAAATGAAAACCACAAGCTCTACTGGGACATTGACATCTACACAGATAAAACAATCCCCGCAAACAGACCCGATATCACCTTTTAATCCAAAAAAGAAAAGATTACTTATTTAATTGACATGGCTGTCCCCGACGACGAGAACATCCAAGCGAAATACAGTGAGAAGATCGCCAAATACATTGACTTGGCAATGAAAATAAAAAGACTGTGGAAACAGGTAATAGTCTTCATTGTTCCTCTCGTCATCAGTAACAGGCTTCAATCCAACAATGTTTACACCGCATTTGGCTCAATTAGGACTTAATACAGACGTTCATTCACAGAAACATCCAGAAATAGAGAGAAAACATGTAGTATCATTAGACCATTTCTTAATTCACAATAGTTGTTTCTTTTCCCTTTCCTTTTTTTTTTTCTTTTATTTTTGTACTGACTTGGTATAATCCCGTTAGTATAACATACAACAACAGGAATACTGTGGTTGTATGTTATACTAACGGGATGGTTGTGGGTGACAACCAGGAGGATATAAATAATAATAATAATAATAATAATTTTTAATAAAATTGTTTTTTTATGATAAAGTTTGGAGCACTAGGGATATCTGTGAACATGTAAACTTTAAATAAAAACGCTCGGACATGTCGATTTTTATTTTTACTTCTGTATTTTATAGCTAATACTAGAATATACAGGGTCTTCAACCGTCACCGTTTTTAATGTAATACCCTGTATATTATTGCATTTTTGGATTCTAAGGAAAATTCAAGATGTTTCATGTATGATGTCCTGAACTGCAAACTGTTTGCGAAATATTGACACTTCCAAATTGTCGATTTTAGCATAATAAAAGGCTCTAAAATCTAAATCATTTTTTTCAAAACATTTATTTACCAATATAAAAGTTTCAAATTCACGGCCTCTTTGGTTTTCAATGTATTGCAACGTTTTTTCTACAGGGTTTCGAAAAAATATTGGAATTAGTTGCAAAAACTCTGTCAATAATCCCAATATTTTTTCGAAACCCTGTAGAAAAAAGTCAATAACAGTGAAAACCAAAGAAGAAGTGATTGCATACAACTCGATGGGAGCTGAATTTTACGTAAATAAATATGTTAAAAAAAATTAAATGGTGAAGGCCCAGTGATAGATCCACCTTAAATATTTTGAAAGCACAGTAAGTACTTTACATGCAAAAATTTCGAAAACAGTTGCTCAGAAAGACATTTAAAAGGTATAACATTCTGATTAAAAAACATAAATACAGTAAGGCACAACAAATTTACGCTTGCTTTTTGTAGCCGAAGTACTGCAGAGAGCGCCCTCTATAATCTACATCAAAATTAACTCCCAGTCCCCAAATTGCACGCAAAAATATTGTTTAGAAAATAAATGAATTCGGAAAATCGAAAATGACAAAAGTCACTTGGACACCCTGTATCTCGGTTATAAATTATTAAATTTTAAACAAAGCTAATTTAGGCCAATTCTCAATATTTGTATCCAAGGAATCTGCAGTTCCATAGTATACCATTAATTTTGAGACACCCTGTTACGAGCATATTATTCGTTTTCCTCCCAAGTTTTCAAAATCAGGTCATTCAAAATGAATTATGGGTATGATCAAGTCCAGAAAAAGCTTAACAGTATTTGAAAAGATTTTTTTTTAGAAAAAAGAACCCAGTTATTATTTTTATATTTATATACAAATAAAAATTCACTTTTGTTTGCGGGACTCATGAAGATATAAAATAAAAATAAGTTTTTTTTTTGTGGAGGTTTCTCGAATCTTGATTTAAAATACATCGCAACTGAATAAAATAATTGTCAGAATGCCTTTTGTTGCCTTACTAATAATTTACTTACCAAATTCGCTGCACTGAAGCACAGAATATAAATAACAATATTAATTCACCTGCGATGTAATAAATATTAATAAATAAATAAAGCAGCTAAAGCCCACGAAGTGTGTTAACTTGCGATCGTGCGAATTCGTCCTAACGGGATCATTTGTTGCTTCCCCTTACTACCAGCGAGTGCGATAACATTTAAATATTTATTGAACTGTCCAAACCGTTTGCACCGTTGTTAGCTAGATTGAAGTATTTAAGGATAAAATTTTTTTTAAACGCCCGCCCTATAAAACTGTATTGGCGTTAGATTTCAAGCGTTTCCACAACAATTTCTAATAAAAAGTTTCTTGTAAGTAAAAATGTATAGATAGGTCTAGATTTCAAAGTTTCCCATAATGCAATAATGGAATTGATTGTTAATGTCTATCCGTATATAAAATGCATTTGAGGCATATGTCACTTTCATTTTTTGAAAGTTACCAGGAAATAGATGTTCGTTAGTTAATTTAGAACAAAGGCTATATTCTTTTTTCCTGTCATGTTCATAAAAAGTACCTAGATAGCATTTTTTTGCTGTCCTTTCTGGCAACCGAAAATTATAGGAAAAAAAAATTTATAGTTGACTTGAACAGATGTGGCACGTCAAACACGTAAATAAGTCTTAGATTACCTATAAAAAAATATTTTCGAGAGTTAATTTAAGAACTTCTTTATTGAGCAATTTTCGAAAATTGGATCCCTGGTCTGAATCTACTACAGTCACATTAAAGCCTATTGCAGTTAACTTTTTGACACTTTCAAATAAAATTTCTATTATTTCCCCCGAAGGGAAATAGGCAATGGGTTGTTTCCAGTTACTGGCTATCTCACGCACCATTACTACTAAGGCAGTGGTTGCTTCTTTCGCGCTTTTAGATTATGTGCTTCCTGAAAACCTACTATTATATCTCTAGATACGTCATAAAAAATGTGATTTTAAAGTGATTTCGTCTAAGCAAATAATGCAATCTTTCCCCTTTTTTGAAAAGATTTACCGTAACTTCAAGCAAGCGAAAAATAAAATCCTTAAAACCCGAATTTATTATCCATTTTCTGGTAAAACGGTTAAGTGTAATTTTTGAAGGCTGCCTATAGAGAGTTGAAAATTGTTTGTATGCCTTAGGACCTAAGAAATAAATAGTTCTTCATCTTACATTTTAGGTATTGGTTGGAGACCATGTCCCCACCCTCCAAAAATGGATGTGGACCATTAAATAACGATATTATTTTCCACTAATACCATATATGCGACATTATTTGTTTGGTTTTTACAATTATTTTTCAAATACTCGGTTTTACTTTTAATTTTACTGTTTGTAACTAAAATTAGAGCTGTATAAGATAATAATCAAAATTATATGCTGGATCGAGTTAATTAACGATATTAAATATAGATAGAATATTACGGGATTTTTCAAAGACAAGCTCGAAAGGGGTATATTGCATTGACGCAAGTACAGGGGTAACCAAATAAAAGTGAACATTCTTAATAACTTCTTTCTTTTATAAATATGGAGAAAAATGCAAGTTTTGTGGATTTTTATGGGTCATTCATACATATTTTCAACGAAACAACTGAGCATGGAATAAAAAAGATTAGCATAAAAGATCGATTTTCTCGCTTATTTTAAATTGGATGGTAAGGTTTTTATTGCATTTTTGCATCATAAAAGTTCTAGACTTTTGTATGCGGTTTTACAGTCGTTTCATATATATATATATATATATATATATATATATATATATATATATATATATATATATATATATATATCCGTAGATAAATTAGTAGGAAGCTTAACGGCAAGTCGGACAAATAATAATAATACAGGTGGAGGGTCCACAAATCATGGACCATTATACCGACAAGCCTTTAAGCGTTTATTATTTATATTAATTTTTGGGTATTATTTAATTATTATTATTCTTTTTTGTTGAGTTAAATTGCAATTGTAGCGTTTTAAATTTCCTTTTATATGTTAGAGGATGAATTTTCAGTTATTAACGTAGTAACGTAACATTATTTGAAACCACACAACTGGGTGATATTTTTAATAGAAATATCGTCTGTGACAAGCATTAATACGTTGTTTACTGGTTTGCGTAGTTTATTTGATAACATTTTTATATGTTCTGACAACGCAGCGAAATAATCTGCTTCTACTAAAGCCATGTTTCTTTTGGGGTTTATTAATTACAAAGAAGATTTTTCTAATTTTCTAAATGAGGGAAAGAATTATTATAATTGCAATTAATTTCTTCTCGTAAATGCTAAAAACCAAATAGAAATTTCGTGGAAGAGTCGAAATATACTTCCTTTACTCTTTGATAAATTTTTAAAATAATAAAACCGAGAAATACGAGAAAAATATCCACACTGATCCAAGTAGGTCACATTTTTAACAAAATGTCCTTAAATAAATAGTAATTAAAATAAGATTTACTAATTAGTCTTTGTTAGTTATTTTCCACACAATATAGAAGCTTTATTGCTGTTATTTTCATTATCTGTCTTTGTTTTGGAAAAAAGTTTTTGTACGTAGAAATATATACTTTTCTGATAAATGTTTTACTACTTATAACCAGTTTCGCCGATTTGTTGCAAATTTAGTGAAGATTTAAATTGTATTGGATTCCGTTATCTGTCCTAAATCTTATATATAATCCTAAACTCAATATTATTATTGTTTCTTTTCATAGGCAATTATTAAATTCCCATCCAAAGCAAATAAAATCTTGTGTTGTTGTGTAATTATAATTAAAAAATTGTTCCAGTACTGAACACAAGAAGGGGGTAACTTATTAAAAAGTTCTTAATTGGCAAAATAAAGACTGCCTAGGGTATAGTAGGAAACTGATATTTTTACAGCTAAGGATATACGTTTGGTCGTATTTGGGACGTTAGTCTGTTCTATACTCAACAGAATTCGAAACAAAAAAGTGCTTTTAAAATCTGAGAATCTCAGGCAAACAACAAATAACAGAAAGAATTTTATCTTTATGTACTATTGGCAGATCGTAAAACAAAGGAGCTTTGGATTCATGGCATACAATTTAAATTAACCTAACCTAACCTAACCTATTCGACTGTTTTAGAATATGTAAGGTCTTGTACTTTACATATTTTAAACAGTCAAATAGGTTTTATCCAAAGTCTTTTTTTGTTTCTATCGCGAAACTCATAACCTAAGAGTAATTAAATCAAGAGCAGGAAAACATTATAGCACTAAGAACTGTAAAAGTAGAAAAGGATTTGTTTTTGGAAGATAGCTAAAGGGTAATGAAGTTTCTCACTTTCTCGATTAATCCAACATTCTTCAGCAATCTGACATAAAGATGAAATCGGGTCAAAATTAATGTAAGCCAGTACATCAATTCCAACTTTTTCACTTATAATGAAATAGTCCCGCTCGTTGATATCACGCCTTTCGCCATTTTTAAAATATTGTACCAACCATGGGAAATGTTTATCTCTTGATTGAACACGGTCCAGATATTATCTTTGTCGAAAAAGCTTTTCTCTGCTATTTTTGTTGCGCTCGCTAAAAACTAATCATATCAACGATATCGATATCGATGATCACGAGTAAATGTATTATTCTGAATTCGTGTTATATTAAAAAAAAAAACAAAATTATATATGCACTACAAAAAGGGAATTACGTTGAAGTAAATGTCTATGCTATATTGAACAATGCACCATACAAAGATGGATACCTAGTGGTAATTTATTAGTATTGAGTATTTTGGACAGTTTTTTATTTTTTTTTGTTAATATTGCAAAATAAAAAAAACCATAGGTGATTTTTTTAAAATAGAAACTTTTGAGAGCTAATTTGCATACAAATAAAAAGTAAGATTGGGAAATAAAAGTTTCGTTTTTCTATTTTGAAGCGTTTCAAAAAAAACCGTTAAAAATTAATCTTCAATATTAATATTTTGAAAAAAATAAAGTTATTTCTATTACCCTCTTATGTCTATTGTTTAATAGTGCAAGACATACTAAATGCCACACCGTGTTTGGTTTTTTCTGAGTTGTCTTTGTTTTATAGAGAAACACGATTAAGAGTCAACATTTCTAGATTTTCAACTGCAGTTTCTTTGGAAACCATTGAACTTTGACAGATGGTGTGATATATCAAAATGTAGGAAATTTTACAAAGATTAAGTGGAAAAAATATGGGTTATTTCTCTCAAAATTTCAAGGCCATTGGTTCTTTCGGTTAAACCGGAAGCTCTACAAAAATATATTTTATCCCAAAATGAACTTCTTCTCTGAATGTTCCAATATTTCAAAAAAATATCGCAAACTATATGGAAATAGTAGGCTGGGAAACGATTTCATTGTCACCAGGTATAAATCAATCATTTAAGTATAATATATGAGCTACATATTGGGAGGTATTATTGTGAGTGCCTAGAACATAATAAAATAGATTAATGATTTATATCTGGGTTTATATATTATGTGGATGTAAGCAATTTATTTAAAATTCGAACTGATTATAAAAACGAAGTTTTGAAGGCAGAACAGTTCCATTAAGCGTTTCACAACTATCCATTAAATCATAGGGAAATACACCTTTGCGGGTTAGTAAGGTAAACTACTCCTCAGGTATAATAGATGTTTCTCTTTTTAATATAGAATAATTCTTAATTTTAAGGAATCCGAATGAATCTATAAATCGAAAATTAAATAAAACTAGATGCCTATTGTAAGAAATGAGGTTGTGAAACACTACTGGTACAGCCTCCTTAGTCTGATAATTGAGATTACAACTCTCATGAGGAGGACAGTGATCAGGAACTTCCTTAGCATCCAGAGAAAAAGATTTCCCATATATATGACAAAACTGTTAAATGTTTTATTATCTTCGCCTGAAAGTAAATACATAATCAAGTAAATATATTTCCAGAAAAGCCAGAAATTCTTGAACAAACTATTGAATGTATACCTGACCAGTATATGATTTATAAAGTGATGGCAAATATCATATGAACATTTTGCATAAAACACTAAAAGGCACACATTTTTGATATTTTTCTATATTTTTAGAATACTCTTTTGTAATTAGTAAACACTCATTATCTGCCTATATAAAATAAAGAAACTTTTCCTTATTTCCAACATATTTAAATGTTAATGTGGTGTGTTGTCCTGATAGAAGTTTAGTGTAGACACCAATTAAAGACTTACACTTATGTCCGCTGAGCTGTTTAGACAATAACCGCGGTATCTGCCTTAATCCATACATAGTGATATAGGTACGGCATCATCTAAGACATTCTCAATAACTATTTTGCAAAAGCAACAAGTTGATGTTTCTCATTATACCAATTTTTTCTATATAATATATGTAATAGCTTGTCAAGAGTTATTGATTCATCACAGGTATATGAAGAATAATAAAAATATCTCTTATTATTATATTTTTATATATTATTATAGTGGCAGCAAAATATCTACTAAAAAATACAATTATAAAAATAACTTTATGCCTCAAAAAAGTTCATCCTAGTAACGTTAACTCCTAAAGTATAAAATATTTAGTAGTCGATTTCAGACTCACTAGTTGTTTATGAGGTGGTAAACAAAATTGTATTAAAATATTAAAGAAAGTTTCACGGAACTCAAAACATTGTTTGCTGCTTATTATCTTGTCAGTGCAATAGCAGATTGAGCTTTTTCTTATTGCCAAAGACCCCTGCACAACCTGGACCCAATGTTATTGACATGTTGTTCAAACTTAGTCCTGAATCCAAATACACGCCCAAGAACCTGACCTGTTCTGGATTTTCAATATATTCTCTCCGCAATATAAAAATCATTTTCTCCGTTTTGTTCTCATTTAGGTTCAGTCGGCTTACTGCAAATCAATCACCTGCACTCGCATATGCATCATTCATTCTATTTTTCAGTTGCTCACACTCTTTGTGTTCCACAGTAAAGCTGGTGTCGTCCGCGAACAATGCAACCTTATGTAATACTTAGGGTTGAAACAAAGGGTAGCAAAATGAAACTACATGTTCACCTTAACATTACCCAAAGTATATTCTCAATCTTTTCTAAAATGCAATCCAATTGCCATATACGCTCGGGAAGGTGGTTGACCTGCTGACATAGCAAAACAGGTTATTGCGTGGTTGCCCATTATTGCAACAAGTTGAATTTGATACAATACATTTTATATAGGGTGTTTTCTCTATATATTACACCTCCCCGGGCAATTAAAAGAATTTCAATTTATTTTCAAAATTTGAAATTCGTAAATAAAATACAATTACTAGAGACAAATGTTACAATACACTATTTAAACCATTTTTTTTTTTTTCATATTATCTTATTTATCAAAATATATGAAAAGAAAAATAAAAACTCAGATATAAGAGAAGGAAAATAGCGTCATATAGTGAAAGTAGGAAAGAAAATAGATAGGTATTTTAGAAAAAGGTTATTAGAAAATACATGCAATAGTATAGTAATAGCCCTTATTATTATAACTTAATTTTAATTAGCTATTATACAACTTAGTTCTATTTTTATGGACTAAAATATGTTTCTTATCTTTAATTATTTTTACATTTGGTGCAACATCTTCTACCACTAAATATGGCCCCAGGAAGCAAGGGCTGGTAATTTTATCACCAGTTTCGTTTTTGATTAAAACTCTATCGCCCTTTTTATACTGAATGGGGTTTACTTTTAAATCAAAATTTTCTTTTCTTTTATATTTAGAAAGTATTAAGTTATTTCTTGCATCATTTTGAGCTGTTTGTAACCTATATTTTAATTCAATGGGGTAGTTATCAAAATTATAAATAGGATCAACTTCATTATTTAAATTATTTGGTAATTGGCATTTTTTTCCAAAAACTAGTTCAAAGGGAGAGTATTTGGTTTCCGTATGTACTGCAGTATTATAAGAAAAACACCAGTACGGAAGCCATGTGCTCCATGCAGAATCATGGTTTTGAGTTTGAATTCTCAAATAAGCACCTAGAACTTTGTGAGAGGCCTCTAAACTCCCGATACTCTCGTGATGATACGCCGTAGAATGACTCTGTTTTATACCTAACAAGTTACATGTTTCTGCCACAGTGTGAGAAATAAACTCGGTACCCCTATCTGAAGCAATTTCCTGAGGGATACCATATCTTAAGATAAAGTTATCCACCAAAGATCTTGCCACAGATACGGAATCCTTGTTTTTGAGAGGGTAGGCCTCTACATATTTTGTTAACTCACACTGAAGTGTTAAAATATAAACAAATCCATTTACGTCTACCGGAAGTGGACCAACAATATCTAAATATATTTTTTGAAAAGCTGTTTCAGCTGTAGTAGTTATTACCATTGGCTCTCTAGTATAATGATTCGAATGTTTTTGTCTTTGACACATGTCACACCTTTTTACAAAATTTCGAACATCACTATCCAGACCTGGCCAAAAATAATACTTTTTAATATTATTTGTCATTCTATTTATTCCAGCGTGACCACTGGTTGGTAGTAAATGAAAATCATTAAGGATTACTCTTTTTTCGTCTTTGTCCATTACTTTTTTAATACCTTTTACAACATTTATACGGGGGCCCCTCCAATTAGTATAATTTTTTATTTTACTACCAATAAATTTAGTAAACTCTGTATTATCATTATTTTTATTAATAACTAATTCTTTAATTTCAGCCTTTTTACTTATTTCTACCAAATCTTTCACCATTTCGTCTCGCGCCAATGGTGATAAAGCTTTTTGGTCTAAGTATAAGGTAAAATGTAATGGAATATAATAAAAGTCTCCCACTTGTTGAGTGACATCTTTTGACAATTTTTTAATTTTTAAGGATGGTATTATAATTAATTCGGTACAGTTAGTGGGTTGCTTAAGAATTTCCACAATATTCGGGTGATCAAGCCAAATATTTTCAGTACTTTTCTTAATTAACTCGTCTTCCTGTCCGTCTCTACGTTTACTCTGTGCTCTGGTTAAAACTGCAATCATACCTTCATTCATATCTTTTAATTCGTTTGAGGACAAGATTATTCTCGATAAAGCATCGGCTGTAACATTATCTTTTCCTTTGATATATTCGATATAAAAGTCATATTCTTCTAGACACAAACGAAATTTTGTCAATCTGCTACCAGGGTCTTTTTGCGTAAAAAGATAAATTAATGGTTTGTGATCGGTTAAAATTTTGAAACGACGGC
This sequence comes from Kuschelorhynchus macadamiae, assembly GCA_030620095.1. Classification (NCBI taxonomy): domain Eukaryota; kingdom Metazoa; phylum Arthropoda; class Insecta; order Coleoptera; family Curculionidae; genus Kuschelorhynchus; species Kuschelorhynchus macadamiae. The sequence continues at coordinate 283,756 of JAUTXW010001293.1, forward strand.
CATACAGATATGGTCGAAAATGCTTTACAGCCCAATAAATTGCTAAAAGTTCTTTATGTATAGTAGGGTAGTTAATTTCTGCTTTATTTAAACTACGACTAGTGAACGCCACTGGTTTATTATTTTTATTTGATAACACTGCTCCTAACAGACGCATCTGTTTGCAAAATAAATTCATTTTCATTCGAAAAATCGGGATAATCTAACACCGGATGCTTAATCAGCGAATTTTTAAGACAATTAAAAGCTTTATCACATTCGTCCGTCCACTCAAACCTAGCGTATTTTTTACATAATTTATTTAGAGGAACTGTAATTTCTGAAAAATGTGGTATAAATTTTCGATAATAATTGGCAAAAGCCACGAAGCGTTTAACTTCATCTGCCTTTTTTGGAATAGGATAATCTTTTAAAGCTTTTATTTTATCAGGGTCAGGTGATATTCCTTCAGAACTTATTATATGACCCAGATACAGAATTTCTTTTTTCAAAAAATCGCATTTAGCAGGATTTAATTTTAGGTTTACTTTTCGCAATCTAGAAAAAATATCTATTAGATTTTTATTGTGTTCATTAAGGTTTCTGCCAAATACTATAAGATCATCAAGATAAACAAAGCACTTTTCGTAATTTAAGCCCGCCATCGCTATGGTCATTAACCTTGAAAAGGCACTAGGGCTAATTTTTAACCCCATTGGTAACCTTCGCATTTGCCACTGACCGCGATCTGTAGTGAAAGCTGTGTATTTTCTGCTTTCTTCCTCTAATTCGACCTGATAATAGCCCTGGCTAAGATCTAGATGTGAAAAATAAAGTGCACCTGCTAGGGAGTCTAAAATATCGACTACACTCGCAATCGGAAATTTGATATCTAATATATATGGGTTCAAAAATCTGTAGTCCAATACTAACCTAGCTCTTCCCTCATTCGTATCGTTTTTCTTTGGTACAAGCAACAAAGGTGAAGACCACTCACTCTGCGCACTCTCAATTATTCCATCCTGACACATTTGAGAAATTTGCCTATTTATTTCCTCTTTATGTACTTGAGGTAACCTATATGGCTTTCTATAGACCGGCTGAGTATCTGGTTTAACTTGAATTGACTGTTTATATAAATTAGTAACTGTAAGCTTATCTCCTGGCATATGAAATATATTTGAGAATTTGGCACAAATTTGCTCTATAGAATCTCGTTCCTCGCGGTTTAGATGATTAAGCTTAAGAATTTTAAATAGTTCTTTAACTCGAGTAGCCGAATTTTCTTGGCTGTTAAATTGATGACACTCATAATTGCTTAAACTTTCCGCTTTTGGCGAAAAATTTCTCAAATGTACCTCTGTCTCTCTTGTATTCAAAATTTTAATTGGTACTTTACCATTTATCGGTTGTGCAATTACACCAGCCATGAACACACCCTCACATAATTCACCTTGCATAAGTACACATTCATCCTCTAACCCTGTAGGAACATACTGTATAATTTCGCACCTAGGGGGAACACTTAATATATTCTCACTATCCGCATTTAATTTTAATGTATTTATTTTATTATACTGATTTAAAATAGTTAAGGTATTTTCTTCGTAATCTAATTTAGCCTTAAAAGTTTTCAAAAAATTTTCTCCAATTATGCCATCGCTTTGACATGGTAAATTATTAAAAATATAAAATTTTTGCTTAAATATCGCATTTTCTATACAAAGATCTAAATAAACATATCCCACAGATATTAAATTACCTCCTATGCCTTTAATTTCAATATTTTCTTTGTGTAACTGTATTTTTGAATTTAAACAACTTAATTTAAGGGCACTTAATGATGCACCCGTATCTACCAAAAATTTTAAGCTTTTACCATTGACACAAAAAGAAACAGCATTCGAGTAGTTTTTTGAATAGGTAAAAATATTATTAAACTGTTTATTTTTAGTATTTTTAGGCACGAAAAAATGTTGAATCTTGTATATCAGCTGAGGATTGTTCTGAATTTCCGGTGTGCTCCGCAAAATGCATTCGGTGACCTACTGCCCGAGATCCTCTCCTATTACCGCTCGTAAATGTACGACCACCGTGATTTCTAGAAAACCGCTGATTATTAAAATTACCTTGATTAGTCGAAGCGTTTCGTCGACAATTTGAATTGTTATTTCCTCCGTTATTAAAATTCTGATAATTATTATATCTACCAGAATTTCCTGTTCTATTATTTGGTCTTCTGGAAAAATTTCTAAAATTTCCCCTTCCTCTGTGAGAAAAATTAAAAATGTGTCCTGAATTATTTTGATTACCCAGCTCTTCATCTTGAGCTGCCCTTATTGCGTCCTTTAAGAATTCAAAATTTCTGGAAGATATAATTGTGCCCAGCCTTTGATTTTTAAGTCCGCATGCAAACCTTTTTATTGCAACCTTTTCGTTAATAGGTCTTAGAATATCAAAAGCATTGGCATTTCCGTCTGCTTGCGTAATGGTTAAATTTACAAAAATATCCTCTAACTCTTTACCAAAATCCGTTATACATTTTTCACCCTGTTTAGCAGAGAACAAGCGTGCCTGAAGGGCCGTATCTGATTTTTTAGTTAAGAGATGTTTTTTCATATCTAGAATTAAATTATTTACAGAATTATAAGTCAAACCTAATCGTAATTTGGCGTTGTTAGAAATACGCGTTTTCAAAACAAATTTAATTAAAGAAGGTTGACTATCATTATCAAGCGTTGACGAATAAAAATCTAAAGCCTCTATTAATTTAGAAGTTGTAGATTCTGTATCATCCATGACCGGTAAAAGGTTTGTAGCTATTTTTAGATCAAAAGAAGACATTTTTAATTTATCTTTATTAATATTTTTATTTCCAAACTCTAAAATTTCCTTATAAAGTTTTTTAATTTCTGTTATTATGTTATTAAAAGTCAAAATATCTTCTTTGTCTATTTCAGACTTTTCTATTTTTACGTTTAAATCAGTAATTTCCTTACCTAACTGAGAATATAAAGTTTTTGCCACTTTAACTTTTGATTCGACAATAGGGCTTTTTCGTCTTTCGCTATTTAATTTTACCAAATTTGTTCGAATATATAAGTTTGTCTCCCATGAAATTAAAAATTTAATTCACTTATTAAACTTGCTAATTGGGTCCATATTTTTGCGATTATAATTATAAAACAATAACATAATATTATAATAATTAAACTTACATGCCTGCATTATTATTTACATTTTCATGTACAGGTCACATAACAAATTTTCTAACTCCATTTATAATTGTCTTTACTTTTTCTTTTCTTTTTTTTTTTTTTTCCTACAAGAAAAATACCGCCCTAAAAAAAAAAAATTAATTTTCTTCCATCTTTAAATCATCCTTGGATTTTCGCAGCTCATTTTTATAAATTTCTCTTCTAATTGTCTGCCTTAGTTTCCTTTGAACATGTCTAATGGCCCATACTACTGCAACAATTGCCGTTGCCACAACCAAAATTATAAGCAAAATCTCTTCTAAGCTTAATCCCTTATTTTGGTCAACTATTTCACCCCTTGCATCGCCATTGGAGGCCTGATTAATTACAATCTCTTCTTTGGACTTGGCATTACCCATCTTAATAACTTCACAAAAAAATCGTCAAGTGGCAGGGTCGCCATGTAATACTTAGGGTTGAAACAAAGGGTAGCAAAATGAAACTACATGTTCACCTTAACATTACCCAAAGTATATTCTCAATCTTTTCTAAAATGCAATCCAATTGCCATATACGCTCGGAAAGGTGGTTGACCTGCTGACATAGCAAAACAGGTTATTGCGTGGTTGCCCATTATTGCAACAAGTTGAATTTGATACAATACATTTTATATAGGGTGTTTTCTCTATATATTACACTTACAAGGGGGAAGATATGAGGTGATGTCGTTGATATACACCAGAAAAAGTATTGGTCCCAGGATTGATCCCTGGGGGACCCCATGTCGCATGGGTTTTTGTCCTGAAGTCTCTTCCTTTAAGCAGGTTACCTGCTCTCGGCCAACAAGGTAGCTCTCCATGAGTTTTATTCTGTTAGGACATAAGCCGTAAAACCTAAGTTTATTTAATAGCAGCTCATGAGAGACACAATCGAAGGCCTTGGAGTGGTCGCAGAAGGTTGTCCCTATAAACAGGCCTTCCTCAAAGCCCCGGAGTACTGCTTCACATAGCTCCATTACAGCATCCACTGTGGATCTCCCTCTACCAAAACCAAATTGTTGCTTATTTAATATATTGTTTTTTTTTTCAAGGTACTCAATTAGTTGGTCCTTAAGCAGTTTTTCAAATATCTTCGATACAACCGGTATAGGTGAGACTGGTCTATAATTGTTAATGTCCTCGGTGTTGCCTTTTTTAAACACAGGGATCGTCCTAGAAACCTTAAAGTTACAAGGGTACAGACCCTCGGTAATGCATGCGTTAAAAAGTTTGGTTATAGGCGCTATCAACACATTCTTAAGATGTTTAAATAAGTTTATGTCTAGACCGTAAATATCCTGGATGTGTTTTGGCTTTAGGCAATTGATAGCATCTCTAACATTGTTAAAAGAGACCGTTTTAAAAGTGAAAGAGACCGCCCTACTGGGGCCCAAGACCTGCAGATACTGGTCTGCCTCCAGAGTGGAAGCAGGCAGGTCCGCAAGTAAAGTATCTGCTACCCCTGCAAAAAAATTGTTAAAGGTATCACAGTCAATCCCCACACTCACTTCCTCTCTAGCATCCTTTCCAACTGTATTTATGATATCCCAAGCTGCCTTGGCTGTGTTGTTAGCATTTCTTATGAAGGCGGAATTTGCCTCTTTTTTAGCCTCGATTATATAGCCTTTCTGTATTCCTTCTGGCATGCTTTTGCCTGTTCTGCCCTTTCAGGTGTGCGAAAATTATGATAGAATTCCGTCAATAACCTAAGACTCTCTCTCATTCTAACGAACCTCTCATCAAACCACTCTCTGTTATTCTCACTCCCAGAATGATCTTTATTCCTTTTTTTTTTTTCATAGTTGGAAACGATAAGTCTCGAATATGTAAAAACGTTTACAAAAATATCTTACTTTTTTCCTCAGTATTGGTGTTAGTTGAAAGAAAATTCCACAACTCTTGCTCCAACATGTTATACATTTTGATCTTACCTTTCAGAGTTATTGGCTGGTATAAATATTCTGAATCTCTTCTATTACTTGAGTACTTTTTTATTATTTTAGAAATATCCACAGCGATGTCAACGGCCTTATGATCCGAAAGAAGTGGATCAAAAACTGAGGTTTTTCTGTGTGAAGCCTACTGAACTTATTAAATCTAAAAAATGTTTTCTACTTCCACAATCATCATTAAAATTGACGTTAAAATCTCCATTTATTACAGTATATTTATTAAGGTCAAATTTTTTTTCTAATAGTTGGGACATTACATTTAAAAACATATTAAAACTGCCACTTTGCGGCCTATAAATGGTAACTACTATAAAGTCTAGCTTCTTTATTTCAACAGCGCTTACCTTACAATGCCTTTCTACAGAAAGCTCGGAAAATCCAAGAAGAGGGACAGCCGCCATTTCTAGTTTACATAGGATCATTGTACCGCCATGATTATGCTGTATTCTTGAGAAAGAGGACACAGTTCTGTAGTTCTTTATTGATAACGTCTCTACCTCTTGACTGTTGAGGCAGTGCTCACTAAAACAGAGGAAGTCATATTTTGTCCTATTACTTTTGAGGAATGATTCCAGTTCTTCCACCTTATTTCTTAATGACCAAACATTAAGATGAAGTACACTCAAGCTCTTCTTACTAATAAAATCTTTATTATTGTTATTTCCAGGTACCCTGATCATTGCCTCTGTCTGCAGTTCGAGGAATGTCGGTGTTTGAGGTTCAGAAAATGGTTCACCTTGATCTCTTCTGGCCACAGTTGTGGATCCGTGATATCTGCCACTTGATTCTTGGGCACCCCCAATTTAAAGCAGCTCTCTTGCTTAGATTTTGTTTCCATTTTTTCACATATACACTCGTCACCCGGTTTATAACTTTCCAAGAACTGAATTAGTTGATGTGTCTTTTTGGCAAGCCCTGAAACGGATATCCAGTATAATTGTTGAGCAACGGCTAGCAGCTCCGCTTGTTTATTTACACCACAAAATGTTAAAAGAGTACACTAATAACGCTTTGACCCTATATAGATCTTCAAGACACGCAGAGCAATTTAGGTGTTACAATTAAATATTTAACATTTAAATAGGTTACAAACAACGTTTAAACAGGTTACAAACAACACTCTGTTGTTTGCGATGTATGGTTAATGGCAAAAAATATCTTCTCATAGGGACGATAAGAAAAAAACATTGGTTTATAAAAAAACTTCCGAGATCCGAGATACATCTATGCAAAAACCGGAAAATTGGTAATATACACATTTTGATTCGATTTGTGACTCATCCTGTAGTTTGTGATAAATATATATAATTCCAAGATAAATTGTCATGTGAGACTTTGTTGGCAGCTTTTGTAACTTAAGTTATCTTTAGCGATACTTACTCTTAAAACAAGTTCAAGTCGTCAACAAAATATTAGAATATAAGTTACTCATTTCATTAGTCAGTAATTTACAGAAATATTTAGAATGTGAAACTCTGCGTTAATTAAGTTTCAGCAAGGGCGCTCCGTAGTATTGAACCTGTCAGTAATTTGATTTATTGATATTAGAATGCTAATAAACGTTGCGTAAAGCATTTCGCTTATAGCCTAGACTAGATTAGAGTTGATAATTTTGAAGACATTTTTCAACTGCTTTTGCACAGCTAATTTTTCGCGAAAATTTGTTTTTTTCTTATCTACGTGATATCCTTAATGATTTATAATACGTTTATAGAACTATCAAAAAATAAAGCTTTATAAATAGATTTTATAAAGACGTAGTACTGTAAGCGTAAAAAAATCACCAGCTGAGATATTTCGTCTGCAGGGTCTATCTGTAGAGGTATATGGATTATATAGGGATGAAATTGTAACCATTTTAGTAAAAAGCCAATAAAGTGAAACAAAATACCGACTTAATGACTTAAATCATCAGTGTCAGTAAAGTGTTAAAACAACTATTTATAAAATTGGCTACACATTTTGCACATAAATCAAGTGTAATAGTGAAATGAACAACGAAAATTGTGCTTCAAATCTTAAATGGCAAAACAAAATGGCTAACTAAGAAAATGTTTAAAAAGCCGATAAAACTCCATCATTAAAAATTAATGGAAACAAAATTAAAATGGTATTTAGGAGTAAGTAGAGATGCAATGTTTTTGAGTATGGCTAGTGAATATATGTAAACCGGTGATCTTTGGCTTAATAAACACCAACTAAAATTTTGCAAAAAAAAAAAAATTGTGTAAACATTGGTGGATACAGTTTATATATGCATATATTTATTAGGTAATAACTTATATTTAATTATTATATATTTCACTTTCAATTTGCTCCGGCATATTATTAAAACAAATTTGGTTACATTTTTTATTATCATTATATTTTTATTTCGTTAATACCCTTGGAATAAAATCAAAATTATATCTTACATTCATTGTGCCTACGGTGCAACTCGTTTTGCCAGCGGATTATGTTTTTTTTGTTCCGATTTTTGAATTTAAACTTCTACATACCCCGTACATCCGAATATTGAAAAATGAATCTCTAAAAGTTTTGTTTTAAAAGGCGAAACTTGTCCGTACGTTAATAAAAAATTGTATCAGGTTTATTTTAACTTTATTATTAAATAAAAACTGGTCGACACTGGACGCTTCCCACCCTAGTGTTTTACCCAATTTTTACAGTTGTCTGTCTTAAAAGGAAACACGCGCATTTTTATGAATATGAACTTTTTGTAATGATTGGTTTTCAATCGAGGTGTCAATTCAATGAATAGTATAAGATGATAGGGATATACATGGCAGATAATGATGTGATGTAAAATAATCTAAAGCGTTTGATGATACCATTTTCCCATTTTAATTAAAGAAATACGATTTGATTGTAAATTTCATTTTTACGGTCAATGATGACAACAGCAATTTTACTGATTTTTGAAATTTTCATTGTTTTTCCAGAGATTTAATTTTTTTTAAATCACGACCTTGTTCTTTGGTTTGTCACGAAATGTACATGTTTGCGTTATACAGTATATACCCAAAAGCTGCGGAAGCCGGAACTAAACTTTACGCGAAACAATGCATATAAAATACTCATAATTTGACATGTTAATTATAATTTTCTTATTTAAGATGCATTAGTTAGTCATTAGGACGGTTTTGCAATTTTTTCTTTAGATATTTTTGCCTTAGTGGCCCTAGCTGCATCTTAAACAAGCATACATATACATAATAACAACTATACAGGATATTCAGAATATAACGGATAACTTTCGGTAGGCACCTGTTTTATTGTATTCATTAGCAATAGGTAATTAACAAGTAAGTTTAAATAAAAATAACAACTTTAACAAATAAAACATCAAAAAACAATGAATACCAAACAAAATAGTAATAGCGGGATGAACCACTCGAATTGCCTATATATCTCTAATAACATTCACTTGATTTTCTAGATTTTCTCTCCATACGAAAACACGACCATCTGAAACACGCATATTAAACCTACTATTCTCCACTAAGCATGCCCAGCAGCTCACTCTATCCGTGTAGCACGATGTTGTCTTGTAAGCAGAGGGCAACTTGCTCTTTTTCTTGCAAGTCATCTAATTGTTTGAGTCCTGCACACCAGCTACTTAAGTTGCATTACGTAATTGTCCCATCCGTGTTCAGAAGCCACTGCTCCTGCCTTACAAGCAATTTTGGTTCTAGAAAGATGTAACATAATAAGTCAAATAAATTTAAGCGAGTATTTCATAAAGTTAATTTATCTTAGTCGAACACCTGTCCTCGACTACTTTATCGCTTGTTGGTTTTGACACATTACTATTTTAAAACGAGAAATAACAGTACTAATTGCAGATAATTGTATAGTATATGTCTATACTTTTGAGAATGCTGGAATATATGTGTTTATTCACGAACACAGTGTGGGTAACGGGTGAACAAGTATATTCATTTATATAGATTAAGTTACAACAAATTTTTTAATGTATATCACGAAGAGGGGCTTATCTAAACGATTTTAGACTTACATATCTGACCCTGATGTGGCATGCCTAAACTAAACCTACTAAACTAAATACACACTTAAAGCCCCCATCGATATGATATGTACTGTCCGGGTTTCCCTGTTTCTGTCTTTACAATTATTCAGGTAATTTCTTGTGTTATATTTTCAGGGAATCACTAGACTAGTATGGTATCTTTCATACATGGTTATTTAGAGACACATGAAATACAGACACAACTACATTGGGGGCCAGGTGAATATCAACATGATTGGATTTCACACAACTTTTTCACACATTTTCAATTATAATTTTAAACTGGTTTATGGGAGGTATAAACGCTGGTTTCGCTATAATTCTTTATCGATTTCGTAGGTAAAGTCTGTCGAACTATCCTCTGGCGGCGGGTGATTAAACTTGATAATCTCGAATCAAAACACCTAGTGATTAATAATTAAAGAGAATACCTTAAAATATAATCAGCAGAACACCTCCATAATGCTATGGTAACCCTAATATGCATTTAGGAGATAAAAGTCATGGAAATTCTATTTAACTTCGCCTCTAGATCTCGAAATCGGTAAAAATCTAACCCTAGAACCATACCAATCTTGCTAACCAAATTATAATAAAGTACCCGAGAGCAACCGGAGCCTTGTAGATTAGCTAGTTTTTATTAATCTTTCCTGGTTCTAACACTTGTTTCGTTTAATTAAACGAACTATTGGTAATATTGTGCCGAATTAAAATGCAGAACTTATCAAAAATTAAACGTATCATAGATATGTACTTGGAGGATATTGTGGTTGGCTCTGCTGCATGCAAGCGAAGATTGCGCACGGTCTTTTGTGATGGGTTAAGGAGAGACAGGAATATGGTTGTTTTTACTGTGTTTTTTGAGTGATTTTTCCACTTTAATCCTTATGTTGAAATTTCTTCACTTTTTCCCGAAATCCTTCAAAGTGAGTGGTTGCTCGGTTCCAGTCTTTTTTTCTGTGAAGTTAGATTCAGAGTGTAGTAGCTGTCTTATATAGATTTTTTGTTAGTCTGGAGCAGGGTAGCTACATTCGGATAGTCTCCGGAGTAGAATCCACGTGGTTCTGGACTGAGCTCGAAGGAAATGGTCACTAACTGAAACACCCATCAGTATCAGATAACTATTTCTCATAAATTAGAGGTCGTGTTAGAGAAGGCAAAAATTTGTGTTTTTCTTTAAGAAAATAAATATGCCGCATGTATTGTGTATTTTGGGCCTGTGGTTTTGTTTAGCAAATTATATTTTTACTGATTAAATTAGTATTGGGTTTGACAATAATTTTGTTGATACTTTTATGTAAATAAATAAGTTTTTACGCATTTATACTGAACGAAATAATGTACCCTTTGTGAGTTCAATAATTTAGTTCGCCATTTTGTGAATCTTAGAAAATGTCTGCCTGTCTTTTGATTGGTATACCAATAACTAATTGCTAATTTTGCTTTTGAGGTAGAAAATTTAAATCTTTCCAACGTGATAATTACATTAGGGCAGCTTACCTTAATGAAATTGCCCATTGTGCAGAATTAATTCTTTTCTTTAAATTTTAATGCACCATTCTGTCGGTTTTGTAATTACGAATATATGTAATATTGTACAGTAATGTACAATGTGGTTCAGACGATAAATATATTCAACTAAAAAGAGGGTGGGATATTTTTGCACTAGTACGTTGTACTAAGAATAGTTTTTCCTCGTTTTCAGAATTTTTTTTTGGGGCTACCCATAGAGTTTTGGGTTATTGTTGTTCCACTACAAGATTATTTCTTTGATTTTGGGTAAGCAGACCTCTTCATTGACGTTGGTTGATGTAGTGTGGTATGGTGATTTGAACCCTCAACATTTGCGTCTACAGATAAGTGAAATCTGTTTTAATAGTACTTTTTCTGCATTTTATCAGGTAGGATACACGTTCTGCTCATCTGGAATAACCCCGACAACTGGTTTGTGTTTCTTAGTATACAGGGTTTTTGGTTATAATTTAGACCAATAGATAACTTCTATATTTGAAATTAGGAAAGTTGTAGGGTTTGTCATGCAGTTTTACCAACTTAATTTTTTAAAATTGGTTTTTAATTAATAATAGTATTAGTAATATAAATAATAACAATAATAATAATAATAATGTCTGGCCGGAGAAGGAACTGTTCAGCAATGGGTAACGCCGTAAGACTTGTACAGCTAGTTTCGCATGCATGGGAGGCCACGGGCCGCCAACAACCAGTATTTTAGGGCTATCAACACTATATATATATATATATATATATATATATATATATATATATATACTATAGAATAATTGCTCCTGTTAATGCAAGAATACACTCGGATGCCCCGGGTGGTGCGACTGCATCAGGCGGCGCGACTATACAGGCGCTAACAGACACGCGTGATGGAAGGGAGGGGCACGCGCTCGCGAAATGTTGCCACTCCAAGGCTTTCGTCTCCGGAACCCGATATGGGAGAAAATATGGGCTTGGACAACCCCACTAAGAAAAATCCCTATCGGGACTCATCAGTGGGCCGGTCGCAAGAAAGAAACATTAAATAATAGAAAATAATTGATTTCAAAATTTTAAAATGTGTCAGTTTGTTTGACATGTAAACTATATATAAAAAAATGATAGTTTGCAGCCATCTATAATGTTATTTTTAAATGTGTTCAGATTATTTGTTGCGTTTAGATTGACAAACAAAAATCTTTTTTGGCCCTTTCGCAACTGAATAAAAATATATAACTTTAAATAAATTGAAGCAAATATTTAATAAAATTACATTAGGATGAAAGTATTTGTACAACTACTATGTGTCTATAAAAACTTAAGGTAAATGACATAATTCTTATGCTTGCCTAAATAATGTTGTTTATATTATGTATCGAAACATTCCGTGGACAGACTAGTCTACATGTTGAGATATGTAATTTTATTAAATATTTGCTTCAATTTATTTAAAGTTATATATTTTTATTCAGTTGCGAAAAAGCCAAAAAAGATTTTTGTTTGTCAATCTAAACGCAACAAATAATCTGAAAACATTTGAAAATTTACTGTTGTTCTCAAACAAAACATCAATCCCACTTAGACCGACATGAAATCCTTACTAGAGAACAAAATGGTTGTAGGTCAAAAGCACGTGACACTAAAGAATGGTTGATTATTGATTCGGTGGTAACGGTTTATGCCAGGCAGAAGAAGAAGAGTCTTTCGAGGGGCTGGATAGACTATCGGAAGGTCTCCAATTATGTCACGCACTTCTGGTTGGCCGAGATCCTTGGAATATATAAGATAGACAGGCACATTATAGACTATCCCCAACGCTTGATGGCAAGATGGGAGACGCTTCTTACACTAAAGAGGGCGACATGCAGTACAAAACCGACGGGTTGAGAGTCAAGAGAGCCATTTTCCAGGAGGACCGCCTGAGTCCCCTCTGGTTTTATCTACTTTAAACCCAGTAAGCAATATGTTATGGCATAATTATAGATACCGGTTAATTACACAACCGCAAATAAAAATATCACACTTAGCGTATACGGATGACATAAAGTTATATGCAGCAAACAAGAGACAACTCCCAACCCAACTTGAACTTGTTTTCAAAAATGCTCCTTTGTAAACATCAAGGCAAAAATAATTCAAAATTCTAAAAATATCACATTAAATGATGATAACCATTTCAGGACTTTATCGCTTCATGAAGATTACAAACACCTGTGAATGTATCACAAAACAGTAAAAGAACAAATGGAGATGTTGAGAAAAAGACTCAAATTAGTTCTCACCTATGAATTTTATTCCCGATCGAAAACAGAAATGATCAATTCCTGGCTTCTTCCTGTCATCGCGTTTAGTTTCGACAAGTGGAGTGCCACTGATCTTGATCGACTAAACCTCTTTATCAGAACAACCTTCATAAAGTACAGGCTGCATCACCGAAAGTAGTCCATAGATCGCAAAACAAGATGTTGCTTTTTTTGAAAATTTCTCGTTATTCTTTTGTTTTAAGAGATATTTAAAATCTGTAAAAATATTCTCAAAGCAAATTTTTGCGCAAAATTAAAATGTTGATTGCAACTCTACTTTAACGTTTCCGTTTTCTGAAACCTTCATCAACTCTTTTTATGGACGCCATATTGAATTTTACCTTGCGCAAGGAGGTTTTTTTTTTGTTTTTCCTTGATGTAACACACTGTAGATTGTGGATTTTGGAACGTGTATCTCTATGTCAGCAACCATCGCTGAAGTTGATGGATTTTGATTAAATTATTGTTGAATATTTGCAACACAAATTTCGTTATCCATTATGTAGTGTTTAGCCCATTATATATGATTTTAAAAATATTCTTTACAAAAAAAAATAATTTTAGTGGGTTTCTTCTGATTTTATTTTTTTATCACGTATGTTATATCACGGAAAAGTTGCTTTGAGAATGTTTTTACAGATTTGAAATATTTAAAAAAATAAAAGAATTACGACAGGTTTTTAAAAAAAGTAACATTTTTTTTTAATATTTCAAAAACCAAGATAGAACGATTTCGCAGACGGTTCTAAGTAAGTAAGAAAATTATCGAAAACTTTACCTATTAACCGTTTTTCTATCCCTTATAGTTTTTGAGATCTCTATATATCCACTACCAATTCATTTGGGACAAACTATATATTATAACAGAAGCGAACTCAAAACTGAACCTTGCGTATCTTACACTAACACTGTGTGTTCTATCTGATAAATTAGTACGAACTGGTTTTACAGTTTGCTAAGCTAGACCATAGTACCTTAGTTTTATATATAATAATCATGCTTTAAAATAGTCGAGTGTAATGAAGCAAGTAATGTTTTTATAATCCAATACAGTGATATTCTCCTCGCGAAGAACAATCAACATATTTGTCGCTGTTCTATGACCCTCTCAAAAGCCAGATTGATTAATCGGTAAAATATTAAGGTTTATTGTAAACTGATAAAATTGACTATATAATTTCTCAAAGATCTTGGCATAGTTATTGGTATATGATCAATACCATTAGCCTTTGATTTAATGTTTCTTAAAATTGTAGTAATTTTATCAACAGTTGAACATTGTTAATTAAGCTCCTTTTGAGTTATGAAAAGTTCTGACTTTATATTTTGGATTTTCGATTCGATTGTCTGTTATAATTTAACTTGGGGTTGCATGACATCTGTCAATAGAAACATTGTATTGGGGGTGTCCTACGCTTCGTATAGTTCGCAAAAGTCTTCATAAATATATTGTCGAATTCACAACCATAGTCACAATGGATCCGTAAGGTAGTTCCGCACTAGAAGGGTATTGACAATTGCCTTTGTAGTTTTATCGTCGTTATACTGGTTAAGCTTTCGTGAATTTAGTTATTTCATCATGAATAGTTAAGGCATAATTTTATGTCGGAAACTGGAATAAATCAATATTTATTCTTTCACAGGGCGTTTTCGGGTTTTCAGTTATAACTAGAGGGTTATTAATTTTTTTTCTAGAGATTTTCACTTTTTGGCATATTTCGCTTTCTTTGATCAAATTTTCTACTTCTTTAGTTTTTTCTTCACAATTATATTTTTCTCTTAAATGCCGTAATGTGTCATTTTTCCACTGTGTAAATTAGTTTTTCTGAGTGCTCTAAAACTTGTGGAATTTCATCTTGTTCGGGAGTTTTAATAATGTTTTGACAAATGGTTAGTTTAATATCTCTGTCTGCAAAGATAAATGAAAATATTTCAAGAATTGGTAATTCAAGGTTGTTTTCGACATAGTATATACAGTTTGGCACACGAATCTGAGTATGAAAAGCATGTGAGTAACTATGGAAACGGTGCAATGATCATTCGCGGTTGGCTACAACTCTGTATATCCATGGGAACAGTTTGCTTTTGACATACCTCCCCCTTTTGTCGATGTTTTAGATCTGTGTGGTGTACTTTAGTTCCAATGTCAAATTCATTTTGATATGTATAATAGAGCATTCGTTGGGCAACAATTTTACGGTCAAATAGAAGGGGAATTATAAAGTATTTTCTATTTTTTACTGTCTTGTTACAACAAGTAGAGTCGATCGAAACTAAAGTTAGCATTTTCTTCGAAAATTATTTTGTTATGGAGTTTTTTGGAATTTGGATATACAAAGATTGGGTCAAATAT